>CAJFCP010000036.1:5613544-5735981 GCA_904066005.1 Synergus itoensis | reverse complement strand
ACGTGGTTTTTTGAGTGCTTTTAGATTTACTAGGTATGATTATCAACAAATAATTTAATACAAATAAATCATTTCTATATTTCACGTATCAAATTAAATATAATGTCTATCATTATACATATCAAACAAATATTTGATATGTATATTTTGGCGCGTTATTTTGAATTTGAAACTGAATAATAAAAATTACGTCGCTTTAATTTTAAAAGTCATAAGGGGTGTAAGGGCTACGTTGCCTGCACTCAGTAGCCCCCTCCCCCAATGTAGCCTTTAGGTAGCTTTTGGTCACCCCCCTCCGTAGGTACTAAATGGGCCACGTGGTTTATGAACGTTCCCTTATGAATAATTCACTATTTCGTTTAATTATATAATACTTGTCACAAGTCCTGAAACGCGATCCTTTGTAAAATTTGGCTACCTATCTCAATATTGCGAGTTTCTCCAATGAAGCCTAAAGCGATTCCACAAAATAGCTCCGGTTTCCATATTTAGGGTGTTTATATTCCGATTAGCAATTCTATTGCCGATATTCGTTTCGCACTAAAGTAGGGGAACTTAATAGAAAAGATTGTTTTCATCGTGGAAGGGGACTTGGTAGAGATTGAAAGTTCGATTCGATTCGAGTACGTTCCAAATTGTCCACCCTTCCACCCTTAGCTCTCGCTTTGGAAGAAGAAACTGAAATACCGTAGAGCCAACCCCGTACGACGAAACGGGAAATTAATTTGAAAAACCTTTTACCGTCTTCACCTTTCCCCTTTTGCGCTCGATTTAATCTCATAATCAAAGTTATATCAATTACCCGCCATAGGTCCCCCTCTCTTTTCGCTCTTCCTCTTTGACACTTTTTCATACTTTTCTCTGTCACGTTATTATCCACTGATGAAGATTAAAGATCGCGTAAAATCATAAGCGAGATATGTTTTACTTAAAACTTCACTTTTGAAAATGGAGTTTAGAAAAAAAATTGTCTCACTTTTCCGTATGGATAAATCTAATTGTGATCGAATTATATATTTTAATTTTATTTAACATGACGGTTATCTGCGCATTCTCAAAAATGCGCAGAAAAAAGAAATCCTTAAAAAGAAAAGATTCTCGACAATGCAAATTCAAGCACACATAAAGATTCAATAAAGTATAAATTGGTTTTCCGAGAGGAGAAAATGGAGATTACACAGACTTAGAACTGCAGATTGAAAGAAAATTGGAAAAAAAAAGAAGTGAGCTTAACTTTAAATAAAAGTTTCTTTTGCCATGTAAAAAACATATAATTAATTTTATTTTAATAATTTTGTTAGTTTGTATATTAAGACTTTTTGAGTAAAATAAATTTTTAGGAAATATGATATAAGTTGGGAGAAAGAAAGCATACTATCATCGATTCACTTGAAAAGAAGTCTCGAGTACTTGAAGACTCTCGAAGTGAACGTTTGCTTTCTCTCAATTGCCACTAGATCGAGATGGAATCGATTTTTATCACCGACTTCATTGTTAAAAATTTTCGTATGATTTCGATCTCTAGACCCGGGAGAAATTTCTTGTTGTCTTCGACTTTTCTTGCTTCAATGAATACCGGACCAAATAAGAAGGAAGAAATCCAACTTTCCGATATCATTTTTATTCTATTGAAAATCTACACGGTCGAGATCATCATTCTAACGAGCACTTTATTTTAAGATACAAACTTGAATGCATTTCCGTTTCCTTTTATCTGTCAGTGAATGTTCAATATAAACACGGCAATCAGATTACTCTTTTATTAGTGAAAAAAGCTTGAAAGTTCTTCTAAAAGCATCAGAAAGAGAAAAGTCTTTTGCTATTCATGCTTTCTTTATATCTCAAATAGCATTTCAGATTTTTTCACAGAGCAAATTTACATAAATAAATTGAAAGCGAGTACTGATAATTAAAAGCATTAAGTTATAAAATTCCAGGAAAGTGAATAACAAACACCAAAATAATAAAATTCATCAGTATCGCAGAATAATATTTTCATACTATACACGATGATGCATATCTCAAAAGATACATTTGATTTTACATCAGAATTTCAAAATTGTAAAAAAGAAAAACCCTCGTAATCTAAAATGAGCTCATAAGAGATGGCATATTTGATTTACAGCGCATCTTTTACTGATAGTGAATTATTCAGCCTCCATATCTTTTCTCTTTAATCGCGAATGACAGATCCAAGTTCGATTTTATATTCCCAGATTCAAATGCACTTGATGGAATTGGTTTATTCAAAGCAGTATACCTTCGAAGATTTCGAGTGCATTCCTGCAAACTATGTCGCTTCTAGCTATACATATAGTATATGTATATACAATCGTGTTTGATTATCATTCAATAATAATTTCCTGGTGAAGTGGAGATATGAAGGGTTATTGGTAGGCGGTAGATGAAGGGCTTATCTGAGTGCGTAATGCAGCATTAAGCATTCCACAAACTCACGTTCATACGCAGGTATTGCAGCCATTAGGAGGCGGTTGTTGTACGACGGTAGCTTGTATTTCGCGGGGTGAATAGCCGTTCTGGTATGTTCCTGGCTTCAAGCCAGGACCCGTGCCTACAGGTACTATCACATTAATAGAGTTTTATTGTTATTTACTGTGACAACACCCCGCAAGCGCGAGTTATTAACGACGCTGCTGCTGCTGGCCAACTCTATACAGTGACAGGATTGTTAGACTTTCGGATAGACTGCTTGCTGAGAGCGAGGCATTCCCAAAATCGACTTCCTATGATTTTCATTTTTCCGGAATTCAAAGTGCCGAAGAGCTTTTTTATTTATACCAATTATAATTTACCATACTTTAGATTTATTAATCGGTTTACTTATTCATTAGGTCATTTTGGGTCAGAATATTCATTAATTTATTGATGATTAATCCTCATCATTGTTTTATTTAATTTTATACGGTCCTCTTTTTCACATTCGTTTATAAAGAGCAAATCAACAGTAATAAAATATAAATTAATAAAAAATATCATCATCATGTCGCTTGGTGTATGTAATATTAAACAAATTGAATTGTAACCAACATATCCCATTTTATCCAATAATATTAGTCAATTTTGCATCATATTTCCATATTCAGAAGTTGTTTTGTGCTCCATATACGCACATTTATAGAATATAACGGTTTATTAAAACTAATTTTACCAATATCAAATACATTTTCAAATAATCAAAAGCTTTATATTAAATGATACTTTTCTGAAAAACGTTATGGAGTTTGAGTGAAGATACGATAATTTGAATTTTATGTACTGTTGTTAACAAGTAACGGTGAAATTTGCAATAATGTTAAGAAAGTAAAATATTGATCGCAATCACAGAGAAGTAGAAAGAAGGTGGAAGATTGAAATGTCGTTGAATTATAGGTAGACATCAAGGGACTTGTCGATATTCGATGCTCCATTTACCACGATACATATACGAAAATATATATCTTAGTTATGTTTTCCTTTTATTTCTCGTAGCCTCCTTTCAATATTGCAATATTACTATATTTTTATTGAACCAATTTCATTCAAATTTAAAAAATACTTAGCAAGTGGAAAGTCACAATTTCAATACTTCGTTTTTATTATTTCCGATTCTGAAATTTTCTGCATCAAGAAAGAGAAATCTTTACAAATATTTTTGTGAATATTTCACATTGAAAGTACGCTTTTCCATATTTTCGTTCATTTTAATCAAGAGTATCAATTTTTTTATATTATACAAGCTTATACAAACTCTTTTTTTTTAGCGTATAGGGCGCAAAATATTTAGAACAATTTCTTGTCCACTGCGAAATCTTTTTCTGTGCGAGCTTTGAAGGGAAGCCTTTATTAGCCTTCCTACTTTATGCTCGTTCCAGGAATGTTCATCACAAATTCAAATAGCGAGAACGATATCGTTTAATGCAAAAAGTATATGTTGGCTTGAAAAGAGGAGGATCGTACTCTGGCTACGAGGGAAAAGTAATGGTGTCGGATGAAATATAGGCATAGATATTGGCTGCGAGGATCGCCGCATAGCAGTTTTATTATAGCTCAGCGATGCAGAAGCGTTTGCAAGTTTTGGTGCACTATGAAGATGACGATGAATTTTCCACATTCAGACCCTACCATTATTTCCTTCTATATTATGCGCCCGAGAAAAAGGAGTACACTACAAATACTTTCACCAAGAAATCTTTTCAAACTTCCGACAATAATTTCTCACTGTAATACTCTCCTGAAGGACTTATTTAAAACATATTATTTTTCGAACTCTGAAGCAAATTTTTCAGATAAAATTAAATAAATTGATGATGTCAGGAACGTCTAGTAATACCGAGAATTATAGATATTTTTTTTCAATACCTATCCCCGAGAATTTGCCCACTGAAAAAGACTTATTCTGCAAGGAAGAGCAGTCAAACTGATTGACACTAAAATCATTATAACTCGAGAGGCAAATCCAGTTGAATCACTTTCTGCATATAAATCCGACTGCTGGATGCAAATTACCAATCAGGCGAAGAGCTCTTATAGCTACGAACACTCAACATTTCAGATTGATCTTTTAATTCGAAAAATTCAATGCAGAAATGCCACTCAACGTTTTAGAGAAACTGAATATAAACCCTCATAAACGAGTAGGTTAAAGTTCAAATCAATTTCAATTACGACAATTAATAATGAATATTTGCAAGTGTAATAATTAGAAGGATTTGATTCATTCTGAATTTCTAAAGAAAGTAGCCTGTTTTCGATGACAATTGACTGTCTAATTAGAATATAAATTCGCTGTCTTTTATGGAAGCTACTTCCTCGAAAATGGAAGAAAGTAAATAAAGAACTTCCTCTTATTTTATTTTCATTTAATACAATTTCATTTAAAGAGAAACTGCTTATTTAACTATGTAGGATGGTAAGTATTATAGTAGTGAATTTCAACTACATACAGCTTCTCCGCACGTTGCTCGACGTTATTAACCAGATTTATTATAAAGCACTTTCGAACCATGGCCTTTATTACCTTGTTTCAATACTATGGCTGCTATTATAAATGGAAAGCTTTTAATTATTTAAAAATCAAGTAAATATAGGTTTAGAGTATATTTCAAACTTTTAAAAATAATATAATTTACACACGCTCCCTAGTTAGATTTAAAAACTAAAAAATGGGAAGTGACTTATCTGAACTGCAGATACGTCTTTTACCATTTATAAGGCAAGATACAGAAGGTGATTCTCCTTTCTTTGATGAATACTTTATTCGTATTAGAAGTGCATACTGCATAGTTCTAGAAATTCTGAAATTGGTTAGCTTCAAGTTTAGGTGTAGATCAATCTGAATTTAAGGGTATGTTGGCATTCTCGGATTCCCAGTAAGCTCGTTCTTCCACCACAAATCTTGATTAACCTCCTCTGTCTTCGTCTCTGTGGGATATTTCAAAGTGGCTGGGACAATGCCTAGTTCCTTCGCTTCAGAAGGGGTGGAAGCAGAAAGGGTGGGGCGATACATCACCTCCAAAATATATTATATCCCCAGCTTTCGGCGCTGAAACCGCTTGCTTGTTCCCAGATCTGGCTAATGTCAGAAAATATACTACCAGCATCTAAAATCGTCCTCAAATTCGCGGTCACTCCAGATATAAGGACATACTATATACATATATGTTTCGAGCAATTTTTCCATTTTATCCTAAGCTTTTCTAAAGTAGAATACA
Source organism: Synergus itoensis (assembly GCA_904066005.1). Classification (NCBI taxonomy): domain Eukaryota; kingdom Metazoa; phylum Arthropoda; class Insecta; order Hymenoptera; family Cynipidae; genus Synergus; species Synergus itoensis. Next base: position 5,730,270 of record CAJFCP010000036.1, on the reverse strand, counting down.
TATTTGCCTTGAATATTTTAATATAATATGCCCTTCTGTTTTTTGTTTTATTTTTTTATTTTTTTAATAAAACTAGAAACACCAAATGTTATTTTTCAATAAAAATGAATCGATGTTGGATTTCGGAGAAGGTTTTGTCCATAATAGATAGTCAAATAAATATATGAAATTTGTGAGCTTTGCAGCTTTGTATTTGGTGAACTGAATACAGCTTTTGTAATTCGTTGCGAGCATTGTACAGTTGTAGAGTGCAATTTCATCAAAAGAAAATTTCTCCCTTTTGACGAGTCACTTTCTTCACGAGCAATTTCCCTTGAAAAACTAAATTCAAAAGCTAATTTTGCAAACTCTGATTTAGTGGACTTTGTGTGAAAATCAGAGAATTCTAGATTCAATTATCAATAAATCACAAACGTATCGTTTTAGCGAATCTGGGTATGTAGATAGGATGGCGACCAATAAATTACGTTCGATAATATCTTGGGCAAAAAATGTATACAGGTGTAGTAGTAATCTTGTTTCTGGGAAACCTGAGTATATACATATACGAAGTAATGTTGGGTTCGGGAGGTCGAGCTTCAGAGCAACAACCTTAATTATACTAATTAATCCCAGCTACATGTATCAAAGGACAGGAATCCCTAAGACAACGATTCTGTTCTTTGGATTAAGCTTACCACGAAAAATTGTATTATTATAATATTGTATTAATTGTATTAAATCTAAAAAATTTGTTATATTTTTATCTGTAGCGAAAAGTAAATTATGCATCATATTTTATATAATAAAGGCATAAATATCCAGGATTGCTACAAAACCTGGCAGACCTGGAAAAAAAATTTTTAAATGACTGGAACTTTTTTAATCGTCCCTATTTCAAATTCTTAACAATTTAGTATTTTTTATAGTGAATTCTATAATTCAAAATTGATAAGAAGTGAACAAATTTTCTCCTTGAACCTAATGCTGATTTACATGATCTCAAAATATATTTTATATTTTTATCGTGATTTATGACAACAGGCTTCATTATTTATTCCTGGTACTCTTTTTGATATGTAAACCTAAATTCGTTTTTTTCCTTTTTTATTGCAGAATATCAGCACCATTTCAAGTGGCAGCCGCAGCTTTGATCTTTGCAGGCACTATATCTGCCATGATCGGTCATTGTTACGCGGATCACAGGACCCTCGTGGCTTGCGGCTTATTTCTCCTTGGAGGTAAGTTTCAGGGAGGGTTGGATCTAAATAACAAGCAAGGTAACGTCCGAACAGGGTTTATCTGGCGAGAGCACACCCGAAAACCAAATGCATGAAATTATGTGAAATCGTGGGCTTGGGAATTCTGAGTCGATGGGTTTATACCCTAACTAAGTAACAAATCGATAAAAGTTAGATTACATTTTTTTCGATTAAAAGAAAACTTTTATATTGCTAGGAAGAGAAGTCTTCTGAGATATAAAAATATATGTATATAACTTGAGCAACTTTTAATGCGATTTCTAATTCAAAGAAGAACCAAAGATTATATATGTAAGCTAAGCATTTATAAGAAAAAAAAAAAAAAATGAGCAACATCGGCAATTCAGTAATGCCTCAGAAATATCTTATAACTTATAAGGTCCCCAAGCACATGAAAAATATTTTTCCACGTCCGTAACTTCATATTGCCGGTGTCAAATTCAACGCCAATTTAGCACCAAATTTTAAGGGTGTATCATTGCAGCATATCGGGTGAAAGGCCAGTGAAGAGGTGTTTGACTTTCGGATCACGTCTTGACCTACGTCGTTGTGTATCAGCCTCACTTTCCTCTGTCGAGTGAACAATGTGATTCTTGATCTCTCGACCCCGCTGGCACATAATAGGTGGTGCAAGAGGGTAAAGTGGACGAAAGGGTATTGTGAGAATGAAGGATCAAGGATCAAGGATCATAGGTTACGTGCGTAGGAGCACGTGGAAATGTTTCTATGGTCCTTCGATAAGTGTAGACTGTAGGTGTATTGTTGAATCTTCTCTTCTGTTGCATGCAGCTCCCGTTCGTAAGGAACAATGCCTAATGGTCGAGATTCTAACATGGCACAATAGCTTCTTCCATATCCAGGCTTTTCCACTCAATCTCGGTCGGTTAAGGACCCCGAGTTCACTTTTATACTGGTTATAAACCAGAAAATCTCGAGGATGAAGTAAAGTTCGCTGAATCCGCAAGGATTTATGAGAAGAAGGAGGCGTGATCACGATATCGGTTCATGATACTTTTGGCCCGCTCGTTAAATTTCTGGATTCCTTTTTGAAGAGCGTGGAATGATTCAAGAGGAGACATGGAGAGGGGATAAGCCAGTCGGCATCGCTTCAATCAAATAGTCGATCGTGCGAGAATTTCCGGTCAAGTAATTGACCGTTTGCCCGTGCATAATTAGCAAATGAACGTACCAACTATTCGAAGAGTGATGCTTGACAAGCATTGCATTAAATATAAAGTCAATATAAAGTCTGGAATTTATATAAAATTTTTGTTTGAAAAAATATTTTCCGGAATTTAGAACTTAGGTTTTGTGAGAATTGTTTTGAGACTTGCAGGCTTTTAACAGAAGTGTATCCAAATGTTCTAGAGAATGTTTTTAATTTCCATTTACTACTATGCATACTCGTATAAAAAGCTCTGGCTTATAAAGGATGTCTCTTATGTAAATTAAATGTACATAAAGTCGCTTATAATTCTGCGTCCTCCTAAAAATGGAGGGTATAGTAAACAATGCGTAATTGGTTACGAAAAGAGTAAACTCTAAATTTATTATAAGAGTACATCTTCTTTTGGCGATTAAATAAACTCCCTCATTATATCAAATATAATGAAAGAAAAATTTATACTATGTAAAGCTGAAAATAAAATTATTTGCATACTCCAAGTTTCAATCTAAGTGGATAAAAAAATTATGTAACCGTTGTCTGAGCTATGCACAGAATAGGTACGAGTGGCTCGTTAACTCGCTCGAAAAGATTCAATTAGATAAAATCGCAGTAGAATTCAAGACTGAATATTCGCAGCTTTTCCAGCTCAGGTAGTTAGAATTTCTCTCGTTACTTACGCCATCGGTCTGACCAGAGCAAGAATAATTTGCCAAAGGTAGTAATTGAAAAAAGCCTATCTTCTCAGTTTCAGATCTCTTTTTGCTCTTTAAAGATAACCTCTGGAAGGTGCAGTATTCAACTATCCGGTATCCTTGAACATATCCTTTGAAAGTTGTTTTTTCTCGAAAAAGCTTTATAGAAAAAGAGCGATGCCCGTGTAAGAGAAGTAAACGTGATGGTCAAAAAGACCGCGAAACATTCTGCTTTGTGTGCAAAGAGCGTAATTACATTTTCGTGGCGAGAATACGTATGCAGCAAAAAGATACATAAATGCTATGAACACACGAGAGAAGCTTAGTTATACTAAAACTATCATAAAAGCAAATTTGAGGAGAAATGAGCAAGAAGAAGTAAATATTGAAAGACATCGGAGCTTGAGAGAATTAGAAATATTTTTAAGATGATAAGAATAATCATCAATCGCAAAGAAATATCTAAGGTTCATTCTAAAGGATAATACAATTATAAAATCTTTTGTTTAAAAATGCAGAAATATATCAAAGGAATAATAAATATTGACAAGGCTTTTAGTCTTCAAAGGGATAAATTTCATAAACATAATCAATCGTCAGAATTTCCATAAAACGATATCGATATCTGAGGCGATTTGATATCCGTTGCTTTATATTTTGTCTAAGAAAAGAAAATTCTTTTACGCGAGTAAAATCAAAGGGAAACGTATTTTCACGATGCATCCATTTCAAGGATTCCAATTTCAAGGAAAGGTAACGTTCTATGCATTTCAACGTTGAAATGAAAAAAATGAGAGAAATAAAAAAGAGGGGTTGTAAAACTTCAAGGAGTTTGCCTCTTGGATAAACTTACAATGATTTGAAATATTTTTTAAAACACTCAAACCTTCACACAAAATGAGCTGACGATTTGTACCAATTGAAGAAAAAGTATAAGATTCCTTTAAACGAGACTGAAATACAAAGATATCTTTGTGGTTGGTCAATAAAGAATTTTGACCAATTACAGTGCTCGCAGCAGTTCCAATCGTTTTAAAGTCTCGTTTTGCGATTACCAGAAGTCGACAGGTGGTTTCGATAGTTTGTTACGAGAGCAGGGTGGTCGTAGATTAACGGTGTGTTTTGCACCATAACGAATGGGCATCGGCTTCCCTTTCTCACTTTTCTAGGTGTCGATACCATTTACTCGTAAGTTATACTGTAATTGCCAACAATAAATTCGGTAAAACTTTGCCTCTTCATTTCCTTCGAGATCCTCGTTGGATTTACTGAAAAAGTGGCTTTTGCTAAATAGAAAAACCATTTGAGTTTAGGAAGCGTTAAAAAACTGACAATAGAACCTCCCTACGACGCTAAAGATATTTATCAAAGCTATGAAACTGTACGAAATAATTGTTGTACTTTCTGATTTAAAAGTAATTTTTCTCATTTTTTATCTTTCAAACGAAAAGTGTAATGAAAATAAGTATAAAAATAAGCTGACATTAGCACGCTTAAAGTGATGTTCAAACATCAGAACAGTAGCACAAGCCTGTTACTTTTCCATAATAAAGTATTTATCCATTTTTCGCGAGTATATCCCAACTTCATAAAATAAAGGCTTTCTAGTTATCGCAGAAAAATATTTTTCTGTTGATATCCATTCGTCTCTCGAGCATTATTAAATTCTCGCTCCACTTTCATTTCTGACATTTCACACTTGTCCCGCTCGAGCTTCGTTTCTCTCTTTTTTTTCTTTTTTCATTATCTCCCAACTTCTCTCTTCCAACCCTTTGTTCAAGAGGAGGTGTTGCATGAATTTGAGAATCCAGAAATTCTCAGTACGTTGGTAGAACGAATGCGAATACCTCGGTGAACGAACAAGGGAAATTATCAGCACCAGCTGAAGTGATAACATTTAAGGAAAAGCATTTTGAAGGAGAAGAGAAATAAGGGGATGGAGAAGACTAAAAGGGAGGAAGATCAAATTATACATTTTTAGACAACGATTGTTTCGGAACGAGTGGGAGAAGCTGTTTACTTTCATTGCCTCATTTCGTGAGTCTTTAATTCCCTGATTGCTTATTGTCGTCTCTGGACGAAGATCATTTATTATGATCGAGGGGGAGATTGTAATGAATTCTATTAAGGAACTGTTAATGTATAGGACTAACAGTATATGATAACAGTTGCAAATAAATATTAAAAACATATTATATAAAATAACAATATATATTGAAATAAATGATCAAACTTTGTGATGGAGGAAGGAGTAGAGAAACTTTTAATAACGAACACTTTTAATCTGCCTGGGCGTGAAGCAGGTGAATGGATCATCAATCTCACACGAATACGAACTTGCAAATATGCAGAACGATTACCTCGTTAGTACCGACAGCAGATGCACGGACATAATCCTCGATTCTATGAAGAAGCGAACGCGCAAGGGAGTTTCCGGCAATAACCGGAAGCAGATTGTTCGATAATCCGATGCGACAGCGAGTTAAGTGGTTCAGGATTGTCCGAACGCTTCGTCGGGTTGGTTATGCTTCGCTGGAAATGCTTAGTCAGTCTACACGAGAAATTAACGTCGTACACTCTGTGTCGAAATTCGTGATTCACCAGAATGGATATCAATAATTAAATTCAGTATTTTTATATTCTTGTATTAACCATTCCATGTGATTTTACATTATATCAAACCGAGAATTTTCCAATTTCTCATACTATAGCAGACCTTAGTGTATCAGTAGGGTAAATTTTAAAAGTGAATATAAAAGAAGAATTTTAAAAACTACTTCAAGAACGTTATAAAAAGTTTTATACAAAGTACAATGTAATACATGTTATAAAAGTATACTTCACGATAAAACAGGAAATTTTCAGTTTTTCTCGTCTATACAATTTTACGAAGTATAACTGATTTAGACCTGTTTAAGCATCAGTGGAATAATGTAAGGCTGAAAAACTCGTAAATACTTTTAAAGATCCGAGGCCTCTGGGGAAACATTCCATAAACTCTGGAACTTTTATCTTCTCTACTCAAAGTTATATTCTATCGTTATATTCATTCCGGAAATCGCTAAAGTTCTTTTGCAACATTTTTCACATATATTTACTCTATATAAAATGTTTGTTATTCATACTTTTTTTTATTCTTGACCTTTTTTTTTTATTCTCGTGTGTGATCTAAACGTAATTCTTGTTGTCTAACTCTGACATTTATTAAAGAGATTCTGTTATTACGAATACAAATATTCTGTCTAGTGAAAAAAATTAATTGCTAGCGTCAAATAAGGTAAAGCCACAAGAGATCTGGCACAGGTTTTCATTTCCGCAGTTTTTAAACATATTTCAACCGTTCTCGGGTAATAACTCTGTAGATACGCTTATGAAAAAAGTCAGGGGAAAAAAGCTTGACCCGTCGTAATTTTTCCAGAAATTATTGGAATCCTCGAGCCATTTATATTGATTCTAGAAATTATTATGAAACTTTTAAGAATTAAAAATTCTGAAAATGTTTATATTTATAATCTAAATGTTATATTTAATCTTCTTTAGCAACATCGCCTAATTCTTGTTCGTTTACTAGACGAGATTATTTAATTAGGAAAACGAGACAAAATCTACACCACGGAACCCAAGCACGTTACCATTTGAGCCACGTTGCTCTTCAATTTACATAATTTATGGTATCATATATGTTTCAATATTCACGTAACTTATGACGTTTAAATATTTAGATTAATAACTGATACGTGAGAAACTTTAAAATAATCATAAAGAATGAATTCATCTGACCCCAGTCAAAAATATAGCACAGAGGGTGAGAAGAAGAAGAGACAGGAAATTAATAAACAAAAGGGTTATCGACCTTGTCGTTTACCTCCCGCCAAACGTGCTTCCATTTATCTCAACTCTGACACTCGGCGAAGAAGAAGACACGAAGCAATTTCCCATGCTTTTCCGCACAACACGACAATAGCAAGAGCTTTCCTGAAACTTGCCATGGTGCACAAATGTAATTTCTTTATAAGCGATTAAACGACTTGATGTTTCCAGAGAGAAAGTGCGTGCTTGAGTGCACTTGTTAGGGGAACTTACAACACAGTTTATCAAAGATGAGTTAAAGCTCTGGTGAAATCCAAGGTGTGAGTGCCGGAGCATGAAAATGCGTGTGTCTTAAGCACTCGCATTGTCTTATCCGAGGAGAGTGTTAGTTCGTCGGGGTTAATGTACCAAGAAACACATTACCGCGAACGCTTAAGGGAGCAAAGAGTAAAGACCAGGGATGAGGCCATGAACGCTAAGGATACCACCATATAAAAAAAATAAAGAAAAAAAAGGAACACTCTTAAAGGCTCTCTAGCAATTCATTTTCCGAAAGCATCGAACCACCGGAAATCAATCAACCTCCCAGCACAAGTATCTCGTCCCGTTCAGTAAAGAAATTCTACGAGTAATAAATGGAGACTATAATTTTTAATGATGGACTCAGGACTTTGATCATTCAATTTATCTCCGTTTTTTATTTGATCGTAAAGTAAATAGTACAACTAGGAAATTTAATGAACCTATGTAGTCTTTAAAAGTCTTCAAGACTTTCCTTGTATAAATAAAAGTGGTACTTATTTTCAAAGTCGAGTGGATACTTAATTTTGCTGGATAAAACAGTGAGACTTAAGATCCCAACGTTTACAGAATACCCTTTTTTATGGCAGGACAAAATTAAGAATATTTTTTCAAATATGTATGAATATGATTTTAGTTATAGTATCTGAAGATGAGTATGAAACAGAAATAGAGACGTTGACAAAAGCAGGGGGAACTGATGTCTAAGGAAGGAAATTCGACAACTATTCCACCACATTTATTAGACAACTTCATCCCCATAAGCTGCGTGCGTCGAGAAGCGAGGGTAGATGTTGAAGCTTTATAAATCTCGGAAAATGTTTCAATTAAGAAGCCCGCTACCTCACCGAACTTTGCGCTTGTGATTTCCCCAGGTCGTTTTAATAAGTGAACAGGTTTTCCCTTCTGAAATTCAATAACCTCGAGGCTCACCCTCACCTTTTTGTTTTCCCAAGCTTCTTTGTATTAATCGACTCCATAATCATCAGAATTAGGTTGTTTATGGAATTAGAGATTATTTGTAGCATAACGAACGATTTGTCAGATCAGGAAGTATTTACGGAACCGAAAATTATTTATTTGTTTATTTAATTTATTTGAATTACTTATTCTAAAAATAAAAAAGTGATGATATTAATTTCAGATATTGAGCTACTGAAAGAAAGTTAGTAAATAAAAAAGTAGATTGGAATTTTTGCGTGGTTTCTGCAAGCAATCAAGTTCACTTTTACAAGAGCACTGAAATCGAGCTAAAATCCTGAACGTTTCGAAAGAAACTTTTCAAAGCACTTTCTACATTATTTTCTCCGTCTCGCGCGCCCCGGAATGAGGATCCCATTTCGGTCGAATGCGCATTCCTTTTAAGATTTCAAACCTCGACCACGAGAGGCATCCCCGTTTTCTTTTTCCGTTTAGCTCTATTCGCTTCCGTTTCTCGTAGCGAATCACTGAGCAATAATCAAACTTCAAGAAAATTCCGAGATCATCCTCAAGGTTGATTTCTACTTCTTCCTGTCCCGAAAATTCTACTCTCTCGAAAGTAGATATAATTTTATTTATTTTTATAAAAAGGAAAACTAGGAGTTGCTTTCTATTTACCACTTCTACCTCAGTTTCTCATTCAATTTCTTACTCCAAAGCATTTATTGAATTATATATTATACTGTTAAAAGGATTAAATAAGTTGAAATTTGTCTGTAATCTAGACAGCATTTTCCCCGAAAAACGATGTGCATTTTCAGACCACGCACTGTCACCTTCATTTTGGTGAGGTTGTGAAAGTCCAACCCAGTTCAATTCAAACCACGCGGCCCGGAAAGAATGTTCAATTATGCAAAAGTGCGCTTAAACTTTCGTCGGTTGTGAAGCTCGGTCGTGCGGACCACGAACCGCCTGCACGCTCTGGGAAGTTTAAATTAATATTCGAGACCAAACATTGTAAATCAACAGTCGGAATTCAGAGAGGTTATATCTCCTCCCAGTATTTCCCTCCTCTTTGTTTCTAACTTTTTCTTTAAGACGAAGTGACGAGAAGGTCCTACGTGAAATGTTATTTTACTCTATCTTTCTACCCATCCCTCATCACTACATCCTTTTTAGTTTGTCTTCGCTATATTTTATAATTTTATTATCTGTCAAATGATCTTTAATATAATTTTAAATAATACAAATTAAAATGAATTATTAAATTAAAATAGCACTCAATTTTTCTACTTATTAATTGATAGAAATACTTAAATTACTTTATATAAGTGAAGTATCATTGAATCATCTTAATTTAAACTTGTATAAAAGTGATATGAAAAACTATTATTCTAAAAAGTTTTTATAGTTGTCTATACAAGTATATTATACTTTAAAAATACTTTTAAAAAATTCCTTTCCATAGAGAACTGTTGAAACTAATATTTTTTTGCAAAATCCGGAAGAGGAATTCACATATGCTCTCTCTCAGTCGATTCCACCATCGACAAATCCCCGAAGATGAAAACTCGAGAGAGATTTAATCTCACGGTAAGCAGACGCAAGAAGTCGAGCTGCGAAAATCTAAATTACGTCTTTAGTAATGTGGTATAAATCCTCGGATTCATATCATAGGACAGATGGGAGGCAAAAGGCAAAATTGATTTCGCCAAGCTAGATGGTAGGATTCAACATTTTAATAACACACCCTCAGCAAAGCCACATGGTTTTGTCGCCAGGAACACCAGGGTGGTGATGGTTTTTGGGGATGAGGTTGGGGTAACGTGAGCTGAGGCATCGTTCCGCCTCGAAGCCCGTGTTACTCGAGGCAGAAACCAGGAAGCGAACTGGTACCAAGCTCGCCGAGCGCATTAGCAAAATTTCGGTCCCGCGAAACGCGGGCTTCCTGCCGAAATGAGCTTTCTATGCTAAGCAGAGCTTTTTTCCGGTAGGCCCTATATTCTCTCTGATCGATTCTTGCTTCCTTTTTTTCAACCATTTCCTTTATTAAATTGGAACAGATACCATCTAGATATTTTCTCCATATAATGGCCAAACAATGACAATAACAAGGAATCGTAATCATAAGGGAATCGCAATCATAAGTCCCTGAAAAGTTTTTTTAAAAGTTTGCCAAAACGTTTAAAAAATTAGAAATTAAAAAATGTGTTTCCTTTAAAAAATCGGTCAAATGTTACGTAGATTTCGCAGACTTGGAAACTTCTTTATTAAGAATACTTTCAACAGAGATGTCAAGCACAAATATGTAAAATCTGAAAGAGATGTCAGTTTCAAAAATTCGCCAGCAGTATGCGTGAAATCTAGAGCAAGTCGGTCACAGGAATATTCGTTAAAATGTGCAAGAAGGTCGCGATGAAAAAAGGCTTCGAGCTCTCAAGTTGAATACAGAAAGCGTAGAAGGAGAGACGGAGGTTACATTTGAATAAAGTTGGAAAGAATAGTAGTGACTTACTGAAAAGTTGAGAAGCTGAGGACTATGGACTTGAATGTGACAGTGGCAGAATGTCTGAATATCTGCGTACTCTGTCTGTCAACTTTTCGTTTCATGTTTCGAAGTCATCGACGCAGAGTTTCTCAAGTTAGCTCTCATGTTATATTTTTCTCTGCTGCTTTCGCCAAGCGGAAACCTATAGGAAAAATTGATCGAATCCACTTTCTGTATCGAGGACTATGACCTGCGCGAAAAACACGTTACATGTATGCGAGAGCGGACAACAAAAGTTATGCAGGACATGCCCCGTAAAAGCACTTTGATCGAATCAGGTTTGAAAAATTGGGTATGGGTAACTGGTTTTGGTTCCATTGACATTTCCGGTTATTGCGAGAATCACTGGAAAAATATCAAATATTCGTGAATCATATGCTATCCGCAAGAGAAATATTCACCAAAAAGTTTTAAAAACAGTGAATGCTTAATTAGTGGTAAAAAAAATGTATATTTATATTCATATTTCGGAAGTAGGTAAAGACAATATTGGATAGACAATTCAGACGAAGGATATAAATAAAGAAAAATTAATTGGATAATAAGAAAAAATAAAATAGATATTAAAAACTCGTATGGGATTCCAAAGGAGCCTACTGAAAAAGATGAAACAAAACGATGTACGATTCAATAAAGTCGCAAAAAAGGGATACAGAAGTTACGTCTGAATAAGACAGTAGATAAATCCACTTTTGGTCAGACAATGTATAGGAATAGTCAGAAAAAAGAAGAAGCAGTTCAAGGTTGATATAAACTGAAAAGGTATCAAGGACCAAAGAAAAGTATAACTTCGTTGAATTGACATATGGACACAGTAGAAAGACATTAATTCTCAGACAACAACAAAAATAGGAAAAAAGATTGAATCTTTTAAGATTATTTAGACAAAATTGGCAAGTATACTTGTATAGTAAAAGTCTGGAAATAAATCAAGTTATTTTTGGCCAAACCTTATTGAAACAAATAAGGATTATACATAATACTTTTGGCACAAAGAATGCCGCACTATTTTTTAATAAAAAAGTATCTACAAGAGACTTTATAAAGTATCTTCAAGGACTCATTTTATATTTACAAGAAAGCTTCTTGCTCATATCTGCAAAGCTAGTCTTTTGTATCCAAGCATAAAAATTCTAACCTTCTTTTCTTAGTAAAGTAAGCGCTTGCTGGAATGTAGTAATATATTTCCTGTTAGTCTGATACAATATGCAAAGTCTGAGTTTTGCATTCTTTTGTAGACGTCCAAGAATTTAAGCCAGCTCAAGAAGTAATTATCTAAAATTGTTACTTGATAAAGGTATTCAAAAGTGTAATTAAACTGACTAATTATAAATAAAGGATGAATAAAGGGTGCAAAAGGATAGTTGATACTTAGTAAATGTTAAATTTAATAAGCGGCAATGGTTATTAAGATTCAGGGAATGGGATAGGGTTAAGGAGTGAAATAGTTGAACATTTAGTAAACTCGTTTCGAAGACTTCGAACGAGATGAGTTGATAATGAAGCGAAGAGCCCAGACGTTACGCAAGCCGTTTTCTCTTATACGCGGTGTGCCACATAATGGAAGTTATGATAGGTGAAGAAACTTTAGATCGCCCTTTCTAGCTCCTGCAGCATCCGGTGCCGCCTTCCCCATCTACTATTTAGTAGACTTCTGTCTCCCTATTCTCTGTGTACCCCCAGATTTCGTCATATCTCGATCTCAACTTCAACCCTCGTCATCCCCTGCTCTTTCGTCATATCTGCTTCCGGTGAACGAATTCAAGCAGAAAAAGTCTTATTTTGCGGCGACCAAGTAAAGAAGAAAATAAAACATGACCTCTGACCACCACACCATATTTCAAGATATTTTCTCCCAACTTTACTCGCTCGGAAATAGAGGGTCGATCGTCTGGTCAAAAACTTGGCATTTGCAGTAAAAATGAAGCTCCATGAAATTTCAGGTTATTTGATATTTAAATTGCACGATAAATTACAATTTTCACATCCTTGAATTTCAATTTCAGCGGTTTATGTTAATTATAATATTTTTCATTTAAGTAAAGATTCTAATACGCATTTAAATTTGGAAGCACTTTTTTTTACCGAAAACAATAGTTAAATGAAATAAAAATTTTCATAGACCTATTAATAAAGTAAATTAGATTTTCTTGTAAAATTATATAGTCATAAAAAAAACTGAAATGATATTCTGGGAAATATGCTCTCTATAAAAATTCTCTCTTTTTTACTATTAAATATATCGTGATTTCTTCTTCTTTTTATTTCATATCATCGAGTACTTGATGGAATATCGAAAACGATATGAGAAATTTTGAGAGTATACTATTCTATCTATACAAAGAAAACATTCGTCGGCAAGGATATCATGGAGTCCGTTTGAAAGAAAGTAGAGTCCCTGAGAAGGTCCTTTTGGTTAAGATCACTATTTACCCTTGAACCTCTGACCATTCGTCGTGGAAACTAGTGGTCCTTATGAACGCAGTCAGTCATCTTTGATAACCTACCCCGTGGCCAAATATGTCAACTCCAGATTTCACAAACGACATCCATATCACAGCATAACGCCACACTGGACATTCAGGAACGTAACGCGGCTCAAAGGACGACTCCTAGTCCTAGCTGCGGTCAAATTGACCAAACCTATCCTTCTGCGGTTCTGAAAAGCTTATTCCTAACTCAGTATTACTGAGTTAGGAATAAGCTTTTGAGAAATAGTATTCATTAAATGAATACTATTCTCAACTTTAATATGAAAGGGATTCTATTCAAATTTATGTTGAATTCCATGTTGAAACATTAAGCTCTAAAACCAACACCGAAAATAATTGAAACCTGTTAGCAAAATTTTAACTAACAACCATTATTAATTACCATGGAATTATGAATCGTTTAATAATCTAAATTTTTAATTAAAAGCAACTGAAATGAAAGTACTAAATAATGAAGTTGTAATGTTGTTTAACCAGCGGCTATAAATCAACACTTTATGTGAAGTTTTATGTGCGTCCACTAATAAGCAATAAATCAAATAAAGCATTTTGTTTGCCTTTTCGTTTACCTTCGTTAGCAATTCAATGAACGATCTTGGTGTGAATCTAATTACATAAATTAATTCTTTTCTAATTAACACTGTATCGTAAACAGTGTGTGTGTATGTGTGTGTATGAGAGAGGAATATTTTCCAGAATATATGTAGACGACGATAATAATTAATGCTGTGCACGGCAACGAGCTGTCATGGCCAATGGAAGAACAAACTCTGTACGCTCCAGGGAATCAAGCTCTTCCATGTGGTACATTCGTGTGACAGTATGTGTTATGCTAATTAACGTATTCACCCCATGTAAAATTAATATCGGTCAGTTTTATAAAAGTATCAATGTACAGTACTAGTAAATGTATCAATGTACTTCTTCAGTTCCTTCAGACTTGCATATGATAGCCTATCATTTTCCTACCACAATAAACCTACCCCCTTTAAATTCAAACACAAAGATTTTTTAAAACAAATAAAAACATGCTCTCATTAAATACTGTAACTTACCACTCCTGGAAAACACGTTGCTTTAGAAGTTTCTGTCATCTTTAGACCTGAAACAAAAAAATGCACACCGTTAATTGGAAATAGTATACAATTTGGAAGATGATGCCAACAATTAATTTCTGGTTATGGATAGTTTTGACGAATCTGGGATTAGAATATTGGGTGAGTGATAAAAGGTGAATTATGAGGTCATTAAGCATGGAGAATAGACAATGAACGATGCTGGATGCATCTGATAAACCATTGGTGGTATTTACAACAACGCACGATAAAGCCTCGTTTCGACCAGGCAAAATGAAATCAATGAGATTTGCGATCGAATACCGGATTTCGTGCTCTCCAGTGGGTTCTGTGTATAATGGTATTTGAGCGATGTTGTTTCAGGCATGGATGCTGTGAACAAACGGCCGTCCGGCAAATTTGTATATGCACTACGCGCTTCACTTCTGTCCAGTAGGATTGCTCTCATTATCCTGGGAACAGCAACTTCCACAGGAAGAATAGGGCTTCATTACACAGATTCAAAATTACGTTTTCTTCACGTAATTTATCTCAAATAAAGTTATTTGTCATCAATTTGCTCAGTCAAGATGTTCTTATAGTTTATGTATCAAGAAAGTTTATAGAAATAAAGAAAATGGTTGAATAAAATAAAGAAAATGAACAGAGGAACGTGAGGTACATTATTGGATGCTTGAAAAGAATTCTAGATCGGTTACTTGTTAAAACGATGTCGTCATTCTTGTATAATGTAAATTATCTCACTCCATTGTAACCAACGAAGCTATTCTTGCCAGATAGTGCTAAGAGGGTGTCATGTATATAGAAACCCAGAAGTTTGCTTAATAACGACATCATTAGAAGCATCTACTTCTACTAGACTTGACGAGCTTACCAGGAGTTTCGACCACGTCTTCATCTGCATTTTGCAAGACCAAAAAGTATAAAATAGGTGTTAAGTTTCTTGAAGAGTCACTCAGGTTCCTTACACTCAAATTTCAAGTCTTCTATCTTAAAACTTAGATCAATTAATCTCTTCCTCAATCTTCATGTAAAATAATATTTAAGTAGACTACTGATAAAAATTATCAGAATTCCTAATCTCTTAATTGCTTACTTATTTAAAAAAAACTGAGATATACCATAATTTAAACACATTAGCGTTTGAGTCCCACTGCCTCAATTCTTTCTAATTCATCGACGAATTTAATTCATGTGAACAATGGCAGCTTGATTTCCAACATGTGAGTGTACAAAGTAGTGAGGGACTTTTAAGCTGAAGGGTAATATTCTAGGTGAACCTTGTGCAACGACATGTATCTACGTATTAACATGTTTATACATTATACAATGTAAGGACTCTATTTGGAACAAGATGAGATGCATGTGTATCATAGTATCATACAGCACCAATACGCACCCTCACACATGAATTTGGAGGACTAGTTTGCAGAGAACATGGTACGCATGATATGTTGCCAGTGGGTCAAGTTATTTAATCCCAGCGGCATAAAGCATTGCCGACACTCTAAATTTATGCTCTTTGCGGCCATACCGGAAATATTCCACAGCACACCCCCACCTAATATTTCAGAATATTCTGGAAACAAGGTCGGAAGCTCTGATTTCTAGGAGAAGATGAAAATTCTGAAAAACATGGGGATCCTAGGAAGGATAGATTCATGGGGGGAAATAAATTATTTTCCATGTAAACGTCCTTTTGATCTACTGCTTTGCTACATTTTCTAATTAAAGTGAAACTCGCGAACATATTAATTCGGCATCGACCTAAATTATCGTTCCTCATGTAAAAGATTAAACTGCATAAATGATAATTTTATGAATTGCGAACTCACATAAATTACAAACTTAATTTAATGTATATAGATCAGCTTCATTAAGACTGGGTTTTGAATTACAAGAGATTTCTAAAGTCAAGACATGAGGGATGATAACAGTTAAGTTAAAATATATTTCTCGTTTTGCAATATGGACTCAACAATTCCTTTCTTTTTCAAGGAGAAACTCTGGGTATAATTTTCGATCTGAGGAAAATTTGAGTTTGGATCAAGTTTACCAACTTTGATCTAAAGCACTTCCACGCTAAAGCACGTTACGCCTTTGAACGCAAGATACGTGCATGTATTTGGGTAATACTGCGATGGGTCGTTTGCATAGCTACTAACTGAAACTTCCAATCTCATCTCGTTCCATCCTTGGTCCTACTTGCCGTTCGACGTCTAGATTGCAATTACTGCTAATTAATTGAGCAAATTAAGGGCCCAAACTTTCCTGGCAACAAGGTATCTGTTGTTCGAAATTGTACATTCAAGATGTAAACAACTAGAAGATTGACAAGACCCACTAAGGGAGATTTTCTCCCAAACTGGAACCGACTGAAGTTTCAATTTAGTAATTTAATGTCGCGCTACCAAGATTCGGAGAAGACGCTCTAAAGTAATGACTTGAAATAGGTGGTAACCAGTCCTGTAGGCGGTTTCTTCCCCCAGAGATAAATTTAGTTCACTCAAGTGATCAACATCTTGTTTAGTTCAACTTTGTAATCATTTTGATTAAACTACTCCACTTAGAAGTGAATGGTTTCTGTTAGTTGAAGTTTGTCCAAGGAAATTGAATTCTAGATTGAATTCAAATTAACCAATCAGCAAATGAATGAGAAAATGTTTAATGAAGTATAAAATATTAATAAATTCTACGAGAGCTATAAAAATTCTCGAGTCTGATGTAGATTAAGCAAAATGTCACATTTAGCAGCGATTGGCGATAAATTAAATCATCATTCGATAGGATTCCAATCTATCATTTTTCTTTCCATATTGGATATTTGGTTCAACTCATGTTGCTGAGTATACACCATGATATATCAAAAAGGTGTCGCTCGAAAAGTAGAAACAAGTTGTAACTGACGAGGAATACAGATTTCCTCTTATCTGAAGGCACGGTGCTCAATCCTGAAGCCGACAGTTGACTGCAAAAAAAGTTATTTACTCACGAAAGGAAAGCTCGGCGTGTTGCCTACTGCCACCCT
Organism: Synergus itoensis; assembly: GCA_904066005.1. NCBI lineage: Eukaryota > Metazoa > Arthropoda > Insecta > Hymenoptera > Cynipidae > Synergus > Synergus itoensis. Next base: position 5,712,994 of record CAJFCP010000036.1, on the reverse strand, counting down.
CTACAAATATTTACTCTAAGGTAAAAGCGAAAACTGGCTGGCGTAACGCCTCGGCCAATAATATTGGAATACAGAACGTGCGGAGAAAATAAACGGTTAAGATAAAAAGGGAAATGCGGCGTGTGTCGTGACGGATTCGCAATTCAATATCGGTGCAACCAATGTCCTCGAAGCGTCGTTTTATCCATAAACTTTCAAGTATAAGTAAAGAATATTGCTTTCCCATATGTGCTGGAATGAAATTTTATCAAAAGGAAAGATCCAAGCAAAGAAGAAAACGAGTATTCTTGATCTTTCCAATCTAAATACATACAAATTTTTTTATTTAGATATTTAAAGATTGAAGGAAATCTGAAAGAAACGTTTGTATTAAAAATATATTCAGTTCGAAAAGACATTTAAAGAGGGAGATTATTATTTGAATAAGCGTTCAAGGATGAATCCGAGAAAAAATATTTTTCCTCTGAATATAATTTTGAGGAATCTTTTCGATTCAGTGAGAACTGGTGTAGCTCTTCTTTGCCTCAACCTGTTAGCACGATTCTGGGGAAAGAGTAAAAAAAACTACTTTAAAAGTGAGAAAAGAATCTTCACTGAATGCATTGTCTTTCTGTTTTTCTTCCTTCTTCTGTTCTTTCTTGATTAGTTTTCATTCAGTGGCGACACCGTGGTTGATAAGAAAGCGATCAGCTTGCTGGGTTTTCAAGAGGGAAGCTTCTTTCATTTCTTTGTTTATATGCATAGTAAAAGGGACTGAGCTAATTGAGATTTCTTCGACGTTTCAGAAAGACGTTTTTTATTTTATGTTGACCTTCGTGATACACACTTTCACTAATCTTCATTTGCACGCAACGTTTTCCTTTTTTAGTGAAGATCTTCATGTTTATGTTTATCTTTATTAGCAATTGCTAATTTACAATAGTTAATTTACAATGGCTAATGATTATACGTTTTTAAAAAAGTAACTCATACAAAAATAAGAAACACAAGATCTGGTAAAGACATATCAGAAAGTAAGCCTTGGGAGTAGTTTCGAAAAGGGATTTGATCAGCGATGTCTCTTTTACGTTTATGCAAATGTTTACATCCCCTTGGCAAGATAGAATCGCGGTTGGCTGTAAAGAACGAGCGAGCGGAAAGCAGTCAGCAGCATGTTACGAAGGTACTTCCGCGGGACTCCCATCTTCGTTGTTGTCATTTTACGGGCCCTTTTGGTGAAGCGTTAAAACGGAAGTGCTTTGCATTCGGGTTGTATCCGGTTCTCGTGGGGTTGTCGTTGTTTACGACGATCTCGGTTGACGACCGATTTTACGAATCGATCACGATATAAATATTTCATTATACTATCTTTCAAGCCACTCTTTATAGTACCCTAAGAATTCATTCCACTAATATTCCTCATCTCTAATACCACCTCCTCATGTATCTTAAAAGGTTTATTCATTTATTATTAAAAAAAAATATATCTCAAAGTGCTTTTTCTCTAATAGAAATTATGTATATATGAGATCAATTTTAATTTGGTTCAGACAAACTTCGATTCTGAGTTAGAAAATCCCACCGCTGTCATCAGTTAACTAAAACATGTCGCTTTCAATCCTTAAATCCCCGAAAAAATTGTTAAAATTCTCATATTTGTTTTAGGCCTTTCATTGGGTGGAGGTTTGATAGTCCTAGCATCAGCCCTATCAGACGCATCGTTGGAGTTGCCTCGAAAGTACAGCTTCTCAAATAGTGGAGGTCAAACGGATGATAATGGCCTACCCCAGTACCAATACGGATGGTGCCTTCAATTATCAGGACTTGCCTTGATCTTGGCTGAAGTTGCCGCCCTCTTAACAGTCTCTGGGTACATGGCACGGTTTCCAACAGTGGAGGACATGGTAAATATACAACCGACAGAGCAAATTTCAACAAGTTAGGAAAAATACCTCTCAAACTCTAAATTAACAATAACACAAAAGAGGATTACGCTGACCACTTTGTTATTGCTGAATTGAGCACTGAAACTGGTTGAATATCCTTCAGTTGAGGTAATAGTTTGCTTAACATTGTTATTCTTGTCCTAAAGGTAAGAGTAATGGTTCCCGGGGCAGAGAGGAAGTTGAGGGAGCAACGTGGTCTCAGTTCAGAGTACCTCGTCAGAACTCATCAGAAATCACCCGGACCTCCACAGAGTGGAGGGTTTGTTCAACCTGCGAAAGGTGAGGGTAAGGTACAAGTACGGAAGCTGTTGATTGATGACAGAGACTACTAAGGTTCGTTTACTCGGAATTTAGACAATTTATCAACTCCAGAACAATTGGATATTGTAATTAAGTTAGGAATTTGGAAACTGGAAGTCTATTTGTAAAATAATTTGAAAATTGTAGTATTAACAAGAAAATAATTTAAGAAAAATTTGCAACTATCAATAGCAAAAACAAATACATGTCATCAATTTACGGCTTACTACAAACATTCGTTAGTTACTTAGAAAATCAACAAAACCGTGATTCAATTAATAATTTTTTAAACAGGTTCTCAGAAGATAGCTGAGGAAGGCACTTCCCTTCTGTGTAAATCAGCCCCTGATATCTGCGCCTCAAACCCCCAGTCAATAAGCTATGTGGATAAGGCAGATTTATCCCACATGCTGCCTGCCTATCCAGAGGGTAAAATTCCAGACCCCAGATTCACGTTCGTCGATAAGGCAGATCAGAGTGTTGTCGACTCTCGATTAAGTGGCTTTGCTGATAAGGAAGGTCTCATGGATTCTAGAATGTTATCCGAATCGAGACAAAACATTATTACCTTCAGTGAAAGTAAAGAACATCCCAATGGGCAAGAACCTAGGTATGGAGAATTTGTTGCGAGAGTGGAACAATGCCCTGTTGATAACAGAGTGAGCTTTGCTGATAAGGAAGGTTATGTTACGTATGCCGATAATGGGGAGTCCTTACTAGACACGCCCTTTGGGTATGACACCAGGTACAGAATTTTATCACCCCCTGAATTTTCATATACAGATGAAAATCTACATTTTACACTAAATATACCATTAAAATAAATTTTCAGTTAAAATAAACAAATGTCAAACTTTATAATCAAAATATAGGGATTATTATTGACAAAAGTTTCTTCTTTGTATTTCAATATTGAAATTGGATATCTGGTCTTAAATTTGCTCTGTTTTTACACTTTTTTATCGTAATATCTTGTAGGTTAGCACCTCATTGAAGATTAAAATCTTCGTATCCTCAAGCCTTCATGATAATTTTACTACAGGTTTACAGCTCAGGAAATTTAAATTATTACACCCTGCGTTACTTCACTTTAGAAATGAAATATTGATGATGCGGGTTCAATTGACCCATAATTATTAGATTATTGTGTCAAGCTCTGATTTTAAAATGATGAACAGATAAGGAATAATAATAATGTACAAAAGACTACAACTTGTATGCTATAAATTTTTCCTCCATGTAATATTACATTTACATGTACATCTTCTTTTTAGATGAGGGTATAGCTTATTTGATTATAGACTTCTCGAACTACAGCTTGATTAGATATCCTTAATTCATTAAAACTATTCAAATAAACTATTATTTGTAAAAACTCAATTTGTTGATCATATGTAATTGACCCATAATGACAACTCCTTTCCTTTCAGATACAACAGCCTAGCGGGTCAAACAGTACCAATTACATTAAAACATCAAACATCATCAGTTTCTGCAATTCAATCGCAGTACATCTACCAGAATTTTGGCACCATACATGCTGGAGTCTTAAGAGTTTCGGAACCAGGAACGAGTTCCAGCTCAAATTCCAGTCAAAGGAGCATGACCCTACAAAATCCAAAAAGAAAGTCCCAAATTGCCCAAAATACATTCAGCACAATGGAGTGTGAAAAAAGAAAACGCGGTCCAGGCGTCGCGCCCAAGGGTGGATTTTATACCGGAAGTGCCGTATGACCACCACCCCCTCCTCCAACTCCAAGGTAACTTCAGGAAGACGAGACTCCACTCTAGTCTGAATTCCAGAAGTAAATCAGATCAGAGAAACTTGGTGGTTGAGGAGAATATTTTCAGTTCCAAGGAACATTGCCATAAAATAATTCAAGAACCAAATAGACTTTATCACAAGATATAACGAGTTTTTGAAAGAATTTCGCTTTTTAAAAAAGCGTATCTTCACTACAATTGATGGTTGCATGTAAATAAAAAAAAAACTGAGTTCAAAATTAAAGACGTGAAGAATAAGTACATCCTTTCTTCAAGAAAGTTTTACTAGTTTTTGTGTTTGTCTTCAAAGGCTGACAAAACCGTATGACTGAATATTGAGTGAGCTTGTATAAATTGTCATATAAAGCAATCCAGGATCACTTTAAAATGGCAGATTTATTTGTCTATGAAAATATTATCTTCTCTGGAAAAAATGTTCTTTTCTGTGACAAATCTTTTTCATTTCTGAATACAATCAATATATGAATACAATGATGTATTACTCTCTCTATTCCAACGAATATCTGCCTCTTTAAAGTTCAAGATTCCTTGTTAAATCTATATCTTAAACTAAAAAAAAAAAAACTTTCACACTTGTATAGTTAACTAAATGAAAAAATGAAATTAAAGATAGATGTAGCTTATGTTATGAAAATAATTTAGTGAGTCAATGTAATATGATTAATTGAGAAGCTCGTTCTACATGCTGGGAAAAAAACGAACGACTCCTGTACAAAGTTCTTTAACCTGTAACGTATATTTAATACTTCGCCAATCCTGGACATATCAGATTGAATAAAAAAGAATCAAAAATGAAAGTCTAATAATATATCATTATCGTTTTTTTCATTCTTTCATTATCGTTCCATTGTTAAATAAACTATCTATCGCATGCAAAAGAATGTGATGCTAAATCTTATTAATTAATGTCTTCCTTATTTGTATTTAAATTTATAAATAAATAGAAAGTTCATTAAATGAAATGTAAATTTTATTGTATGTAAATGTCAGTGAGTCTGGCATCGCCAAAGAGTTGTAAAATTTAGAGAGTGAATTAAAAAAAAGAATTTTAGGCACTATAAGAATGTTTTTTTTTTTTGCGCGTTAAAGAAAATATCAAAATTAATTAAACTTCCTGTTCAAAAAGGGATATGTAGATGGAGCCATTGGTTCCGGAAAGCCCCGTGACTAGTTCCGTCGGATGGTAACAGATTGCCCGCCTAATGTTTCATTAACGTTGCATAATCGACGGTCCAATTAGCGCACGCCGTTTAATATTAATCTGCAATTTGAATTCATTTCAATGCATTTAAAATTTATTGAATACATAATTAATACAGCGTGCACCGAATACGAGAAGCTCTACTAGCCTAATAAAAATTACCTGCTTTTAAAAACTATTTTTTACATTATAGAGACGGTTCGGCTGATAAATTGAGGTCTCGTTTAAACTTTTTGACAAAAAAAAAAAAAAAAGAGATAAGGGTTAAAAATCTCCAATTGAGGCTTGAAATCATGTCGCAGAGAGGTCTTCTCTGTCTCATTTTTTTGGTTCAATTTCTTTTTTTTTATTCGTTTCCTCTTCCACTTGTAATCTCTTTCACTCCCTACTTTCTATCTCGCATATTTTCTGTCTCTCTCTCACTCTCAATGTTTCCCCAGGACTCAGAGTGTCTCTCTCTAATCCAATTAAAAACTTCGGACGATCGCACGAAACAGCGGCGCATCGACCGCGAGTTGCGTCGCACGAGCGAATTTTAATTGATGTTTCAGGTAACAGGGGATGGTGTTATATTCAAAAAAGGGGTTGTTGGAATGCAAGGATATCCTGATATCTAATTGAGCGAGGGTCACTTCCGATCTGAATTCTCGCGTTTTCTGCAAATAAAGCAAAGAGGTAAAGAAGAGGCGTGATAATGAAAATCAGAGATTAAATATAATTACACGAAACACAGCAGTTAATTGCGTTACGCAGTACGATATGTAATTTAGCTAGGGCACGCTATATAATTATACGTTTTGATGGTACATTAGATTTATATAAATATTTCTATAATCTCGGTTAGGAAAGTCGGCTAGGAACAAAAGAAATTATATTATTAAGATTGCGAGAAATAAATAATACAGAAATTGTGCTTTTTCACCCTAAACTATAATTATAATTTGCATTTAGCGTTTTTATCATTTTTTTATCGCTTTATTTATCATTTAATGAAATAATCAAAAGACTTTCTGAATATGTGGCACTTTGTGTGACAAGTAAGAAAGTCATTAAACTATGGAGCAAAAGTGGCTTCCTTATGAACAATTACTCAAATAACACTGAAGGTTTTTCGAGTTTGGCAAATTGATACATGAAACTTGAAGAGTGAGAGTTACGACATTGTTATTACGTTTTTTTCCTTTATTTATGGTGGTTAGGAGTATATCTAATTCGACAAAGACGAAATAAGGAGATCCAGACGTAGATGAGGAGGTTAATCCTTATGGCCATCTATCATCGCGGAGTATACTAGTTAGGCGATTCTATCTTACCGCCTTTTTTACGCGCCCCGAGTCCCGTCTCCTTTTGTTACCTTGTTTAATAACTCGTGATGAATGTACCTTCATCTCGCTGCTCAGAAGCATTCGCAACCTCGAGGGTCGCCCCTTTACGTTTTCTCATCTCGTCCGTTCCCGCAAATTAAAATTGTAAATTTATCATTTCCACTCTAATTCATTCTACTTCGTTATATATTTCATATAATTCCGCTCAACATAATATATTATTAAGAGGAACGATCGACTCAGAGCCTTTCATTCCATCCTTCTCTCCCCTGTTAAAAATTAGTTCGAGAATTGTATTAGGACACCTGATTTCTATCAACGATGAACGATCAACTGAAGAAAGACGAATTTACCAATGGTGAATGATGATTAATTGATGCGCTCCATTTATATAACTTTTAATATAACGAGTTAATATTAAAAGGATTAATTGGATCTTTTTTTACAGGATATCTTTAAAATCACTTCGACCCAATTTTTATTTCAAATCATAGAATCATTTACTTCTATTAATTTCATTTTGACATCCTTAAATTATAAACCTATCACTCTCCAATTTGATCACTCACCTCAATTCAATATTCCAATCTCTAATAGAAATTCTTTACCCATTTTATGCACCTGTTTTCGATTTATTAATACTATTACATTCAAATAAATTGAAACTTTCCTTCATGCATTAAATATACTTCTTGGGAGTAGATAAATTTTAAAAGATCGAAAATTCAAGTAACGTAACTACTACTAAGTCTGGATTTATCAGTAAATTCGAGCGATTTAAGCATTAGATAGATCTGTGAATTAGAGCCATGTTTTCTGCACATATGCACTAGACGCATATAAAAGCACCTGCACCTCACAGGTGCCCATAGTGCAGGCGAACTCTTATCGTCTGAGAGGAAACGTATTAGTGGCTGGTATTAAATTATGGTCAGCCCCAGGCGCGGGAGCCAGTGATACCAATGTGGAACGCAACAAACAACGACTTCCCATTCCACTTTGCAATATTTGCTACAGTCAACCCTTTTTGGAATTAACTTTACCACAATTGTCCCAAGTTTCTGAGATAATTTCATTTGGCAGACTCCACTGTTGGGACCAAAACCAAGTTGCCCCCGGGTTATTAGTCGGGTGCAAATCTCCCTCCGGTTTTTTTATATCTATTTTTACCTTTTCCTACCTATCTCCAAAATATTTTTACCAACCTCTTTCCGCTCGTTAAACTCTAGCTTCTGACCAATTTTCTCTTTTTTAATGACTCTAGAGAAGAAAAAAAATACAGTAAATAAAACGGAAGGGCATTCCATTTTTTTTTACTGGAAGTTAATTTTTGAATTTATTTATGATGAAGAAATATGAGAATCCTATTATAATCAACTTTAATGATCTGTATCTAAATATTAAAGGAAATGAAACTAATTTAGTTTTTATGTACTTGAAATTTTGTATAAAAAACTCTTATGGCAATTGTTTTCCTTCAGTTTCCTATATATCTTTAAATTCTACTTTATAACGCGTAAAAAGACATATAAAAAATAATTAATAGTTCACAATTTTTTGAAAAATAAATGGTATTGAAGAAAGGTTCAAAACTAGAAGCACAGTCCAGTTATCAGAAAAGTTTTTATTTGCTCCTGAGTGGAGGAAAAAAGGACGTGGATCAGCTACTTATCCGCAAAAAAGAGCCATTGCGGGGCGGAATTCTCGTAATTCGATTTGGTTTCCCTTCGATTCGAAGCTGATCCCTGGGAATTGGTTGACAAATTCTCCTGGAGGAACCCTCTTATGTGGGGTGATAAACTTTCGGGAAAAGGTAGCTAGGACAGAGGCAGAGGGAGGGATTGACTTCTCGATTTGGGGATGAATCGAGAGGCAAAAATAAGGTCCTCACCCTCTCCTAAAAGAGGCCACTGGCGAAAAGTCGCCATTTGAAACACAAAGAGTCAGTCTTTCAGAGTCCATCTTACCCTCATTTTTTACGAGTGCCAATTTTCGGTGACTCTGTCCAAGACAAAAAATAGAAGAGGATTTTTACGCATCAAAAGAGAAATTCTTTATTTTCCTCAATTTTTTTTCCCAACTAGATGGAACAAATAATAAAGGCTTCAATTGCTTTAATTTGTTTTATATGATATTTCTTTAATTCAAGTAAATTTCCCAGACAGCAATTTTAAAATCAAGGATACCGAAAGAAGTAATGCTGAATTTTTTGTCAATGTAAATTAAGTTACATAAAAACAACTCACTGACGTAAATCGCGGTAGTAAAAAAAACTGCGAAAGCGAAACAGAATTAAGTCACCTTTTCAGCGCATAAAGTCCGGTTGGGGTTTAAACCGACATTTAAATTAGTTTTTACAGAAAGGCAAGCGAGGAGGACCGTAAATGACATTTGTTCCATGTTAATAAAAAAGATCCGAGGCACAAGAAGTTGTGAGATACGCCGTCGCAGTCAGTTTCCATAGCAACCAGGGCGTCTAAATCCACGGAAGCACCCTTCCGCAAAGCGTCGGGGGTGGCGAGAAATGTAGGGGTGCTAAGCCGAGAGATTTCGTGGTACGCGCCGGTTGGTTGGTTCATTGTTTCAACGCCAACTTGCCTCTCACAGACCGATTCGTACTGATCGCATGACCTTTTACGGATAAAATATTCTCCGCCATTTTTGCCTGTCACAATTTAACCTACGCTAGCATTACCTGCCAATTCAACTATACTTTTTACTTCCCCTCTCATTTTCTCTTTTTCCCTTGGTAGCATTTTCAGAAATGAAGATAAATTGATGAAACATAATAAAAATTAGCACATAGTATGTTACATGTCATATAATATCAGTCGAAATATTTGATTGATTTTTTAATCTGGTGTTACTCATCTAATAAAATAAAAAATATTAATATTGAAATTGAGAAAAAAGGCTTTTACACCTCGATCTATATTTTGACAATAATTTAATTTCGAGACTCAATCACGGGCCTCGTAAATAAAGCGATTATAGCTCTCGCTTATTAAAATATAAAGGTACCCTAAAACTTTTTTTAATTTCATCTTCCGTCGTACGTCCCACGGCTATCCAGCCTCAATCTTCACCTTTTCTCTATTTTTTCTCTTACCTCTTTTTATCTCTTACCTTAATCCTATTTTTTGTCTCTCTTATTGATTATATATTATCCAATACTTTATCAGATTTCACTCTTCTAATTTAATACTGAGAAAACTGTTTGGTAGAATTAAACAAACACTCGTTTGACATGTACAATTGTAAATCGAATTTGAAAACTAATTTTTTGCGGACAATATTTGGGCTACTCAAATGTTGTATATCATAATCTTTTCCTCCCTTACTATTATTGATTATATGTTATTCAAAATATTTACTGAATTTCTATACCTTTCCTCTTCTCTCTTTTTCCCTTGTTGATCCATCTCTCTTTTGAGCTTTCGCACGCATTGCATCCAATCCTGAAGAGACACCCTTCCTTCCTTTACGATCTTCCGATGCTAATTTCACGGGGCTCGCGGTCGTATCGCAAGTCAGCAAGGCACAGCCCGTGAATTCAAGAGGAGTTGGAGTTTAAGACTTTAAGGCTCCCTTCGAGGCGGCTCCACTGACGATGACGAGATGATCACTTAATTTGGCCAACAGCTGCCGCATCGTCGTTGGGTAAGACCGCCGTGTCTATCTCCTTCGTTCTCCTCACTATCTCTGTTTTTTTTATAGTCTCCATCCTTTTCCTCTTCTTCCTCTTTCACCCTGTCTTTCTGCTTCTTCTTCCTCTCATTCGAATCCACCTTCTATCTTCCTCGATCCTTCCTCCCTTCCACTGCAAAAGCTGACCACTCACACCTTATTTTCTCGACGAGGCTTATCCATTGTTGTTTTCTCATTTGTACGTATCATGGCATCACTTCTTCTTTTTAGAACGGCACCTTTACAAATTTATTGCCGTGTTTTCTTCTCCTTTTGCATGACGTTTGTCAAACTAATCGCTTTTGTTCGCGACCATTAACAGAGGACTTCATTAACTTTTAATTACGGCTTCCTTTCTTTAATTTATCTCGATTGAGGCACGCCTTTTTATTTTCGGATTTAAGGGATTTTAATGATGGGAAGCGTGATTGCAATCGGTTTTAGAAGTGCCATCACGACGAGAAAAAAATCTTATTTAAAGAAGGATTCTCAACTTTTTTTTTGTTCGTGAAGTATTTAGACAATAATTAATAAAACTCTACTACCGTTAACAATTTAAGTTTCTATTCAATATTATTGATATTTATATCGATTGCGTAGGACTAACAAAGACTCCTAAAATAGATTTATATTCTTGCAAGATGTTCTTATTTACCATAAATATGTAAATTTTCCTCGATTTTTTCCTGCTTTATGTCACTTCTCGGATTTACTGACTCAATTCTGAAGCACGTTTATTTATGTTCCTCATTATGAAAATATAGCCATCATTCTTTTGTGATACGTAATGTATACCTTCGATAAAGACCTCAGCATTTTAAATCCACAGATCTGGAGAATCGAATACCTCGATAGAATAAAATTGAATCCCGCCTACCATTCCATCTGGCTTTTCAACTTCTTTTTTTATAATATATTTCTCCATTTATAGCATACGTATAGAAAGATGGGCGAGGCCCAAAATTTCAGTATCCTGGGTTGCGGTTAAGGCGGCCGAAGTGGCTTTTTAATCCGAAAACGATTATTTATGAGTATAAGAAGACAGCCGGAATCTTTGGACCGCCAGAAGACCGCAGGTCGCCACATACCTATACCAACTCAAGAATCCATTATTAAATTACTTTTCTACGAGCGTGTGATGATCTGTTATTTTGCCACCGATTGAAATAACTTTGACAATTCGAAAATTTATACACAGGTCCGAAAATAAATTTTATATTTCTCCGAAATATTATTTCTGATTTAAGAAATTTAAAATTCTAGGTGTAACTTTTAGGGATGAAGAATATCTCATCTCCTTTTATTATGTATTTCTTTTTTCGTCTATCTTCTATCATTTAATTGTCTTCCAAATTAAGGAACTAATGGGTAACGGTTGACACAAATGAAAGGAAAAATGGAAAAAAGAAAATAATGGAAAGAAGGAAAAGAACATAAGCCATTCCTTTGCAATAAAAAATAATTCCGTCTTACCGCTAATAATGCAATACCGCACTAATGACAAAAATTATCCACAGAATAGGTGTCAACGACCTTCTTAGTAGACTTCTAATCCTAATAGCATGACCATAGACTGGAATCCCATAAAGTCCATAAATTTACGACACCTGAGCTTGTTCCCTTTCTTGATCAGAAGCCACGACATTCTCGTCCCTCTTCCTCTCTCCTTGTGCAAAACCTAGCACAATACCTCTTTCTCTTCTTTCCCAACTTCCCATCCTCTTGTATCGGCTTAGGTATAATTCAAAAATTCAAATTACATATTCTATTAGGTGTGAGCCGCCGGCACTGCTCAGAAGAGGGATGACGGCACTTGCGGTAAGAGAGATGGAGGCAAAGAAAGAAAGGGAGATGCTGCGGTGGTCCTCGGGGCGAGAGAACTCCTCTCCGAAAAGGTAAGGGTACTTGGAGGGGAAGAGTCGAGAGGAGCTCGCGGGGGAAGAAATGAGAAAGAGTGTAATAAATTGGCGGCGAGATTATTCTCGACGTGCATTAAGACGTCAAGCGGCGACGGACGCCTTGGAAAGTATTGCCCGACACCTTCTGCGGCACGGATCTTACTCTCCTCCCTCTTCCCTTCATAACCTCCTGCTACATCTTCACTGGTCGCACAAGCGAACCTGTGGTCGTGTCACTCCATCTTGGGGTGTCTCAAATAAAAAAATTCTAATTTCAGTTGCGACCACTTGAAAAGCTTCCATTTTATGAGGAACAATTGTCCCTCATAAAATGAGGAATGTATGAGGAACAAAGCATTGTTAAACAACGTTTAAGGATTCTCCTAGTTATACAGTTGGTAAATGAGGAAAGACAAGTTTAAAAGAGATGAAAGAAAAAAAAAAGAGCAAAAAACGAAGAAATTATAATTATAAATACATAAGTATAAAAAGTACCGATGAAGAGGTGTTTATAAAGTTATATATTAAATTGATTATATGTAGGTCTAAAATAGAATCATCAAGAAGTCGTCATTATAACGTAATTAACTCTGCCATATAAAAATAATCATTCCCAATCATCTAATTCAAAACTAATTTTCCCATTCCATTTCTCATGCTCTCTCATTGCTTTCCCTTTTTAGGTCACCCCCACCCTCTTCTCTCTCCCCATTTATACATCCGTTTTCTTTCCATAGGCACCGATACTTTTCAATACTTTAAAATTAATCAAATTCTCTTCCTTTTTCCTCCACCGAACGAGAATCGAGGGCGATAAATAAATGAAAACCACAAGCCTAGAGTCGAGGCAAACCAGATTAATTTCCTATATATTTTTCAGTCCCTCCTCCAATCCTTTTACGCAAAATCAGGACACGACCGATCGATAATCGTTGGCTCGTTAGGCACGGTTGGTGTATGGGAGAGTGAAAAGAAAAACAGGGTGTTTGAGAAAGAAGACTGTTTCAGCTTTAGGTTTTGGTCTTTTGGAGGGATGAGGAGAGAATGAAGGAGTTTAGTCGGTGGTCAACGCGTTGTTTTGGAGGGTGTTAACGAGTCACGATCGTTCTCAATCTTCGCCGAAGGAACGAAAGCTTTTGTGCGTCCGTCCGCACGCGGCCAGGTGTTGGCCGTAATATATTACTTAACACTCACCAAAAAACCGAACGTTGGCCACGGGGGGTCTTATAGTCCTAATTCATTCGGGTGCATCGCGGTCAGGATCATCCACCTTCTCCCATGGGAGACCACTTATCGGATGGAAAATAAAAACTATTATCTGGGCCGAGATTGATATTCGAACCGAAAAAAAACCAATTTCATGTCGATTCTTAATTCCAATTTAATCTAAAACATCTGCAAGAAAAAGTTAATGATCCCACTAACAAGAGATTTTTTATGAGAGTTTGATGTCAAACTATAATGGCTAAAAAATCTTACTTCAGAAAGTCCTTTCTATTTAAGAAGTTATAAAGAAGTTTTCTTTATTATTTTCTTGATTGAAAGAATAAGCAGTAATTCAAGAGTTGCGTGCAAAAGTAAGGTTTTTGGCTCTCCAATTACCTTTCAATAAAGTGATCCGAGAAAAAACACAAAACAGATTGCTCTACTGTTGCACGCAACAGTTCAATTAAGACATTTTTCAAACTCTTTTACGAGTGAAATTGAGATGGAAAAAGTGATTCTTCTAGTTGTTTGTTAACCCCTCTTTTTAAACGCTTTTTCCCACCGCCACCTTCTCACCCCTTTTTCGAAATTCTAGAAAAACATAAAATTACCCAAATACGAATTCAGAACATCAATTCAGCACCTCTAAAGTACAAAAGGTCGAGTTATTTCCTATGCTGAATGTAATTCAAATTTCAAATCTCCTTTTAAGTGTGACAAGAAATGACTTCACTTCGGCCTTTTCTCCTAAACGTGATTATTTTTATGCTAACGTTGGACATTTATCGCTCGCCTGTATCCTCACATTCTAGATTTGTACATTTTCACATTTGCACACTATATGCAAAGCGACCATACGTAGATCGCCAGGCGGGACAAACGAAACCCTTTTGCGGAAGAGAGAAAAGTCATAGAACTCGGCCATAAATCGTGAAGCGGTCCGGAATAGAGTCTGCGTTTTGCAATGGTTTGCAAAAGTAAAAGAATCCGAGGTTCTTCGTGGACGTTACTCGCCTGTCCAGATGCCTCACGATGTACGAGCGTGCTGGGGAAATCGACTCGAACGAGGAATTTAGTGCCCGGACCCTGGTCCGACGACCAATCATTGCCTGCCTCGAGAAGCACGTTGGTACAAAAGGGGAAGGGGCATGGGGCCCAAGAACGTAATCTTACGTATCAATTAGCCTCACGGTCCGAGGGCCTTACCCCCCGCGGGCCTTTGACCGTGCGCCGCTTCGTCTTCGAGGTGTGAGAACTCGGGACACGAACCGTATATTCATTTTACAACATCTTCATCGGCCGATCTTTTCCTTTGGTCTTTGGGCCCAGCACCTCAAACATCTGGGCATTATGTTCCAAGTTTCAAAACATCCAAATCTTATCATCCATCGAATCATCTTCACACCTGCTATTGTCTTGCTCTGTCATACTTTACTCAATAAATAGCATCAAATCGAATTGTTTCGCTTTTCTAGGCACGTGTAGCGAGTCATTCTTACAAAATTATTTTTCAATCGTAGTCGACAATTATTAAGTAATACTAATTAGTAAGTAATACTTATTGCATTTTTATAAAGATTTACATCTGATCCTCATATAAGTTACAGGAAATCAAATCAAATTAAGGTTGAAAAGTATTAGTGATGGGGAAAAAGATAATCACTTGATAATCACGTTATGTATCGATCTAAAATCTGTCGATATATAATAAATAATAATGAAGGCTGAAGCATTTATAGGAACTAAATTTACATGCAGAAGCACTGGCGATAGTAAATTATATTAGCATTTTCCTCGTAGTCCATCGTAAATACCAATTCTTCCTGTCAAATTTTGAAAAAATAATGCTTCGCATTTCAATTGAAGACACGTTCATTGTATATGCAAATTGCACGACGCTACTTATCTGATGCGCTATATTCATTTTCAACAGGATGTGCCCAGTGCCCTTGAAGTCTTCCCCCTGCACAATAATTCTTAATAATCACAATGTTTCTTAATAATCCTTAACGAATCTCGTTTTGCTCTTCACTGAAGTTTCAGCCATGAAATTGCAATACTCTCGAAATGTTTTATGGATAATAAAGAATGTTTCAATATTGGAGGACGGTTTGAATGGTTCAATAAGTCCTTCGCTTCATACACGCTCGAGCCAAGGAGAAACATCTATTCTATAGCTTTATTACAATTGGAAATTAGAGAATGAATTTTGGACATTCAATTTTTGACTCTAAATTGAAAATTTGAATAAATTTTAGTGCCATCAAATCGAGCATTAAAGTCATTAAATTCTTCTTTAAAAGACTGCGAAACTTTTTCCATCTGCATTTTGGTCCAAGCTCTCGACAAATCTGGAGATCCTAAGCCTAAGAGGTTGAGGGCAAGGGTGAGTTTTGTTCTCGTGAGGTCGACGAGAAGAAGTCAAGATATCATGAAGAGCGTAGGGTACCGGAGGGCGAGAGGGCACGGAAGGGGGCACGCGAGGGTTTGGGGCGTGGTCGCGGGGTGATTTAGCGCTTAAGGTGCGTGTCTCTATTGCCAGGCCGCAAAGGAACACGGCCTGTAACAGCTAAACAACAGACTCGCGTTTTGGGGCGGCAGCTTTACAGCCGTTTAGTGTTTTACGGCCCCGTTTTATGAACGCCGCGTCGCCTTTCGTGAGAGAACCTATCCCCCTACATATTTGGTGTAACCACCTCACCCCCTTCCACCTTACAGAGAAAAAAAACAAAACAAAATACAAAAATATCTGTCTTGTTCCAGTGAAGTTTTGTCCCTTTAAATCCCGTCTATATAGTTCAAGCATTGAACTACTACTTAGTTTTTCTTAACTCGTAGAGTCCCAACTAGTGCGAATAAGCACGGGAAACATTTTTTTTGAATTTTCGAAAACCCATGAAAGTTCTTGAATTTTTTAAAGTTGAAACCTTATAAAACTGCTTGTAATCCACAAAAAAACTTATTTTTTAAATCTAAACTATCATAAAACAACTAAAAAAATGATAGTTTAGATTTAAAAAATAAGTTTTTTTAGTTCGAGAGTTTACGACCTTAAAGTCGTTCAAATTCATTGCTAAGAAATAAAATTAATTTAGCTGAGTTACGGTCTATAATCGTCCTTTATCGCGGCTTTCATTTTTTAATAAAAAAAGAGAGCAGTTATAAATAGCTGTTAAAATGGGATTTACTACAACAGTAATATTGCTTGGTGTAATGGCTTGAAAGAATGTGAAGTAAATTCCTCAGTTAATCTTTTCAAATTTACCATAGCGGCACATAATCACAGCTGCATATATATGTATATATCTATCGACATAAAGCGAAGGACGAGTGTTTAGTGTGCGAAATAACTCTGATCGTAAATTTAGAAACAGTTGGATTTTTGATCGCGGTTTTTGAAAATGTGAATTCTGTTACGATTCTATGTTTATAGCTTATGAGGATATTTAATTGACTTGAAAAACAAGTTTGAGCAATGTAAAACGCTTCCTATTTATAATGCTGTCGTTAATTGAAAAGAAATATGAATTCGAAATACAATTATTTGGAGATTCTAGACGCGGATGGGTGAAATTAATTCATCACAGCAATAAAGATTTCTTTATGTTGGTAAAACATATGTTAAAAGTTCTCTGGCTCTTTCCTCGATTTTTTTTCAATGATATTAGTTTCTTCAGTAGTTTTAAATTAATGTACATTTTTTCTATTCCCCGAAAAAACAACTTCTGTTATGCAAAACTGTCATAAATCATACTTACAGGTAGCAGATTCGTTTATTTTGCTTCTTTTTAACAAGCAGAATATTTTTGCATAATCCTTTTAATGGAAAATAAAGACGAGAATAAATTGCAATAAATTCAACCAATTTCAGATTTTTTCGAAAAATTGGAATAATGAATATTCTTTTTGTAAAAAAAAAAATGTTTCGGTTTGATCCGGAGATTAAATTCTATGGTATATCGGCCATCGTTTGATCGGTACGGATTCGCTCGAGAAGTAAACGGTTAATTTTACACTCTTCACTTGCAGATAAATGTTTAGGATTTATCGAACGAATTTGCCACGTTGGATGGTTCGAATCGGTAGATTATTACGTGCAGTTGTGTACGATCGAAATATATTACGAAATAAATTAAAGTTTGGCAAAAAATGTGTAATAAAATTTATCATACATTAAATTCTATATTATTATAATTAATTATACGTGTTTTACTATCATTCATTTTTAATATGAATTATATTTCCCAATTTTTTTCGATTATCATAATTTAAAACTTTAAGTTTAGCGAAATAATTTTAAAAAATGTCTATAAAGTAATTATACATTTTTAGAGTTTTAAATAGTGTTATCTCCGATTCAGATTTACCCTATCAGTTAGTATAAAATTAATTGAAAGACCAGTTTGGAGCCTAGACCACGATTTTCCCATCGAGAAAAACAGAGGCCGGTTTACAGACTAGTAACTTAAACGGTAACGAGGTATTGATAATCAGGCGAACCAGTTTGAACAGATACTCGGATATAGTTTACACAGCCATTCGCATAGCTATACACAATTTTCTTGGAGAATGGTAGCCGCTCTTCCATTTTTCTTCTGTTCCTTCTCGTCCTCATCGCATCGCCCTTTGTTTCGAATCGAGCTTCGGATTTCGATTATCGCTTACCGGTTGGTAACGATCGACTAACTCAACGATCCCGCCTCCAAGGAAGGCTGCTCCACCCCCTTCTTCCTTCGCGATCGTCCTTGTCGTCCTTGCGACCCGGTTGCCAGCGGCGAGTAGTCTTTTTGCATTTAAATTAATTTGCACCGATTAATTTTTAATTAAAGTCGAGGCGAGAAACCGAAGGCTTCGCCCTTTCAATTCCTGGTATTTCAGGCGCGAAACATTCCTTTTAGTGCCTTTAAGCCTACTATGTAATATTCTAAGTGTTGGCTTGATCGCTTTTTTTGTGAGCTTATATTTTTAGGTATGGGTTTGCACGATAGGCGATTCCCAGTCACGCAGGTTGCGTCCAAGTTTTATAATCCTTTTTCAATAAGGTGCAGTAATTGCAATTCGATTTTAATATCGCCTCACACTTAATTTATAAGTGCATTTTCAATTACGGAATAAATTGTATTCGAAGAGTAAATTAATTACTAATAAAAATAAAATAATAATATTCAGCTCTCTCAGAGGACGTGACGCCTTCCCCATATCTAGAGGATGAACGATTACTCCTTGAAAGGTTTACGTCCCAGAACATTTAGACATAAGTAAAATGCCATTTACCTAATAAATATGTTGAAAAACCTTGTGCTTTCATAGTCAAGAAAGACTATAATTTGCATACAAGAACAGACCACAAAACTGTAAATAAAATAGACAGTATTGCGACGTGGCAACAGAGGTAAATCACTCGTCTTTGATTGAACTGATTTCTAGGTTGATTCTGAATTGAGGGAACGTTTTCTCGATTATTAGAATGTTTTTAAAGACCATAAAAGTCGAAGACTACGGAAGCCAGAATTAGTAATTTTCCTCTCGTGTCTTGTTATTTATTTCTTTCCGTTCGGTCTCATCTCACTGGTCGGAGGCGAAAGAGGGGAAAAGCTACAGCGGCACGAATCCACGCCTACCCATAACGATATTTTAATTAAACTGAGGCGCGGTTGAGCCGAGAGGAGAAATTCAATCTCGAGATAATAAATGATCGCGGCCCAACACCTTCCCTGACTGCTGACGAGCCGACACCACGCTTAAAGAGTTCACACCTTGCTACATAGGTTATGATAGCAAGCACTGAATACCGTGGACTAGAGGCGACCTATCCAATTATAACTCACGACGCCTTGTCTATTGGGAAAGTAAGATGTTACTTCTTCCTAACCGTTTAGTGTTAACCTCTCTTAAAGAGAGCGTAACCAGATATTTATGGAAAACATGACATTTCCACAATTTCCTAGAATATTCCTATTTTCATTGAAATATATCATAATCAAAATTATTATTGATAAAATTAGTTCGACAAATGACTTCTACAAATGTAGAATGTACTACATGTAAGTCATGTACTACATGACTTCGACAAATCGGCTGTAGAGTGTTCGATTGCTGACCAGTCTGACACCCTTAACATACCAATTAACCAGATTCCTTTGAGCTCGGATGAGAAAGTTCTTCCCCGCCATTTATCAATGGATTTCCGTTTAGGATCAAGATACAAAATCAGGAAGCGGAAAATATATCCACTTTGGTCAAATTCTCCCGTAAAACAACGAGGCACGCCCTTTTGGCAGCCAATAAACGGTCAGGGTGACGAGAAGACAAATGTTCTCAGGATGACTCGACGAAACTTATACTCTCTCTATCTCTCTCCTGTATATGCTTTTCGTCGATTTCGCGGAACCTGTTTATTTTTATTAAACGCTCCATTAGTCCCAACAGCGTGACCATGTCACGATGGATCGCTTCACGTATCGCGGGTACGCCTCGTTGATGAGTCTATTATAAAATTAATAACTATAAATCTTTGCTGGACACGACAGTAGCACGTGGCCGGCCATCTTTCATGATCCGGTTAATTATACGGGTGTGCAAATTGAGAGCGACCAAAATAACGGTGGACCCCGTTGTTGCTGCACTTTTTGCCTTTGTATTTTGTAAAAACTAATGACTACAATCAAGTAACGAACAATTTAATGAGATTTTAACAGATTTTATAGAGTAGCTCACTACTCAATGTCAATGTCTTGATCTAACTCTCTATAATAATAAAAAATATAAAATGACAAATGAAATAGTTAAATCTCTGCTCAGTGTTGAAATAATAATGTTGATCTGTCACAGAATGTGACACCTCCCTCCCGTATTTTGGACTTGAGTTTGAAATTAATATGATTTTGAGCATCAAAGGTCTCATAGGATTGACAGTGCAGCAAAATTGATGAACTCGGAGCAAAGAACATAGTTTTATTGTAATATACGCATATTAAAGTGATTTATATCATTGAAAATTGAAAAAAAAAAATCAAAAATATTATTTTAGCTCCCAAAATACGTAAATAGAATTAATTGTCGTTTCTGAGCTCGAGTGCTAAATATTCTTTCGTTCATTGGGATGTTGAATGATCTCGCGTGACGAATGAAGCGAAAAAACAAGATGGCAAATCGATCAGTCCGAAAATTTGTCGAAGATACAGTGGAGAGAAATTCACCTGAAGCTTCCGAAATTCGTAGAAACGCACGAAGTGCCGACAGACTGGGTTAGTAATTTACTTGTCAAGGAGAAAATGACGGCTTGTCAATGAGATGATTTTTATTTCTATGAGTTTTGAATTTTGAAATGGATCTTGGTAGTTAGAGCAGAAGATCGTTAAGTCGTGCCAAAAATTGGGGATACAATGTTTGAACACTTAAATCAAAATTTCAAGTGAGGTGGTTGTATGTTTTAGAGACAATTTTTGCCACGATTTACAAATGTAAACAGAATCTAAAAGGGAGACAAAATACATCTATTAATGATTCCATTCTTAGATAATAAGAATTTCATTATAAAATTATCTTTTTTAATCTCAACTTGAAAAGAAATTAAGGAATTATAATCCGATTATTCACCTTTTTCCTCTGGTTTTGAGGAAAAAGTCGAGATTGAAAGTCGATCAAAGCTGGTGTCGTGATCTGGATGTGAAGGCGCGTTCGCGTTTGCAGAAGCTGCTCGCGTGCCTTGGAGGCATTAGTATAGAAACGCTCACGGCAGCCAGTTTGAATTTCGAACGTCGGGGGATAATTCCATCGACGGGGTGTTCTAATTGGCCTCTCATTACCGATGCTCGCTTGTTCGTACCGATACGACGGAGTCTCGGCGGGCCCGGTACCGAATAACCGAATAACCAGTGGCCCGCCGATTATTGCTAGTTATTATCTGCTGCGGGACCGTTCGATTTAATGGGCAATTGTTTCGAACGCCGCCGTTCCCGTTAATAGAAATTTATTGCTAACTGCAATATTCAACCATGCATACCATCAAAATAATGTCCCCTACAATTTCATCCCCGAAATTTTCAAAGTCAACCTCTCTCCGCATCAACGAAAATAATTTTTCCAAATTATAAACGATCATCGTAATATTCATGGACATGAGTCGTTACCAAAAAGTTACGACAGAAAGTTTTTGTAATAAAAGATTAATTTAAAGTTTGAAGAAAACTCACCACATCACGGACTTTGAAATTGTCGGTTACCTGAAACATGAGAAAATACATACAACATTAAAAGTTTGACAAAGCTTTATAAACTTTAATTGTAAACCTTTTTATAAAAGAATTCTTCACAGTTTAGAAAATTATACCATAACTAAACTGAAATATGTAAACACATTTGTCTCAAGTAAACACATATGTTTGTAACTCAAACCCAATACCTTTTTTCAATTATCTGCCACTGATCTATTATTAACATTCAATCCTCGACATCTCACTCACCACGATTCAGGGGCCAATTTCACCGAAAATTTTGTTGACTCACTAATCTTCAAGTTCTAGATTTATACTTTCATTTTTTAAAGACTAGAGCTACCATTTTAACAATGTCCGGTGTCTGACAAGGTCTTCCTTCAAATTGGTTCGAGTTTAAAAAAATTTAAGACAGGGTTATAGTATCACCCAGGAATTCCAGCACGCGAATTTCTAATGAAGAATTAATGGGACGTAATACGTCAGCAGTCGACTCATAAAGTTAATAACGTCCCAGATCCATTTTTTACCTACTCTCAGGTAATTGGCTGGCGTTCCCAGGAATATGATGCGGCTAATAGAAATAGGTAACAGGAACCCTGTGCCTCGCGTGGGATAATTGGTCGAATTCTATTAGACTGGACCTGGGGACGTCAGACCAGCTTGATTTAGTGTCGTGAGCAGTGGCAAATTTGTTAAAGTCGAAAGGAGGCGGGGGATGATGAGGCACAGAGGCCCCTTTGAATTCCCTCTCGGTCTAATCTTTTTTCAGAATAAGAACCCATTATCTCCATAGGGAATCGATCAAGTAACACTTTTCGATCGACGGCCCCTCCCACCGTAAAACAGTGCTACTTTGGTTTATTAGTAGCTATCACCGTTCAAATTGAAAATTAACATTTTTTCTTATACTGGATTTCGAACCTTTGCCCAATATTGTCTAATAAACCAGTCCCAGTTAAAGATATGATAATTCAAGTATCCTTGAAGGCTTGTTAATAGAAATAAGTTTGATACGAAATATGATTAATTCGATAGTCCCTTATTTTAATTAATATAGGCGAGTATAATAAAATCTTATGAGGTTAGTGAATGCGAGATCAATGTCTTAATTTGAAAACAAGCTAGCCTTGAAATTCAAAGATGTTCTCTAAGTGGTTTCGTGCATCTTTGAGGCGAGCACGTTTGACAGCTGTTGGATGATTTTATAATTGAAAAAAATCATGGCAGCAGAGGCTAGGGGCATCAATTTAGTCGATTGTCCTCTCTTGGTCTGGAAGTTATAAGGCCTGGTAGGTCGGTCTTCGTCCGGGAGAGAAAACCTACTATAGATTACCAGGCCTGTTATTACGACGAAGAGCGGAGGTTTTTTCGGGACTAAAAATTGGTTTTTAATGCTGGGTTCGTCGCTTTCTTCTGACCCGAGGGCCCCCCTGTCGGTAATAACTATATTATCGGAGACTACGACCACGCTTATGCTTATATAGAGATCCACTATAGTCTATAGTCTACAGCAATTCGATGGAATACAGTGAAGGGATCCTCTAGATCAGACCTATGCCCTTGGTTCAATCTTCCAAGGCTCTAGTATAGAATTCTGCTCTCAACAAGCTACGATCAACTTTTCGAAAATGAAGTATATCTCTAAAGGTCATTTATCTGATTTAGTCTCATTTTGAGGAGATGGATTAAAAATTAAAATATTTCGAATTTGATAATGTCCAGATGCTCCAACACTTCTTCCTCATTTGAGTTCTTTCTTCCTCCAGCTTCCTTTTTATATAGAGCGCCGAACAAGAGCGTCGGTTCTTCGAGGCGATTTATTATGAGAATTATGAGTGGTCGTAGACCCTAAGAACCGTGCAACTTACTTCGCTTTACCCCGTGGAACTGTGGGCAGTGCTTGAGGAGGTGCTAGTAAGAGGCGGTACTGCCTCGTAAACCTTAGATTTACTTCTGGCTGGCCGCCATCAAAGTATCATGTGGCATGTACCACTACGCAGATCGTACCTCGTGCCTCGAAGAGCCGTCTCGAGATACTTATCGACAATATTGCTACGAGAAGAGATAGAAGTGGGGGTGTAAGCGAAAAAAAGGCCAAGGGGTAAACTCAAAGAATGGGCAACTGGGCAAGAAACCAAACGAGGAACTCCTCTGCCTCGTTCGGGTCGATTCGCGAAAATCGATCCGTGACAGCTCGAGTGAAGATTGATTCTCGCATCGTGACCCTTCAACACTTCTTCACTTATCTTGCTTCTTTTGCATAACGTATCGATAACATCAGCAGGGTCGGGTTTCATGGACCTGGGACTATTGAATTTTAAGATTTAATTTAATAAAAAGCTAACAGATTGAAAAATTTGAAAACATCCAAAAGTAGAAGGTCAGATATGCTATGGTAAATTACTTTCTATGAACGATGAATTTAAAACAGTCAAATTTTAAAAGTAAACAAGTGAGAATAAAGAACCAATTCGCAGAATTTTATTTTTGCCATTACATGAAAAAGGGTGTAAATCAGACTAGCTAGACTCGGCCCTGACTGCACGTATACCATAGCTATCTGTATCATCTTGGCGTAAGCGGAATAAAATTTGGTAATAAAATTTGTTCCCGCCAGTTAAGCCAAGCCAAAGCCCTGCCAAAAGCGGCTATTAATTTTTTATCTTGCATCTCCGCCCCGTACCCGGGAGAGAGGTTTTCAATATCTGAGGGCCTCATAAAATCCCGTCTCTTGGCTCGCATCGCACCACGTCCCCATTATGTATGTACATAAATGGATGTGCGCGAATACGTACCTACGTATATCCGTTTAAAATGTTTATATGCAACTCTACCTACGTATTATATTCAAAGTTGTAAGAGTCACTCTCAGTTATAGGCGCCTCTTCCCCGAAAATGAGCTGATAAATGAAGGAATAATCTTCTTGGGATGATTTCTCTGTCTCGGAACTTTCAGTACTGCATCACTTTCGAGATAACGAGACGACTCGCGAAACTCGGAATAGGAATCGTGGACATAAGAAATGGAAAACTAGAGCTGAAATATTAATCCGAGAGTTCTTTTATTGCACCAAATATGTGAACTCTGAAAATAACTCTGAAACTCGGAACACCTTGGTGTTCCAACATCCGAGGATGATCATCTTCTAATTTCCTTCTTGCGATTTAAAAGATCCAAATCCCGATCACCAACGAATCATTTTCTAAATTTATGAGGAAGATCAGACTTCGTGTCTGAATCCAACAAAGGCTGAAATACAGGAATCTGCCATTTCTAGACCTATCCTCAGAACAGGACGTGCAGATCCAGATATTTAATCTGAACCGTGTGGGTGGGGCCCGCGAGAGAATACAGAGCCTTGTCGGGGTAAGATCGAGCGAGAAGATAACCGATACCTCTGGGAAATATCGGTATCGATAGTCGATCGAGCCTAAATGGTTTATGTGAGCGATCGACCTTCGACCTCTCGTAATAACCAGCGAAGAAGCATCTGCCGCCTGATCTATTGGATCGGACTCGATCGAGTTACACCTTGCTCGTGAAGATCCTCACAAACCGCGCCTGCTTTGCGCTTCGTGCATCACGATAAGGGAGATGCGTGAATAAAAAAAGGCTCTCGAAACAACTAAAAAATACTGCAAATTGTTTTCGCAGTTACAATCCCTTAATATTTAATCGATTACTAAAATCTACAACCACAAGTATTATTTAATTCCCGCTTATTTGGTCACTTTGATGGAAAAATGATAAGTAAGGCTAATACTCGCTGGAGTTCTGAATAGTTGAAGCTGAACTTGCACTAGCTACCATCCGAGCTACTCCCCTTCCACTCCAAAGTCACTCGCTCCGTTTCGCACGGAGATATTGATATTATATATACGAATATTGATTCTACTAAAACTTATTTCGTTGTACCAAATTCATAAGTACCATTTACAGTTCAAGAGTTAAAAATAGAAGAACAATTGAAAGAAAGATTACCCTCTGGATGAAATTTACCCAGAGTGCACTTCTTGAGTCAATACTAAGAATCAAGATTGTTTTGTTGCACTTTTTTTTAATTATCCGTGAAATAGGGTCTCTTTTTTGCCATATCAGGCTGCACGTTAGGACTGGAAGAGTTCTAACGGTCTCTAATCACCTGCCACAAGTCGACTATCTTGCACAGCTACTAGCAAAACTGCTAAGCTCTCCGTGAAGTCGATTACTGTCCAGAAGATCGCGTAAATTATTCAATGTGGACAAGGACGACCACCTGCCGGATTTACGCGTCGAAAGTGGGTATTAATAATCACAAGATTTATGTGCACCCACTTCCGTTCAGCCTGTCGATGCACCGATCGCAATGACTCAGGAAAGCTAAGCAAGTAGCTGCATTTAGATTCAAAATTGTTTTCAATAACGAAATAAGTAAACAAGGGAAAATTCAAATAATGAATAGCTTTATAACTATTAGAACCCTAGATAATAATTCCATCAGATCTAAAACTCTCCACCTGAATAGGAAGAAACTGATAAAGGGTTTTAAATACATAAAGAGTCTCGAAATTATCTCTATGCTGCGCGACACGTCAGAATTTTCACGACAGGAATTAAGAATGAATATATCTCTTCTGAAATTAGGGGTTGCAAGACATTTTTCCCCTCAAGAGCCAGGCACGATAGGTACTTAATTGAGACCTCGGGCGGGAAGGCAAGCGAAGGAAAAGCACCCGCGTGTTAACCTCAACTCCTCTCATATATGCGGTAATAATTATATTACTTATGGCACGCTCGGGCACAATGGGCTTTTGTCAAGGCAGCGCTCGAGCGCGTAAACGCACACTTGGCACCACTCGCGTATGGGTACATAAACACAAGCGCAATCGCAATTGCAATCGCACCGCGTCTCGAACGTAAATTACGAGCAGCGACTCATTGTCTGCAACATCCAAAGACGAGTTTGGTCTTTCTCTACCATCCCCTTTCTCCTCCTTGGCTTTGTTTATGGCCGTCCATTCTGTATCGATTAGGAACTCAAAGAAACACCGCTTCTCTCATTCCCAAGTTGATCGTTTCAAATTTTATCCACATTTAATTGATGCATTGAGTTCTCTGTCAATATTATTACAGTAACACTCAGTCCATCAATCTAATGCCGAAATTAATTTTAGACTTAAAAAAAAGGTGCGTATCAATAAATGAGAATTTCGATAGAACAGGTTGTGGGCTCAGCGTAATGTTTTACGGAGAAAAATGGACGTTGAAGAAAGGATGGAACAGAGTGAAGGTGTAAATTAATAAATCAGCATGTTGAGAATAAATTAATATATTTATAATGGATATACGGTAGGTACTGTTTTGAATCTCAGTTTTATGGCATCTCTATCTCCAGGCTTGTGAGGACATTCATTCTCACACAAGCCAGTTGCCTACCTACACACTCATATTTACACATTTTGGGACGGACCCACTATTGCCTTTAATAATAATTTGCAATCTTCCAACACTAGACTTTCCGTAAACATTACGTCAATTAAATTACTGCGTTGCCTATTTACAATATAAATACACGCCTTGTTTTCCGGTTCCATCTAGCATGTCCCTCTTTTCAATATATTAACCACGGTAGTTCACATTGGCAACAAGTCCTTTTTGCAAAGAGGGACTAGCCACTGTTTGAGGATATATTCTAATATTCTTATTGCACATTGCCTCTCAAACTGGAACGGAAAAGGGATCATCTCTAGGTACGGGAAAGATATGTTGGTAAGGATATACTTGTAAGATCACCTGACATTTCGCTTTAGTAGGATTCTTGATTCTTCTGACAATTCTTTATTTACATAGTAAATAGAGTTGCATTTTAATTAGGAAAGGGCTAGAAATGGATTCTAATGGTTACCAGATGATTGCTCAAGTAAATACAGTCAGCAGAGTAATTAAAGCCACAGCTTATCTGCTTTAGTTTATTTTGAAACTGGTATTCGTCTCTAATGGCAAATCATTCTGGTTAGAGCTCCATTTCTTCACATGGACCTATCCCTAATCAAGGATTAGAAGACTTTTCCAATGGTAACTAATAACGTATTGATTCAAAAATTCCAATTTCTCAAGATTCCTACTAAAGCCAAACCAAAATCGGCAATCCTCCACAAACCTTGACACTACGTAGTTGAGGGTGAAGTTGGGAGGGAAATAGGGGAGGTGGGTGAAGTGGGAGTCGTGGATTCTCTACCATTGGAGAGAGCAGGTGTGGATGACCTAGCTTGTCTTACATTAGGGGTACTACATCGATTATTTCCTAGGAGGCTGTCTATCGAGAAGGGATTCAGTCTCTTCCTTTCCTCCCTGCCTTTAACGGAGAGGTCGATACTGCTGCTCTGCACTTCATCATCGTGTAGAGCTCTATCAGTTTGTTGTGAGATCAGTCGATTGTTGTTAGTGGATGTCCTCATTGCTGAATTACCCAAACTAACCAGCTCTCTCCTTCGTTCCAAGAGACTTAGACCCCAGTGATTGATTCCCTGCTGATGATTCAGATCCAGGTTCAAATTGAGCCCCGAGTTCGGGTTTTGTAGGAGGTTGTTGGAGAAATTTGATGGTTTTTGGTCAAGCAGTCGAGGAAAACATTCACCGTCAATGGAACCGTCTGCTGCTGAATCCATTCTTTCACTTTCACTTTCGCTACAAGAGTCTAGACCCCCAACTACGTCAATTTCTTCATTTGCATCATTTCCAGATCCGGAAACACTGCTGCTCTCGTTGTTGTTGCTTAACTGGCCAAAGGAGCTGCTTAAGGAGTTGCCACCGGAGGCCGCTGCACTTCGCTGTTCCCACTCAGCCCGCAGGGTCGAGAGGTCGACTGAGATTCCCTGGAAAGAAAGAGAAGATTGATTGAATTGATCGTTCGCTCTCTTCGATAATAAGCTGCGCATCTGCACTTTATGAGAAAAATAAATTAATAGTTTAAGAAGTGATAAGAATCAGTGCGTGGTAATTCCAGTGGAATCGTATTGGCTAATTAACTGAACATAATTGAGGAGTTATTGAAATTGCAATCAAGATTCAGTATTGTAACCTTCAATGTCTCAAAAACGTTCACTTCGCCTTAGAAGATGAGTAATCGGAGTGTCGATTCACTGGACGATTTTTTAATGTAATTTAAGTACCTCATTAAAAAGATATTAAGATCTATTGCTAATTTTTCTCGAGTATTATATCATGAATTATAAATTCAAGATAGAGAAGAAGAACGATGCCTATAATTAAAATCTTTCAATTTGAATTTCAAGCAGTTTGGACATTAGGAAAATAAAGACAAAAAAGTTAATTAAGCTTTCTCAGTATTTTGAAGTAATTAATTCTTCACTTGAATGTACAGGAAGACTTGTTATTATGAAATCTTATTTAATCCGAATTATTAAAACTTATAATTGAATCTGCAAAAAGGTTGAAAGAAATTTCAATATTTATCAATTTTCCATCAGCGGGAAAAATTAAATGCCATGAGATATCAATTCCTAATCCGTAATATATAGATTTAAAAGGAAGGCAAAACGATATAATGAATAATTTGCATCGTTAAATTAATTATTATTCATTTGCAAGCGCAATCATTGCCGCATAAGTGTTAGGTCTCGATCCATAATTTATCGCTTCACGTGACAGACGTGTAAATTCTTGTCGTGGCACTGCTAGTGGGCAGTGTGCAAACGAATGGAAAAAAAAACATTTGCATGATTAAGGGAATTAAGAATAACGTTTCATTACATGCGCATTTGTTCTCACTGAATCGCGACAGTACAGTTTGTGGAAAATATATTTTACATACTTTATGTGCGGGTTGGCAAAATCCAATTGTGGCGAGAGTCACGTGGTACGTGAAATTTATGATTACGAGAAAACATATTGCAATTATACTGTGCAATTGTAATACACGAGAGTGTTGCAAATTCCAACATGGTGATAAATACGTATACGGAAGTGTTTAAAAAGCTGACATTTAAGATTTTTGAAAATGTCACCACTGACGGACTTGAGCACGATAAAATGAATCATTTTTTACCAGTAGAAATTATATTAAGATATATTTATGAAAGAAGGTATTTTTATTAAATTAGGATCTCAATTTACCTTGGCAGCTAATTTTCGTTGTTGACGTTCCAGGCCTTTCAGAATTTTTTTCTGTCGCCTTTCACGTTCTTTTCTTCTTAGTTCTTCAGGTGGAATTGGTTCTCCGCTGCAACTTTGGGGATGTGCGTTGTGGGCAGGCCTTCCGGGGCCCTTTTTCGTGTGCTCTTTTTTCCTCCATTTCGCTCTGCGATTTTGAAACCACACCTGGAATCAGAAACAAATTAATTTAATAAAATAAATAAACTAGAATTAGTATAAATTTATTAATAATTTTTTGTCATTTAAAATATCAATCAACAGATTTTCTCGCTCAATTTTCAAACTCTACGCCTGCTCCACGTTTTTCAACCACTTAGATAAATTTCGAGATACCCAAGGACACATTTAACGCCTGTCGGTGACACGACCTTAATCAGAGGAAACGTTTCTATCGCGCTTGTCGCGAGAGCCACGAGGTTAAGCTGTGAAAGGACGCTTGTTAATTCGCCACGTAATTAGGATCGCAGCGTTTTCTCATTAGCACTGGACGTGGACAGCGAGAGGTTGACGAAGGGTCGTTTGGGGTGAAAAGGTGGAAGGGTATGTTCGCGTGCGGTGCGTGCGCGTTCGCTTTCCATTCGCGGTTGTGTTATATTCGCTAGTACCAACACTCAGACCGGCCAACATGCCTAGAAAGAAGTCATAAGGGCAAGTAACGTGACTTGGCCAGGGTTTTTTAGGAGGGTTGCAAAAAGGGGTCTATTGATCCCCAGTTCGCGTGAGACCAGCGCCATTTACCGGCCGCGGCTACCCTTCGTAACTAATGTCTTCATCCCTCAGCCCTCTCTTCTCTGAATCGCCAACTTAGCTCTTATCGAAACTCTGACACGGTACCTTCGTGCACGAGTGTCACTTTAACACCCCTGCACCTTGTCGATTGATATCTACCACTTCTCGTTATTTTTTTATTAATTACTCTTATTATATTATATTATACTCGTCATTATTATTCCTATCAATATTTTACCAAGCACTCTGTTAATTAATATCAATTATACTGAATTCAAATCAATTTCAAACCAATCTAATTTTCTACTAATATATTTTTCTACTAATTCAGATTTAGAGAGTATGTACTGATGAAAACCTACACTTTTTCAGGTGCGTGTGAATTTGCAAGAACAATTTAGAGCCCAGCGGAAATGAGCTGTCTTCTGCTCCTTATATTCGCGAAACCGGAAGCTACTATAGAATATCGGTCATCGACGGAAGACCTTTTTCTGGTCTCGGGGGTGCGGTGTTCGAAGAAGGGTGGACGTCAATTTCACGGCCGGTCGGACAAGCTTTTATGCGGGCACCCTGCCGTTCCATACGTCTGGTCTATAACTCCATAACTCTATATGAGACTTCCATAGGATATTTATATTTATGCGCTTAGACACGGTTCGAGTAGCATGTGCACTTCTCGTGAGCGGTCCATACATTCATCCCCTCTTTAGGCCCTTTCAAGGAATTGGAGACACCCTTTTCTATACATGTGTGTGTACGTGTGGCGACAAGAGATCGGGCGATAATCCCGATTTTGTGATGCGCTGTCTTTGGGACACGTGGGGGATGTCCTCTTGGGAGATTAGATAGGAAATCGAGAGATCTGGTGGAGTGATAAGACTAATACATGGATAATGAAGCCGTTCTTATCGCGGACTGAAAATGACTACCGGCGGCGAACTTCGACCGCGTGATGTTCAGTCGACCCTTTCGGTAACTTGTGAATCCGAGCTGGCTCTCGTGTCACTAAACAGAGGGTGTAACTTTGCATTCAGGCCGATTTCAACACCTTCCACGAAAGGAAAGGTGGAAGATAGAATTCTAGAGCTTTATTTCAGTTTGTTGTAATGTTCGTGGAAGTAACTTGTTGGACTATTGCAATTTAAATGTTGTAAAGTGGTTGAACTTGCACAAAGTTCTGTGTGGGATTGAGTTATTAGTCTTGCATTTTGTTTGATATTTGTCATTATAAAGTTTTAGTGCATTAAGGTAGGTGTGCATCAATTTTCTCTAGAAAAGAAAAACAAAGTAGAGGAATATGAGAAAATTGGAAAGATAAGATAGGAATAAAAATTCCGAGAGTAATTACATTTAATTGTGTTAGGGAAAGGATAGTGTCGAATGGTGATGTCATTAAAGATAAGATAAGACACTCGAATTCTAATTCCCTCTCGATTTGGCACCCCTAATACATTTGGCCAGTTTACACGAGAGAGCTTTGCAAAAGCAACCACAGTGAACATCACTGAGCAGATGGACTAACTACCCCCAAGAGAAAAGAAAAAGAGAGAAAATCAAATAGGGTAAGAGAAGCTGCGAGGTCTACGAGTCAAAGGTCGAATGCCCAATACTACCCTAAACGTCTGTCGAGTATCAACCCTCCATCAAGTCAAATCCAAACTCGTTTCAAATTCGCGCCTATCTTCCTGCGCTGTATCTTCATCTCCCCCAACTATTTTCTACCCCTAAAACATTCAAAGAAACATCTAGAAGAAACTAATCTAAATGCAATTCTTCTTTTATACTTCTGCAGATTTTTCATTTTAAAAAATCGAAAGAATAGTATGGTGGAAAAAGTTTACAAGCGATTATCTATATTTTAAAGTTTGAGTTGGATAGAGTTTGCTTCATAGTAAAATATACCGATGTTCTTTTATCACGAGGAGATTTATAATATCTGAAATCGTGTTCGAGAGTTCCTGAAAGTTTACTGCGAAGCGAAATGAGCAGTGATATAATGATCTGTTTCTGCATTTGGTGTTCAAAAGTTGACAGTAATCCAGAGATACTTACAGCGACGCGGCTTTCCTTCAACTCGAGTCTCACAGCCAGTGCTTCCCGCATAAATACATCGGGATAATGGCTCGAGAGGAAGGCTCGTTCCAGTTCCTCCAGTTGCCAACTATTAAAGTTTGTTCTGCTTCTTCTGCGCTTGCTACCGCCCTCGTCAGACTCTGCGTCACATCCTGAAAGACAAGTTATGTGTGAACATTATAAACACAGACTATGTCATATACCTAAAATTGTTCTTAAAATAAACCTTATAAATTAGAAAACGTTCAAATACATACATACAAAACATTCAGTTGTGAGATCACAAATAGTTGCGTCAGCCTAAAAAATTGCAATCATTTCTTGGACAAAAGTGAGAACTCTACTGCGACACCTTCGTCTAGATTAGATTATTATTAAAATTTGCAAGCATATTTTTTACATCACGATATTTACAGTCTCGTAAACTTTGAAATAACTCGTGGCTGCAAAATTATAAGAATTATTTTAACGTGATTTCCACTTTTTTGTTACGTGTTTTCGGATAAAAAATTTTCATGGTCGTTGCGAAGTACCGATTGCTCATTCCTGGTTTATTAGCTATTATTATAAAACTGCGGATAATAAGAAGTGAAGGGATAATATAATTTTACTACACGCAGTGAAATAGTTAACTTCTCATATTATATTTGAAACTAAAAATCCCCTAAATATTATTTAATCCAAAGAAAATGTTGTAAAATCAACAGGGGAAAAAGTAGTTACAGAAAACGATACAATTCCCCTACCATATTCTTTATCTCGAATATAAAAGTTGAATCCCTAAATGTATGAATAAGAAGGGCGATATATCCTTTTCCAATTGATGCTTTATACATTCGATTGTCGAAACGACAATTTCCAAATTACATCTTCAAAGATAATATTTATATACATTTCTCCCTTACGTTTAGGATCTTATGTCTCATATTTTCGTAAGTCGATATAGATAATTTGTCGACATCCTGCAGGTCAATCATAATTCCAGATCTTTTATTCAATTCCGCAAGCCGGCATTAGCATACATACGAGTCCAAAACAATCGAGAGCGCAGATCTTGGGGCTGATAAGACAAGAGGAGGACGCGGACCGTCCTCGTAAAATCATGAAATTCCATGTTTATTCAATATCGGAACTACTTCGACCGTCTCTTCTTATCTGGCAGGGTCAGGGGCGGATCGAGAGCCTTCCGCTGGGAGGGAATCTAACGAGAGGGACGGCTAATTTCATCATGATAAAGGGAGGACCAGTGAGTTTGCTCCTCCCGCTTTAGGAGTATCGCCTCGCGATTCAGAAAAATTATTCATCGCCTTGAACAATGACCAGACTGGTAAACAAAATTAACTCGGAGAATATTCAATATTCATTATCACGTCATTTATATTTTTTAAGTGTATTGTACAATACTGAATTCCAAAAAATTTATCTACATATATATATCTAATTTCACCCGACTATTAGTGTTAAAATAATACCCATGCGACTTATTTTTTCTCAGTTTAATTTTATACCGCAATCGGTGTTGCAATAAAAACTTTCTTCCTGTGCATAAATGACCCTTAGCGTAATTTTTAGCGTTGTGAGCATTTCATAGAAGATAGCATCACTGAAATCCTAACTATATAGTCACCTAAGACTGTCGTGACTTCCTAAGGTGTTACGAAGCGAGATAATCCTTCAAGCTGCCACTGTCCGCTGCGGTCGGCTGCTTATTACGGATTATAGATTATCAATAATGAGCGACTCGATCGATATCCATCAGAGTCTCGGTTACAACGAGCAGCGCGATCCAGGGGCGAACTCGGGATAAATCGCATCTAATTACGAGGATTAATGCTGTCCGCCAATTTTTCGCGCCGACGGCTACACAAACAGCGACTTTACGATGGAGACGCCAGAATATACACGTAGTCTGCATGATCGGTAAATCGCGATCGCCAGCTTCGTTCGCGGAACAGCGAATGGCCGTCTGAGAACTCGCTGAAGAGAATCAATCTATTACCGACTCTGAGTCCAGTATGCCGCAGGGAATCGAGCAGCGAAGAAAGCTCGTCGAAATGAACTGCTCCATAAAAGCTGGACTGTAAACCAGAATCCTCGAGGTATAATACTGAGGCCGTTCCTTTTAATACTACTTGGCAAAATTGAATTTCTGTACGAAATCGTCCCCACGGGTGTTTATATATGCGAACTGTGCGTTTATGTTGGTATTTATTTTACCGCGTGATGCTTCAAAAGGTTGCATGCACATATCCTGAATGAGAGATGCGGCATATTCTTATTTGAGTAAACAAAAAATAAATAAAAATAAAAACAAACAAATTCTTCATAAGGCGGCGAATTTAAAGGTTTCGAGGAATTAAATCCAGGGTAAATACATTCATGTCTTATTACTTCTTTTATGTTTTTTATATAACTTGAAGAGTAGACAGGAATCTTTCCTCTTTTAATTATTTTAATGAGAATTTACGTAATTAAAGGAATAATCATAGTAATAAAGGAGTAGTTTATTTAAATGTAATGTTTTCTAGGGCAAGAATTACAATCAAACATTGCTTATGTACTTTTCTCCTAATCACGATACATCTCTTCACATTTAAAACACACAAGCAGACAAATCCATGTAATTTTCTCCTTTCAGTAATAACTCTCTCTATACTTCGAGAAAGCATTTCTCAAAAATCCATAATTTGCAATAATATACTCGACAACACGCGAGATTAATCTCAAGACTCTGAGATTGCAATCGAAGTTTGTGTGTATGTCGATCAACACAGGAACTGGGAAAATTGCTAACGATATTTTATTTTAATTTAATATTGCCGGTGAAACCGGCTTCCCCCATCTTTAATTTTGATCGTTATCCCGATAATCCACGGATGCGACGAAGGTTGCTTGTTTCCGTTTGCTTTATTACATATTACCATGATAGAGTGAGTGTATGCTCTTGCAATAATCGCATATTTTTCTCACTATATGATATGCAACAATGTTGACAGCGATCGTGTTAATTAAAAGTATCCGCTGTGCTCACTTTTCTAAGGTAAATTAATATGCTCACTAATATGTATGTAATTTATTCTACTTTGCACGCGCAGAGTCTAAACTCTCGTTAAGGGTATAATATATATTACATATGACCTTATATGAATTTCATATATTAAAATTCAACGGTCTTGTATAATTCAGCTTCAAATTAATCTTTATTAAAGTTAACTTTAAAAAAATAAATAAGTCAAATATCTTGAGCATTTATTTTAATAATATTATTTTCATTTTTTGATCCGCAACATAAAAAATTGAATTGTCGGAAATAAGTTCCAACAAAAATAAGGTGCATTTCTTTTCAAGGAGACATCCGTTTCTTTTTTATTTCGGCGGTTGAGTCGCTTGCGTGTATATAATATCTGGCATATAATCACGATTATTTTCAGTTCATTTATTTCTCTGACTTCTTTCAACGCAGGGGGATTATTGCTGTAATCGTCACTCAGGATTATAGGATCCACTATAACTGAGGATGAACGCTTTTTTAAAAAGGGGCCTTAATAACGACAGGAGCTCCTGAGGCTGTCCTGAGAATCAATTTGTAAACAGATAAACTGACAGTAGAAAACGAGAAAAGATCAACTATCTACTAGCAAAAGGTGGTCGCGTGCAGATGAGACAAACAAGTTACCAGCAATAGTAGCATAAATGTGAACAAAGATATACCATCAAATTATAGACAAGCACACTGCTTAAATGTTTCACCATGTTCTGATTTTAACCAATTGGCAGATGGACATCTCTTTCCAAGTATCTAGATTATTATCCAAAAAACGATACTCGAAAATATTTCAAAACGGTGTTCTTCGAACTAAAATTCGAACTAAAATTGTCTCCATTTCGTTTTAATAATGAGGGACAACAAAATAACAAATTTTTACCAGCAGATGTCAGGTGACGAAATAAGTATCCGACACTTACAAGGACAGCTGATTCATTATAATTGCTCTTATGAAATTTTTAAACTAAAGTAAAAAAGGAAAACATATTTTTGCAAAAAAAAAGAGCTTGAATTTCAAGAAAATCCATATTATGATAAATATGTATTTTGAATAAAAATAGAGTACCTCAGGTAATTAATCATGATAAGATTGCGTAGCATCAGGAAGAGAAATGAGACTTAATTTCATCAAAGTTCCCATACAGTAATTACAGGAATGGAAAATCATACATCATACATAGTTGATAATGAATTCTCATTTATGTCTCGATATGGTTTTTTATTTCTCGCAGAAATCGCAGACGTGCGCAGGCACTTTGCACAAAAAATACACAGAGTACACACACAGACAATTATTGATTGCTACCTGCCGATCTATCGTGGCTAAAGTGCTGCCCACTTTTAATATCGCTTTAGTGTGTTGTATAAATATAGTGAGCACAATTTTTCTCTGTGTCTGGGGAGATAAGCGGATATTATTACACAGGTATGTCGAAGAATAAGGGGAAAAGTATTGGGTAGCGGTGCTGACTCGATGCATTTAATGCACCTTCTCATACACCCGAAATAACAGGCAATTAAATTGAAACTGCTGCGTGCTTGAGGACCGGATCGAAACTCATGTGCATCGATTTTTTATCCGGAAGACGTTCCCTATACTTTTCCGCGAACTCTACATTAAAAAATGGGTTATCGTTTTGATAAATATTTTACAATGAATTTGTGTTATTTTCACGTATAATAATTTCGAAGGAAAGCAGTAAAATGTCATACAACTTATAAAATTATATCTTAGATCTTAATGATTTTGAGTGAGTCTAGATTTCCGGAACGAAGTGATTTTCCGCGATCCTCGGTTTCCCCTGTTTCTCATGACGGTAAATGCGTGTAAAAAGCACTTGGCGTTTTCTCAACACACGTTACAAGTAAAACCGCGCTTAGAACTCGCACATAACTAGTGTTATAGTACTTTTATGGTGTAAAGTTGCGGCGAAGTGAGTATAACGAGTAACTAACATAATCAGCGCTCTCGTAGAATGGAATTATCCCTTCACGCCTTCGACTTACGATCGTCTTAAGCTCGCTTTCAAAAGAACATTAAGTTTTGTGAGAGTCGACATGCTGCTGCCGCGCGTCTTTATACTCCTATATACTTTCCTTTCTTTTCGTCCCAAGCTCTACTCTTCTCGCAATTAATGTCTTGTACCGGAACTCAAGTGATAAAATTAAGGACTGCGTTGAAAGGATAAACGAACTCTATTGTTTTCAGACTGAGTTGAATGCAGTTGAATACACTTACAATTTTCTCTACAAAAGATAGAAACAAACTACTTTGAAATTACTTTCTTTCCAAGCACTAAACAGATCAACGTGAACCAACTTTACCGCTTCAAAATTAAATAATAGAATTTCGGGTAGTTTTCACTAAAAATTTAATTCTGTTCTTGCAAGTTGCTAATATACATAAAGTATTTCCGACATAAATGATCAGCGTCGATTTGTATCCTCAATAAAACGATAAAGTTTTGCTACTCTACCGAGTGGAGAATCTGAATCGCGTAACTTGGGAAAAGGGTTAATAAAGTAATTTAGCTGGGACTTGTTTCGACAAGAGAAAGAGTGGACGGGGTTGGAAGATAGTGATTATTAAGCTGTAAGGCGTTAACTGGCATAAGGCGTCGGTAGGTGGATACGTTGCTTGCGTGCCGGACTGACTACATTTGCATCTAGACGCCATCAATCCTCCTGACGCCCGGTTACATTCCCCTTACCCCCTTTTCACCCCTTTTCCACTATCCTGATCCGGCAGCTCTCCTCTTCGTCAACTGCCCCAACCTGGCCGGACAAGTTTGAATTAAATATCTGCCGTAATAAGAGCCGGTCCTACACGCCTTCCAGCGTATAAGTGGAACATCGTTGCACCTCATCTTGTCGATGATGATGAGCCTTCGCGATCTAGCCCTCGGTAGCCATTCAAAACTACATCCTCCTCGCAAATAAGCTAAAGTGGAAGCTTGTTACATCTACATGGAAAATTTATGTCTATATAAATTCTGATATGAAGAATAAATATTTGTTTACAAAAAATAGATCGATTATAGTGCTATATTTAATAGTGCTGAGAGTTACTATGCTATATCTACTTGGAATTTACCGAGAAGTAACTAAAATTCCACTTTTAACAGTTTGGAACCAGAACTTGGCAGTATAGGTAGATTTTTGAAGGAAGATGGCATAAAGTAATAAATTTATGTAACAAGTTAGATAAATTATTTATCCAGTGAAACTGTATGAAGTGGATTTAGATAATGAAGTGCAGCAGAGATAATAATTGATGAAATGATAGAAGGAACTTTGCCCTCGAATGCGAGTTCTCTGGTATCAACAATTATCTTCAAGCATCGTTAAGATTGTTAGGAGGTTATTAAGAGGGTTAAAGTGCCAGTTCCACCTGCTGGTTGACTGTATGTGTATTATGCCATTTCGCTAAAATGGCCTTTAAATCCACGATGGTGTACCGAACTCCTAATTAGAAACGAATTTACTTATAGAGGCTAAAGAAACGTTTGGTCGATTTAATCATATAGTGGTTGCAAACTTTATAATACTCCTAAACGATTAAATCGTGCTCCATAGAAAATGGAGTATTAACTCTAATTATAAATTGTCTCTCGTGTTCTTATTGCCAAGCATATTACGCGATTCACTTCTGGCTTATTACTTATTGCAACTCGTTTCATTCAACTCATTAATCCGAATAAATGTTAAAACTTCTCTTGCTTCGGGAAATTATAATTGATAAATGTAATTTAAAGTTTTCTGTAACACAGAGAATGATCTTTTCAAAAATAAATCCAATTTCGTGAATCATGATACAAGTGTAATTATGCACTTTTCGGATACAATTTTTCTTAATGTAATCCCTGGAAAACAAAGATTGTGAGAATAGAATACAGTTCGGGATTTTCTCTTTGGCAAGTCATGAATAAGAAGAATAAGAGAAGAAGAAGAAGAAGAGGGTTTCACGCGGGGTTAACATAATACGGGTAGCCCTTGTATCGGCGGTTGGAGCCGATAAGGAGGTTTACAGATAGGATCTACAACGTGGCCGGTTAATTATATATTAATACCTTTGCGTGCAATCCTTGGCTACGTAGCTGGTTTTATGTTGTAACCAGGTGGGGTTGGAGAGCCTGATGAGATGGCTATGGATTGTAGTAAAACAAGGAGTAAAAAGTGGGGGAAGAAAGAAGCAAAAGCAAAAGCAAAACAAAAAAAAAAAATATAAAAATAGTAGGAGGGTCTTTTACATTTTCGAGCGTAAAATTGAGATGTTGTTACCCTGAGACCACGCACCTTTATGTCGATATAACTGGCAATCATTAAGATCGATCTGATCATCCTGCTTTCGATCCGATAAAGCAAGTGAGATGATAAAAAGGAAATAGGACAAAAAGTAAAGTGGATTCTGAGATATAAACGGTTCAACGACTCACGTTTCTTGTGAAAATTGTTTTCGCATTAAAAAATAAATACCGAGAAAATTTATTAAGTATTTTTAGAAGATTGATATTTCGATATAGAAGATAGTAATTTTCATTTAAGAAAGAATATTAAGCGTGATGCTTAATGCTGAGCGAGAATTGACAGGTAACGAAAGTTCAAGCATCAGAAAATTCTCTAATTATCTATTCGGTTAATCTACAATCCGATAATTCCAATATTTTCCCTGTCATAACTGGTTTACGAAAAACATAATTTAATGACCGATTTTAACATTTACTTTCAGTCAAAGTTATGCGAGTCACGCAGAGAAAATTATAATGATGATATATGTAATGTATAATTATGATATACTATACTTGGTTAACGGTTGTTAACACCTTATTACATTACGAATCGATCTGAAACTATAATGTTTTTATTCCAAGTCTAAGAAAAATTTAACATGTTTCGTTTCGTCACAGGAGTGCTAAATT
Organism: Synergus itoensis; assembly: GCA_904066005.1. NCBI lineage: Eukaryota > Metazoa > Arthropoda > Insecta > Hymenoptera > Cynipidae > Synergus > Synergus itoensis. The sequence continues at coordinate 5,672,526 of CAJFCP010000036.1, read as the reverse complement.
CTTTGATAAATTATATTGTTATAGTTTACTAAATATTACATATTAGGATTGTTTTTGTAATCTTGAAATGAAAGTTTCCTGGAGAATAAAATAAGAAGTCATTTCATCTTTAAGTTATATGATCTGATTTGTGTTGTAGGAGAGTTAGAGGTGTCGTAAAAATAAACAGTAACAGGCAGTAAATAAAAAAAGTGTTTTACTTGGCAGGATTATGGGTGTAGGGAGTGCAGTGCTCGCACTCTCGATGGTTATAAGTAGGAAACAAATTGCGTGCCACGACACACGGACTCTACTGACTGTTTTGCCACCCTCTCGCCGTCCCAATCACTAACTATGGGTTGTTACCCCTTGGCGTGTCATTTGCTCGAGAATATTATCCTAGTTGCGTGTTCGACGCGCGACTAGTCGGTCAGTCGATTGTTTTAAACGACCGATCGAAATCGGATTATTCATTAACGCTGGCAAATCATAGGTATACATCGATCTAATTACTAACAACAAAGGGACAATCGACACTCATATCACTTTTCAATACAAACAGAATGAGCCATCAAGATCATTTTTATTTCCGAATATGGATTAGAACGTAATATTTAATTTAAACCGATTTTTTTATTCAAATCTAATTAACTCTTCAAGCCTTTTTAATAAATCTGTAAATATTAAAATGAGGTAAATTAAACAAATAATGAAATTGAATTTCTTTACCAATTAATTTGACAGAAAAGTCAATATGTGAATTAATCTCCCAATCAGTTTAAAAATAACGAGGAAAATTAATTTTCATTTTGCAAAAAATCAAGCAAAATCTTCTTCGTCCAAGTCGTGAATACAAGTTTGCCTTATTATTGCGGTCTGATCCTTCGAAATGATGCGTATCGACGCGTGTTTTATTTATCCGAAGAGTGTCTACCACTTGAGAGGGTCGCTTCTTTGAAAAGTTTGCGCGGTAATCCGACAGAGGCTAATTAATGTTCGTTACGCAAGAAGCGGCTGGTCGATTAGAGGCGATGCAATAAATAACAATTTTAATTATCAGTCGCTCCGTTAGCCGCTGGCTAAATTTCACCGGTGATCGCGTGAATTCTTCGAAGTAAATTTATAAAGATTATAAAGTATCATCGCAAAACGTCCGCGGAATAACAATCTAGAAAAGAAAGTGAAAATTCGTATCTAATTAAATCCGATGGACTTATTTAGGCACCTTCGTGAAAATATTATACCCTTTAAGTAGAATTTACTGAAAAATAATTATTTGTATCAAAACATAAGTAAATTGGAGACAAAATTTTATTGGATTATTAGTTTGTAAAAATAAAGCTGATTAGGTATCAAAAATCATTCATTAACTGACTTTCCGAGGTCAAGTCTGATTAAAAAATTAATAATTCAATTTTAACAAATGAGTCTTTTATCGATTGAGGATAAAGCTTTATGTTTTGTGATATTTTACATTGAAAGAGTATAATATAGGAAATGATAATTTATCAAATATAAAGATGAATATTACAAAGGGAAATATTAATAAAAGTCAAGAAAATAATGTTAGTTATAACTATATCACTATGTGTTACTGCAAATGTGAACATTTAATTTAATACCTGTCCTATTTCTTGCGAATAAAGCGATCACGCTGCGAAAAGGTACTGTATTTCAAGTACTGGCAAAGTTTACGATGCCCTCAGGCTCTTGTGACTTAATTTTATCCAAATAAATTGTGAAACGATTATTTAAAAAGCTCATTTCACTCTTATTTACGTCATTTCAAGCGTTTATCATGCCATATTAAATACTCATCTCCTTCTGAGTGAAGAAATCCTTCACTTTCTGAGAAATATAGTTTTTTAATGACACCATGATTACTGACCATATAAATAAGTGTGAGAGGAATTGTTGAGTATGTTTTGTCAATAATCTTAGTCTGCATGTGTTTTCAATATTTTATGGACTGAGGTGAAAAGAAAATTATGCAAAGAATGTTACGTATTATTTATAAACAAAAATAGTGCTCGTAAACTTTAAAGCGGAAAGGGAGAGTCTTGCACTTTGAATTTCGCGCCACATTCAAGTTAAAATTAGACGTTACGTTTAAGTGTCGTAATACGATTTTAATGTGATTCTCGCGGGAAGTTTAAATTGCAATATGTTCATTTCGGTAATAAAGTATGTAATATTTTGTGAAAAGTATGGGTTATATTGTGAATATTATTTGAGAGCATAATCACACATTTTCTTATGAAGTGGCAATCAGTAATTTTTGAGATAAAAGAATGGCCTCGAAACTCGGAAGGTATATGAAAGAGAGCCCCTGTTCTTTAAACGTAACAATTTAGTCGCGCAGTGAGCTGATTAGGGTTGAACGAAGAAGTAACTCGAAAAGTAATATAAGGAAGATGCTTATCGGCCAAGACAATTAGCGGGGCATATAAATACCGCGTATTTATAGTCCGCCAGCCGTATCAGCCTCCACCCCCGCTATAACTCAAACTATTTAATTAATGTTTTTCTCCTTTTTTGCTCGGTCTCACATCGCGGACCACAGTGCCGATAAGAGAACCGGGGTGCCCTACACCAGTCACGGCAGCAACGAAGAAGCCCGAGAATTTCTGGTTAACACGGCAAAAAAAATCGAGCTTCGAAGGAAAAAAAGTGACATGAAAAGGAGGATGACAAAATGAAGAGATCAATCTGAAGGAGATAGGTTGACGTTTCTCCAGATAAGATGTGTGACAACAATTTTGTTTTTGACTCGGGGAAATATGAGCCATCGATACTGATTCTAGAAAGTGTCATCATATTTAGTTTCACGGGATTTAAAGTTTTTTGTGCCTGATTTTAGAACTGTATTCAGTTGATTAATAAAATCGTAAAGGGAAGCATTGAGAAACTATTCTGAATTTACTAGCTTATAAAGGATTCTTTTTAAGTGGTCATAAAAATTTTTAGGCAGCATTGAATATAAAGATGATAGATTAATTCCACAATAAGATTTAAAGTTATGTAATTTATACAATAGAAAAAAAAATTATCAAGAAAAGTACGAAGGTTGAAAATTTCATGAATATTTTATATAATATTCACTGCAAAATCCAGAGAATAATTATTTTGCTTTTTCTAAAGTGGCGCTAGATTAATTTATGTAGAAAGGGGTAAAAATTGTATTCTTGGGTGATTAACCTTTTCTGACCTGACGTAACCTATAGATTACATAAATTTCTATTACTTCTCTTCTAACCACGATAATTAGATTATAATCTTTTATGACAGCATTGGAAAAGTTGCATTAAATTATTTCTTGTTACGAATACGAGAAAATACGTAATAATACGAATTATAATTTTAGAAGATAATTTATGAATTTCATATTTATTAAAAAATAAATTTTTATAAAAATAAAAATAAATTCTCTAACAGCAATTATTTTATATTATTAAAAATTGTGTACTAAGTTAAAGAACATAATTTACTGCAGAGTTGTATTCAAACATTCTATACTTTTGTGGTGACATAAGAGCTTTGTTAAATATTCTAAATTATCTTAGGTTCAGAAGGTTACATGGTTATTCATTTCTATACTCGCAGTCATGTAAATCTTTGGAAGCCGTAGCATATTAAGGGACGTTCATCAATTTGATTAGTATTTTTAATGGGGAATCTCTCAGTGTTTTATTCATGCTTTTTGTATAATAATGCAATAACTTAATAGTGGAATTAGCGTCTGTTTAAAATACAATATATATGATGTATGTAACGGAACGTGAAAATTCAGATTAACCTTTGACAGCGAGATTATTAAGAAAATTATTTATTGGGTATTTAGCTGCTAATGAGATGATTCTCTCTATATTCCTACAAGTGCAGAATATGTATTGCAGTATTTTTTATAACTATTTATGACTATTGTTATTTGCTCTCAACTTTAGATGGTTTCAATCCTAGTATCCCGCTAATAAGATCCAATCCAATCATATCAGTGAAATGAAGATTCTCAAAAGCAGAATAAGGTCGGGGAAAAAGTGACACGACTTGACGAGAACTTGACGTATGGTCGTTAGTGTTGCGAGGGGTGGAATTTTGACGATTCAATTTGCTCCTCTCGGCGCGAGATTCGAGCCCTCGTGGCACTTTACGGTGGACACGCAACGGTATTTGAAAATTAGCTCGCGTTCGAGGAGCTGGTACGAAGAGAACGGCGATGTTCTCGGCGGCGATCTGGAGGAGGCAAAGGGGGTGAAACGAAGAGGCAACTGTGGGGTGCCCCCGACGGAACGGAGAAAGAAAGAAGTTTTGAAAAGGGACTAACGACCGGCAGTTAACGGCGGCTCTGAAATTGCTGGTTGCCCGCCGCATCTTCCACGGCTGGCCTGGCCAAGAATTATTAAACTGTAGTTTAGTTTAAATTAAGTTATTACCCCAAGCCGGCTCGTTTTGTTTTTCCTCTTTCACCACGACTATCTGGTCTTCTGCCTCTCTCTCTCTCTCCTCTCTATATCTTCTCTCTTTTCTCTCTCCCCATCCACCAATACCATCAACTTCGTATTCTTTTCTTAACCCTGCCATTCCCCTTTTTGCCCCAAGTTTTTCCTTCAAAATTTTCAGACTAGTCCTCAAAATGATGGATTTTCTAACCATCCATCCTCCATCATTATTTCACGATTAGCCAGATGTTGACGAAAAACGAGAATGAGATTTTAAGACTTGAAGATGAATTTCATTTTTTACATACCTCTTTTTTTGACACAACGATTTTAAAACAATATAATAATAGCCATAAGAAAATAATATGGGAATGCCGACTCTATTAGAGACAGGACTCGTAAAGCATTCTGACAGTTTATCATGATCGAGTAGTAAGGACGTAATTAACATTTCTCAAGCGTAGAGGTTATATCTCGCCTATTAAGAACCGTTTTAAGCGGAAAGTCTTTGTAAATCATGCATCCGATAGGATTGGGCTCTGAGTTTAATTAAATGATTGTGTCGTTTATTAATTAGAGAGTCCTTTAGTGTTGAACACGCTCCTGCCTTGCAGAACACTTTTATCTGGAAAATTAAGTCATAAGAAAAATGCAGAGAACAGCTTTAATGCAGTTCGGTGTTTAGAAGGAGAGCAATGGTCTGGCAATAATAAAATAGAATGTGCTTCTCGCTGAACACATGTTCCTCCACAAGAGTGCTACAAAAGTGCTACAAAAGTGCTAGAAAATGAACACTTGACCAATCTCTTGACGCAAAGTTTAACGATCGTGTATTAAAAAGTTTAACGACTATGTAAACCGAGAAAATGATCCTGAGACGCGGAACACACTCGCGATGTTAATTATGTAATAAGGAAGGTTTTTAATGATTTAATTCAATCCTGTTACTTCTTAGACTATAATGTTACATATGATTGAAGGAAATAGTCTGATTGCAGTCTGTGATTAAGTTAAGCTGCACAAGTTATAATTGACAGTTGGAGTCAGATAAACTTGCCTAAGAGAAGCAAAACAAAAATAGTTCAGAATATTAATTTCCATTCTTTAAATAACTTGAATAATGAAACTGGAATTGTATTTTAAACTGTTCAAAATATGAACAAGTGAATACACAGAGACAGCTTATCTCTTAACTTTAACAACGTGCACTTTTCAATTTCAGCGCAACTAACGAAGTTCCATTTTTAAATACCGTGATAGTAGAGTATCGTTCGAAGGTGATAATGATAGTATCCCGCATGGCATTCAGTTCCATTTAATTGCCTGATGCTTAATTGTTTGATTATAGGTAGCGCGTAAATAAACTATTTTCATTACTTTTATAGGATAGATCAATCACTTTTATTACTCAGCCTTTGAAAATTATCAAGATAAACAGCGCAGACTTTTCAATTTTATAGTTAATTCACAAAATTCCAATTTTCTACATCTATGAAGCAATTTACTTGATCACAGCAGATCTGAGTAGTGATTATCTTTTACAGAAATGCATAAATAACAAGATTATTGAAAAGGTCAACGCCTTTTATTTTGCACCTGCAAAGCGACAACATCATCAAGTTTCAAATTTTGCGACAATTGCACCAAGGGACACTTTCACCAGAATCGAATCGTGTTTAAGAGGTATTCTTGCGTGCTGTTTTTCAACGATGTAAACAAGTGTTAAGGGTGGCGAATGGGATCACGTAAAAAACAGATTTCAACCCTCAACGTGGTGCTTTCTAGGCGAAACGTGATTCCTGCCGTCGGGAGAAGGGTGGATAAACCAAGACTGGTACGTAAGCGGTCCCCGGGGATGGTAAGAACGATCTTATGATTGACCGCGTTACAGAATTCCCACTGGGCCATTTTCCGGACATTGTTCTCGATGTTTCGGAAAATTATAGTGCGATATTCAGCTTAGCAAGAAATCTAGAGTCGTCAAACAATAGGTAAACATAATCTAACTATTGATATAGAAACACTTCCAATTTGAGATCAAAGTGTTTAATCTATAGGAAACGTCTAAAGATGCTCTTGAACTGGTTAAACTAGTTCTATGTACAACACAATGAAAATGATCCAACAACTCATTTCACAACAGTTTTCAAAGGAATGACAAGAACACTAAACATGTAGAATATTATCAGAAATCAATCTATTAGAATGGAATTCAAAATGAAACGCCTTAATCAGTTCTATATAACCTATATCAAAGTTCACATCAACTGAGCTATAACTTTAATAATATCTGTAGTCCATTCCCTTATTATTTTACAATATCCAAAGAATAAATGAAATAAACATGTGTATATTCTTATCAAACATCAATCAATTAGAATGAAACAATATGCTTCAAACAGTTCTAAATCCATTTATATATATGTATACCATATCCTTGGAGATCAATTAATCAGCAACGTGCATTAATCAGTTCTACCTCATATGTACCATGTTATTTGATATCAGTGCAACAACAAAAACTAGTCTATTAGGAAGAAACTAAAGATATCAACATTCAATCAGTTCTGCATCATCCATACCACGTCTGTTCCCAAACAGACATCACGAACACTACAATTTACAAGGCATTGACACAAAGCTTGTAGTAATTACCTTTCTTATCATCATCATCGTCCCCGTGATCGCCTCCATGATGGATATGATGAGCACCTGGATGATGTGCCCCAATGCTTGGCACAAGGGGATGATTTCCAAGTGCTGGATGGGGATGATGGGGATGATGATGGCTCAAGAACCTGACAGCAGCAGCCGCAGCTTGATGCTGTGCTTGCATCGTCTGCTGGACCTGGCTTTGCACCTGTCCAAGGACCTGGTGATGAGGTGGCCATCCTGCGAGGTGAAACGGAAAAACCGGTGTCGCCCTCTGGAACAATCTTGCCGGTGTCAGGAGTGAACCTCCGGAGGCGGCAGAACCGCCACCAGGAGGCGGCGGAAAGGACAAACCACCTCCTGGTTCTAGAACCATATTCGGAATCAACTTGAGAGTTATTGTCTCCCTTGCGGAGATACCTTTTGCAGAAGCTCTCGTATTCTCATTGATGGGCACTTCACCAAAATACCGTCGGCAAAAATAGACTCAGAGTTTCGCTTCACAAAGTCCGATACATTTTTTTATTATCACCAGAGTGGTATAATAGGAGTGATACTAATAGGAGTAATTAGTGCAGGTGTTTTGGTGAACAGATGTTGTCACTACGTCACTAAGTACCTTTAGTTAGATTCGCATGTAAGAAATTCCTTAAATTGGAGCAGCAATCGGCCGTCGGATAGCTGTAAGACTATATCAAAAAAATTTCTCCTTCACAGGATTTTTTCTTAAGAACACTCTTCACTCGTCAAAAATCAGTCTCTGAGATTCTCAAATATATTCTTGAAGTACCAAAGATCAAACTCGTAAGAGACAAGAACCCAGGAAGTCGAGAATACAAGGCAAATCCCTAAAAGTCAAAGCTCTTCTCCTGGATGTTACACTTCACAGAAGTACAAAAGCTTTCCAAAGAACCTCGCACTATCTTATCATGTGATTCTTCCACGTGAGCAGTAGTCAACTTGTCAACTATATTCATCTCTGCCGTAATCGTTCTGACAACTCTCTTAAAACACTTTGCAGTCATTATTGTCAGCTGACATCCCTGTCTAACATTTCAATCTTCCAAGACAACGTCCTCACGTAGATGTCACTTGTCAATTACACTATTTGCGTTGAACTTCGCAAAAATCACAGAACACTCATCGAAAAATTGTTACAAGTATGTCTAAAATGATCACAATGTCCCCGTTGTTAATTTATCGGAGGGTAGCGATTCTTATCGATGATTACGAAGTACAGACGATAAGGTTTTGACTCGATATCAGTTTCGGATACTGTCGCGTGACACAAATGAATTTAGGGGATTTAAGGAAGCCGACTAGTGTAGACCACTACGGCGCGAGCCAACGGCACAGCACTATCTGCCTCGAGTCTCAGACCAAAGGCTCCCCTCGGTCCACGATACCTAAACCAGTTTCGGTTTCCACCCAGGGAAAGCTTATTGGTCGGCGTTGTTGCGGGTACCGGGGACCTATGGTATCGCTGGCGAATGGCATCCTTGGGATTATTGAAGCGACTCCGCCTAGCATGAGGAACTTTTTTGTACCAGAATTGAATCGACGCCCCTTCCTCCGACGACGAGGTAGATGGAGGGGACAAATCAATTGACGGCTACCCTGTAACCAGCCGCAAGATGGCTCCTCCCTACCACCACCAGTTCCACCACGTCTGAAAAACCACCCCTCGCTTTGTTTCAGCCGGTCTATCTCCGACGATTTCTACTGCTGATGTTTTTATCTGAATGGATGATGAGGATGATGAAGATGATGATGATTTTATGTTGGTTTCCGAGTCTGGGAACGGTTCTTTGGAGGAATCAATTCCTGTTTGCGAGCTCAATGGAAAAGTTAGAATGGATTTATAGTATATGGAAATTTTTGCACGATTGGTTTTGCTCATATTTTTGGTTTTAGAATAGATAAGGAAGAAGAAATGAAGAAGAAGTGATCCCGGATAAATCAGCGAATATTATTTGGTGAAATATAAAGATCATAAATGCGACTCATCCTATTTTAGAAAGAAGATATTTTTGGATGTGTCTATAGTCTTACAGGATATTCTGTATCAATATCAATTAGTGAAGGGTCGCTGAAATGTTCATTAACTGGAATTGTACTGCAAGATTCGAATCATTGCATTTTCACTGATTCTCACTAAACTGTGTTACTAAATTTTCCTGTGGCCTCGATCGGGGGATTTGATCGGCGATGAAACACATAACGACCCGACCGGGCCCAGACCTGAAAACCCGACTTCCGGTCGGATCGCGTACGTATGTTTATCATCAAGCGGTCTGGGCCAGGTTTGAAAATTTCTACACATAGCTTCAACGTATTCCTCATATATAGCTTCCACTCCATCAATAATAATTTTCTTTCAAACAAAACTTTTATTTATGGATTTGAAGAGAGAAATATATATAAACCAAAGAAAGTTTTAAAATATCTGATTTTTGAGTAGTAGAAAGAGATTGAAAAAAAACTCATACATATACAAAAAGAAAGCTGAAAGAAAAGAAAGGAAAACAAGCGAGAAAAAGGGATGCAGGTTTATGAAAAATTGATCGACCGCGATATCTCACGTTTAGGCGAGACTCTGGTGAAGGAACCAGGGCACGCGCAGCTCGTACATCAAATCCTGGCGACCCGAGCTGTGCTTTAATATGAAACTTAAATAACGATACACGAGCGCCATGAAGGAAATGGGAAATAATCTCATGGATATAAGTTTCGTGAAAGAAAAACAGAAGCAGTGAAAAGCGAAGAAGAGAGACTCTTTTATAAAGTAATCCTCTTCTAAGCCCTTCTTTATACTCTGCCAGAATGCCTTTTTAAAATTATAATTTTCGATGAAAGCTTTAACATTTCTTTTTAAATGAATGGAGTAACAAGTATAGAAGTCACTTAACTGATTGCTCTGATAATAATTATCGTCTTTACTAAAAGGAAATGCTTTTAAATATATCTATATCAACTTAACGATCCCGCATCGGTCTCAAGTGGCGTGTAACTCTAATCTTTATAGACTGCATCGAAGTCTATTACAATTGAGTCTGCATATCGAGACCATCGAAGTACCCACATACAGGTACATGCTGATCTTTTTACGACTTTCTTAAACTGATCGAAGAAAAGGTGCAAATGTGCTGCAAATCTCGAGATATAAATCTTGCCAAATAAATCAACTAAACTTTTTAATGCATGTTTCTTTTCGGAAGAGAAAATTAAATGTATTATAATAGAAAATAAAAGTAAATCTAGCCGAGGCTGCCATCTGGACAGAAGTTCTTAAATTCTACATTTAATCCACAGAATTGTTCCGCAACATTAATTCAAAGAAAAGCGAGTGATCTTAAGTGATCCGCTTTACCCCAAAGGATCTTGAGGCACTCACATTTCACCTCAGTAATGTATGTAATGTCCCTCGAGGGGCGTATCCTCTCCCAACCCTCAATCTCTGTGGCTTCCACCCGCCAGAGCGCTTTTCTCTTTTAATAAGAAGAAGAGCAGTGGCGGGGATTCAAAGGCGTTAAGTAATTACGTCTATTCTCTTCTGCGAGAAGGAAATTACCTGCGCCAGTCGTGTCCGCGCGCTAGCACCCTCGGGGTGGGAAAAATTAAGAAATTAAAATTAACCCCACCACTGACTTTATTCCTCCACTTATAGACACTCTTACCCTCCCTTCAACCAGACGCTACTCGCCTCTTATTACACCCGGCCGGAACTCCGTTCTCGAATTTATAGGAGGAGCCGACGGCCATTACCGAGTTGCGTAACTTTATTCCCTTTTATTTTTCTAACTCCGTAACACCTTGTTAGCGAGGTTTCTTCGGTAGCGAATTAATTCGGTATAACTTGTCCAAAAAAACTTGACCCGGTTAAGCGTCCCTCGAGCTACCCTAATAGTTTTACGGTTATATAAATGTGAAATTTTTAAGTGGGCTTGAGCATCGATTTCGTATTAAGGCTATAAATTTGAATCAAATTGTATAGAATTTGTGATAAAATATATTTGAAAAATTGTGTTTGATATTGCATGAATTACGGGAGCGCGAGAGACACCGATGACAATATGGAGGGACTTCTTAAAACATGGGAGAAATGTGTAAAAAGTAACTGCAGTAAGGAAAGAGTTTTCCAGATGGGAAAAAATATTGTAATTAAATTTGTATAACAATTTACTGAGAATAAAAAACTTTAAATAGTACAACTTCTACCAAAAAATTAAATCTATATTTTTCTACCATATATGTTGACCTGAATCTCTATTTATTTTCCATAATAACCACTTGTGTTTCAATTAAAATTCATCGCGACCCAATGGAGCTGAAAAGTTCCATTAAGCTTGCAACGAGCCAATAGGGAGTTGACGTCCTTCGAGAAGGACATTATGCAAGATTCATTGAACCAAAAGTTAGGTCTACACGTTTGGAATAACGAATAATTAATCCTCTTGCAAAATGATAAACTTCTTTCAAAGTCTCTTTTGAATACACTCTTAATTAAAACGTATATTAAATAGAAATATAGCAACGATAGAGGCGGCGCGACAAAGAGTTTTCTTATCATTTAGACAACAAAAAAGCTGATTCTCATGAACATTATATATCCAAATAACTAAAAAAATGAGATTATAGGTCGTCGGGTTAAACGAACGACTTAAAACGCATTAATTAAATCGCAACAAACTTGTCTTGCAATATTGAGTAAGAACGATTAAGTCGTCTGCACGTATATATGTAATGTCCCCATATGATTGTGATTATTTTTTTCCATACTCCCTCTAGTCTACTGTGTCTTGGTCAAGCGATAAAAGCTCGAGTAATTAGTCCGTGCCCCGTTCAGAACCGAGGTTTAAACTTCCATAGTTCAATTTTTAATTAGATATTGACTTTTTACAATTTTATATTTGTCATCATTTAATTTCTTCGAGGAAAAATATGTTTTATTGCCTCATTATATTTTTTTCTGTCCGTGATATGTAATATATTTCATTCAGTCTAATAATTTATAATTCGAACTAAGTCATTTATCACTTCTTAAAAAAATTGATTTAAAAAAATATTCAACAGTCTAAAATCATTTAACATAATAAATTATATTCGGCGTTTCATAAAAAAAGCATCACTAGTTCTCTTTAAGTGACGCCGAATAGTAATTAATTTTTTTTTATTTATAACTTAATGAGACAACTTTTTAAGTTTAAGTGTTTCCTTTAAAACCAAATAACTTCTTTATGCCATTTAATATTCTTCCGCTCAAGAAAATCTCATTATGAAAGTAGTTGGTGGCATTTTCCTCGAAAACATCTAACGAGAAGGTAACGAAGGAAGTCGGTGAGTCTCTAATTTACACGGTCGCCACATCCCACGACACTTTCTACATTCAGCTTCCAGCACTTCGTACTGGCGAAACTTCGCCGACGATTAAAACGCTTTAGTAATTAACTGGGTCTCTTCACCTTCCGCGGTAACAGTTACCAACCAACTCTCTTCAGCCCCTCCATTTCTGTCGCTCTCTGTCCCTCTTGTCGTATATTTAGGGGATGCAGGTTTAGAAGTTACCCCAGCAACCACGTCTAGCCCTCTTCTCTGGTTGCTAGGGAAACCTCCTTTCTCTCTCTTCCACACTTCCCTCTTCCACATCTCAATCTCACCCTCTCCTCTTCGTTCTGCCGCGTTCACGGAGATTCAATTCTTGAGGGTGAGAACGAATTGGCTGAGAGAGAAGGGAAAAGTGGAAGCAGAACTTTTCGAACAAGAAAGGGACACAGAAGAAATAGAAGAAGTAGATAAAGAGAAGGAAAAAAAAGATGGTCTGCAACTTCTCTCTCGGTCGGTGATTGTATTTGATGGCGAGCCAGAGGACGTGCCAAATGGATTCGACCTTGATTAAAGTCGATTCTGCTCTTCTCCGTTAAAACTTATACCCTGTACCTACGAGTTCTTCCGCATGTAATCGAGATTTATGTGTCGGTAATGGCAACGAGCTTCAAATTCCTAATTATCTCATTAATATCGCAAGATTTCCTAATACTCATTTGAAAATCTCATGTTTGAATTTTGATGTTAAAAAACTACCTCCAAAAGCACTTATAATTAAAATTAAATAACTACTTTTTAATTTTTATCGATGCGACTTCACGATCGTTATTTTGCTTCAATCATCAAACTTACACAATGAATATTAACTCATTAATCACAAAAGAATCCATCCGAATATTCATAAAACTCGGCCACTCTCAACCTCCTCAGCGCCCTTAATTTTATTATTCCTCCCTTCCAAACGAATTAACCACCGCCATCATTTTCCTCACCAAACCTCATCAGACAGCTTGATCGTTGAAATTTCTACTCTCAAATAAATCCTTGCAAGCTCGCTAGTCTCTACCAACTTCGTTCTTCCGTTCCTCACGTTTTGTTTTGAGTCTTCGCCCTTTCGCGGAACCTCAGACTCGAATTCTCGGTCACTTTGCAAGTCAAATTGTCTCCATAAACAAGAGGGAGCACACGAGAGAAGATTGAGAGAGGTGTGAGTGGGGTTAAAGGGGGTTGCAACAGGGGGGGACAAAGAAATAGAGTGAGAGAAACGATAACTAGAGAGTGGAGAGAGAAAGGGGAAATTCACCGCTCAAGCGCGGATTGTCAGGGGCGGCCATAAAATGGGCGCAGTCTGGGTTCCCCGTTGAGGAATCACGAGGAAGGAGGAATGCAAAGATGGCTGCTGGACTGCTGCAGCCAGATCCTGAATCTGTCCTCGATGCGGCAGAGTCTTTGTTTCGAATGCCTTCGTTCAGAATGCAGGGCACGTGACGGCGCTTAGTTCTGATTAGTAGCAGGGCGAATGACGTACCACTGGCAGCCAAGATCACGTGCCTTGAATACTGGAGAGGTAAGGTCTTTCCTTCTCCACCCCCGCCGCGGTAAGCTCTTTGCGTTGCCGCCCCCAACCACTCATTCTTCCTTGTACACCTATACACGTGTCCTCATACTTTGCGAATGTTGATACTTCTCAAATTTGTGATGTCCCATTATCACACAAGAATTAACGAATGAGTATTAAAATGCTAATTTTTCTTCCCTTGTACAGTTACTCCGAGAGATTTGCTTACTAGGGGTGCTTTTTTGGTAATGAGAGGGTGATTATGTGAGATTTTGGGTAATGAAGGTGGATGGTAAAGCAGAAAATGTTCCTTCGAGGGCATTTTGCATAAAGGGTGTTTAGACTGTTTAAGGGGTGTTTTGAAATTTAGATTCAGATGAATTTTATTACAAGATTGAATGGGCAAAGTTTATTTCATTAGGTTTTAGGAAAATTTAATCTTGCATCAATTGCAAAATGTTTCGTCATACATTTCCGTATTTTGGGAGCAAAAAAAAAATCAGGAGAAATGTCTAAATAAACTTGAGCCTAAAGAATGTAAAGATAGCTATGGAAAAATTATATGAGTAAACTCAGAAAAATAGTTGAATTTATAGACTCTTTGAAATTTCGCGCGCTATGGACTAAACATATACGCCGGTTGTTCTGGGCGCGATGGCACGGCGGAACGTATAATAAGAGTGTGATTAGCATTATTTACGGCCGGTTAACTATTAACCCATAAATCAAACAGGGACCACATTATCCCTCGCCTCTGTGTGTTCGTGCGTACGCCACTATAATACGGTCGACTCTCACTGACCAAGAAATAGTATGGCACGAACTCTACAGTCTACAGATCAACTGCCCGATAAGGCGAGATCCAAAGACCGAAGTGGAGTTCACTCAGAGAGGCCGGGCATCCTCTAGCCTAGCACGGACGTGATTTAAACAGAAAATAGAGAGAGGAGAGAATCAAGTAGCCATTACTGTTCCCTTTCCCTTATTCAATTTTTCCATTCCTTCAAATTAGATAATTATAATTAAACTTTGATATGAGCTAAATGAGTTTCAAGACCTGGTAATTACTACTGAAAGCCAAAGACCAAGAGATTTTAAGTGGAAGATACTTAAAAATGATTTAAAATTGGAAAAATATTTTTCCAATTGTGCATTTCTTTCGCAAGGGATTTAGACCTCATAAAATGATCTCTGACTATATGAACGTCACTTACGACCGGATATCTTGGAGAAAGAAGAAACGATATTCCTATGGATAAAGAATAAAGTTTACCCCAAAGCGAAAGGAGAAGTTCACCAATGCGGAGTCAGAGAGGAAAATACCCAATACATTTTATTCGACAGTCGTTCTTTCGAAAGCTCGTCCTTCTGTTCCTTGGTGTGCTGACTCTGAGGTTTCTCTTTAAATCGCGGTCTTTCTTCCTTGGACCCTCCCTGCAATTCGCTTGCTCGTTTTTCCACAGTAAAATCTCAAACGACTCCCTGATTCGCGGTTCAATCTGAGTATCACTGAAAATTGCAGTGAACGCTCGGAAAAATGTTTAGCTTCGCGAATTCGATTGTATTCCCAATTTCTTTCTAGATCAAATACTTCCTATATCTTCTGACTTAATATCTATCACCCAAAAAGTGATTACTACATGGTTAATTTTACTATTATTTTTTCTGATGTACTCGAGATGATGTTAAAAATAAGATGAAACTCATTTCACCGAGGCAATCTAAATATAATTGAAACAAAACGAAATCCCATAAAATCAGCCTGATTCGTCGTTTAAAGACTTTGACTTTGGTATAAATACCTTACAAATGTGCCACTTAGTTTACCCTACAATAAATCAACGAAAAAGGAACTAAAATAAAACCAGCCATTTGTATAATTGTATATCCGACCATAAAAATTGAAAAACATTAAAAATCCGACAACTAATTGCTACCAACGATATCTATGTATATCTTCTTACCACATATCTTCAAGATCATGATCGAAGACTTCATCTTCGTTAAATCGCTCACATTTTCCTTAATAATAGCTAGCAACGAGACTTTAAGTAAGTATACATTATACAACTCGTCTCTCGTTTACAAGTGAAGGTATATCTTCGAAGTCTCGTGTACTTATATTATACGTGTGAATATGCACATAAACTACCAATGTAACTTCTCGTATCCATGTGCTCGTGTTCGAACGAGAGATATTGATATAAACTGGGGGCAGGACTGGAATGGAGCGTGCTTTGTAATCAGGGCCCCATTACCATCGGAGGTGGTCAATCTCCCTTGGACGTTACCCGTCGTTTCAGGCTATAAGACTTTTCGCGCGGTTTTATTATTTTATTTTCTCTCTCTCTCTCTCACTCGTTTCTTCGCATTTCGTTAAAAGAGGAGCATCCATGTCGTGCGAACTACGCCTGATAATCAGAGAGCAACTGTTTCAGGTGCAACCGACCAGGAACATCGACTCTTTTTCGTTATATACAATAAACACCGCGGCGAATTGAGACAATTTTCAATCGCTTTCGAAAACAATTTCGAATATTGCAGTAAAGGGGTCAGAAGATTTTCAAGTTATAATTTCAGAAGGAGGCATCGTTTTATGAGTTCGGGTTATTTGACCGAAGTCTTTCAGCGAAAACTTAATAAAAAGCAGAGAGGAGTCTTTTGTGCTTTAGCTGTAAACTTTAAAAGCTGAATTATATGAAAGAATATGATTAAGACCCTAAATATTCAAAATGATGATTTTTTACCTAAAATCAGTAGACAAGATTCCTAGCTGGTACCAAAAAAGATGAATAAGAACCAATCATATTAGTTTCTATGTAATATATAATAAAAATTCTATTGTCCATTTTTTAAGCGGCTCAGTAGAGATCTGAACACAAAAGATTAAGAGAGTGATAATCTTCTTTGCTCTCGCTAAGAAAAGAACCACGATCAACATCGATCGACTATGGGCTCAGTGGAAGCGGGAAAGCTTACGCCAATGGTCGATGATGAAGTTATCCGCGATAATGGCTCCATTAAGACGCATCGTCTCCAATGGATCCCCGTATTATACGTGGTTGGCGTCCCGTAAAGCGTAAAGCGCAAAGGACCCCATAGGATTCCACGGACAGGTAGACTATATAGATGAGAGGAGAACGTCGCCTCCGTACCATATATTTACCACGGCGATTGTTTATGTTGGCTGATGGCCACTTATGTTGCACACACATCGCATTACGAGCGCGATCGACTCTCGCCGAGCCGTTACTTAGCCCGAGTGTTGTAGGGTAATGGCGAACACGTTACGAATAAAATGTATACTTAGCCCCAACTTATACGTACTTCGATGGCACTATTCTTGTACCGTTCTTAAGATTATCTGGACGGCACGCTCGAGTAAACCCTCTCATTATTTTTTCCCACCGATCAAAAAACCCACACCCTCGCGTCACTCTCATTCTCCTCCTTGTTCTCGTTTTCGATATGCGAGCTTCATTTTTTAACCCAAGAACGAGCACCTGTTCGTCTAGCAAGAAAATACAGCTAGCTGTAAGAACCAGCTGGTTCAAATTCACGGAACTTGCAAATTTTAATTCTATGTCAAAACAAATATCGTATTGAAGGAAAGGAATGATTAATTAAATGAATTGTCTGTCAGTGAAAGGGTCAATTATAATTCGATTAATTTTCTCAAATGGAGTCTCATTCTCATCTTTGACATTTATAAAATAACTTCATAATTTAGTTAACTAATCAGAAGTTTCCTCAATCAATTTCCAATGAGAATCGATTAAATTAAAAGTAAGATTTTATATGAAAAGAATTTCTATTCCTTCATAATAAACAATAGGTACTTACAGCAAAAAATAATGCAGAGTATTTGATTATGTACTTACACAAATTTTAATCCACTCCCGCAGACGTCAGTTCTCTCGTGGTTATTTACTCGTCAGATAGATTATTCACATTGAACGTCACTTGTTTTAAACAGCCAACCGTCCTTATAAACAGACAATCGCGAAACACGCGATTTCCTTTCTCGTTCATAAGCATCGGGCAAAAATTGCTTTTGTTCTTATTGGGAGCGATAGGCGGGATTCAATAGTTATTCATTAAACTCGAATTCAGCCAGGCAGGATGCTGGGGTCAGTTCCCAGCTGACCTTGCGGCTATATTCAAAGGCCTTATCTCTTCGGCAGTCCCTTCTACCACCACTATTCTTCGCCTTCTTATTCTTCATCGCTACTCCTAAATCTCTTCTCCCTTCCATCTTTCCTTATGTCAATCTCATAAATGACGCAATTTCCCACTTATCAATCCGCAGTCAAATTATTAAATGTCAAATTATCCAGTGTGCATCTAATTTTAGAAACGCCTCACAAAACGATAACATTTTTTTACTAATTCATAAAGACTTTTTGCGATAGGCCAAGAAAACAAAATCTTCCTTGAAGTTTAATTTGTAATCATTCAAATAAATAAATAATAAATAATAAAAATAAATAAATAATTTTCTTTTTAAAGTGATGGGACACATCACTTTTTAAACTTTTATAAAAATTAATATCAAAGGTTCTCGTTATACTTCGAACTCTATTTTTAACATGTATGAGCATTTATAATACTTGTGTATTCGTTCCAATTTGAATATGAAAATTATTGTTTACATAGCATCAAAGAAAAAAAATGTGTTTGACATTTTCCGTGAAATCTTTGACCCGTAATAAAAAACGTGATTATTCTAAGTAATTTTTTTTCTATTGGTTATTTATTGAAAGGGAAGTGATTCAGTGGGAAATTATAGAACAGAATGTAGGTGGTTCCCAAATCATTTAGTGATCTCGAGCAGCCACGTCGAATCGTCAGCACACCCAATTACGTACGGCTCGTTTCCCGCGTCATGGGAACGAGTCTTTCTGCTAGTAAGAACATCCACAGTCGCTCTAATTCTAATCACCGTGAAAATTGTTTCTCGGGCCCTACAATTAGCCATGGATTATTAGGAATACGTTCAATCTGTCCTTTGGAGGGGCTACTTTAATTCTGACAATTTTCCCAGATTAATAAACAATTCAAGTATGACTCACAGTATCAAAACTATAGGCAAAATACCCAACATTCAACGAACAGTTGAATGTAATTTACAGTTACAGTAATTTTACAGTAATTTACAGTTTGAAAACTGTAAATTACCTGTACGGTGAAGAATACGAAGGCGAAGAATTATTTTTAATTATACACGAGGAATAATTGTACATTGAAGTTTATGTTATGCACTAAATCAAAGATATTTTAAACAGATTCTATTTATCGAAATTTACCCATAACAGGAATATTTATCTAGAACTTCATTCAAAATAAATGAATAATTACCAATGTAGAGTTAAATGATTTCAAACAGAGTAAAACAATAGATAATAAAGAAACTAGTAAATGGAAGAATAAATTGTCAATAATACAGAAAACACTTCCCACCCTCAATGTACATATTTTTCCTTTTTTATTTGGATCAATTTGTGGTGTATAGTTCCCTGTTTGCATAATATCGAGGGGGGTAGGTGAGCACCCTAGGTGAAAATCAGAAGAGGAAAAATCACCCCAGATGCGACATACGGGGCATGTCGAATTCCCCCATCAGTTTCTGGTGGGTTTGCATTCCCATATTAACATAGAGATACGGTCTTATGGTGGAGCAAGGGCTTTGCCAATACTAGTGTATATTTTCGGTTAGGCATGCTCACATTGCTCACCCCATACGCTAATGGAGATTCGCACGTGGCGCCACGTGACGTCGGGTTAAGCAAACTATCGATTATGGGATTTTACGCTAAGCACCTATAGGATTACGCCGACGATGGCTGATAAAGCTACTGGATTTGTTGCTCTTTTCAAGAGATCACCAAGTACATCGGATACCTTGATCTATACGATATACTCCTCTTATCTTCCAAGGGAAAACATATTTCAACGTAATACTCGATTAATGGATTATATTAAAACCCATTCGTCGTGGTTATGACAATATTATGAAGTCGTGTGAATCTTTTTCAGATTTCTTGCTGTTCCCGTAAAAACAGATCATGCCTGATGATCGAGAATAAAATAATTAATGACTCACCATTCGATGCGGGATTTCAGATACATGCATCTGTAACAAAAGAAAATTTAACATTAATAAATTAATAAATGCAATTGCACAATAGGGTTTCTAATCATCATTTCAAGATATTTCATCAAGTCAGCTCTCTTTTTCCTATTCCACAGAACAATAGTAAAGGGTGTTGTTTTTTTTTATCGAGAGGTCGAATTAGGTAGACACGTTGTCCTATTCCGTTGTAATACACCTCAATCCTCATTTTCGATTCAGTCTTCGTTCCAGAACAACGATCGTTTACAGGTCTTTGGGGTGTTCTTAGAAAAAGTAGATGTTAACCTTGCAACAAATGTACAGAGAAGATTCGACCATCCAAAATCAACACACTTGATCTCCCTTGAATTGGTTTCACGTCAAGAAATTTGCCAGCAATGAACCAAGGCGCTGACTGATGATGAAATCAACTTCCGGTCTCTTCTATGATTGTATTTTGCAATCCTTCTATCGTGCGAGAAAAAAATTCTACCGCCCCCGCGCTTTCGTATCTTATAACCAATTAAACGAACTCGTTACGTTGTGTGCTCATTATCGGCCCGCATAATTAATATCCTATGATGTGCGAGGAAAACGAAGACAGTGATAAAGAAACTTAATTACGATGAATAAAGATAGAAATATATATGTGGAAAGTATAAACGGGCAGCTGGGTTAAACTTACAATTAGTAGACTTTAAGACGCCGCTATCAGAGGAAGTGAGGTCGACCTCGAAGCGCCTTCATTAATAGTCTATTGAGCGTGGGAGAGGAATTATACTGTTTTCATTGATTTTCTAGTAAAAAAAAGCTGCAAGATATTTAGAATCTTGAGTCTATTGCTTAAGTCTAGATTTCTCGTTATTATTTTGCTGTTTCACTTCTCTGTGGAAGATTTATATTCAATCGGAGTGTGATAAGAGATGAAGTAAATTAAAAAGAGAAGATGCGAAAAATAGCTTTTTTTTTCTAACGAAGGAGATTAGTTTAAATGAATGTTCAGAGATAATCAGCAGTGTAATGAATGATGGTTATTTACAGAAGAAAAGAAAACATACGGAATGCTGACTTTAATATTTAGTAAAACAGCTATTTCAGATATTTGCTGTTTTAGTAAAATATGTTTTTTTCGAAAGAAACGTTAAAAATAAGACTATTATCAAAAACAAGTTGAATTTGTAATTAGAGGGAAAAAAGCATGAAAAATATTGTGGTTTCACTATAAAATTCGTCTCATGGCAGAAATCTAATCAATTTCGTCGTTTAAGTAATAAGTGGGAGTGGCAATATCACTCAGACGAGAAAACGATCAGAAATTGTAGAATTTATCGCGCAAGCAAAGCTGAGGTCGAGAGGTCTCGTGATTATAGTCTCTTCTCGGATATTTCCTGCTACGGGAGTCGAGTTTCCACTTTGGAGAATCCCTAACGTGGCGAAACCTCGAAATTCTCGGGGGTGCAGTGTGTTTCCCGATGTCAGAGGGTCGTAACTTCTCCCCTTGATATTGAGAACCACAAACTAGAACTCACAATCAGAGAAATCGAGCGACACCTCTAAACTAAATGCTGCTGGCTTTCCAATAACACTTGAAAAGTAAATAGTGTGCATCAAATCTCTTGAAGGTAGAATAAATACATTCCTAATAATGAGTTCCTTCCGATCAACGAAAGGTATTTAAATTTAGTAATTTATTCAATAGAGAATAGAATTACGTTATCATAAATATACTTTGAATTTCCAAAATTTGAGGTCTAAACACGTTTCAATGAGAAGTTAAGCTGGTAAGTTTGATTTTGAACCCTTTTTGATTTATTATTTTCGTTCAATCTGTCTGATTCTAAATTAGAGAGAGTACAAAAGTAAATCCTCTGCTAAATAGAAAATAGTGTTGGTATATAGTGGGAAAGACAGTTGTGTGTACGTACATGGTTGGTAACAGTCGCGTAACGACTTCTTCGAATTAACAGCTCTCGTAATTAACTCGCCACCACAGCCGGTGGAGCAGGTACACTTAATACAATAATAAGGCGAAGTAGCATGGCGAATAAATTACCTGGGGTAGATAGGTCCCCCGTGTGTTGTATTTACGTAGCGCGGACGCGATGCACGAGCGCTAATTACAAGGACGAATGGACCGCGAACGAATGTTGTATTTATCCCGAGTGAAAATGAGAATAAAACGAGGAAAATGGAATTAAAATAAAGAAACAGGACAAACGCCCTCATTAACGATGCCTGTCATTCTTCTTCAACTCTCTTGACACACTGTTTCCTCATTGAGGCGTAAACAAATTATCGTCACTTTATTCTCTTAGAATAGTGAAAAAAGCAAACTAAAAACTTGTAAAGTTCCTTGTCATTTATCGGTTGCTCGGTTCAATGACTGTACTCTTCATGTAACGTATAAATCAAAAAGTAGTCAAATGTTATTGGCATATAAAATTGGCATATAAAACCATATAAAACTGATCATATAAATTTCTGGAAAAAAATATATTTTGATCGGATTTTGTTTATCGATTGAGTATATAGAGATGGGACTGATCAGAGTTTCCGGCTGGACTCGAAGCTAATAAATTTGCGAGGACCTCTGCAGTGCCGGGGGCGAAAGTTTTTTAATCGCGCTGTGCATGAAACCAACAGCGTTTCGGAGGCAGGAACAACCAGGAAAGCGACTGTGAGGCACTGCACCCTCGGGACAGACCGAACCGGCCCGTAGCGCTGGTTGCTTGTCATTTTAAATCACTGCCACTGAACCACCCTCAACCCCCTTTTTCCCTGGTATCCGGGACTAACCACCCCGTGTGGAGCACCCTCCGCCAGAGCCCGAAATCACCTGAATTAAATTCCCTTTTAGTTTAGCTCGCACTAATGATATTTACGAGCGCTATCACACTACCCAACGCTGATAGGATTCAGGGACGCCGCGGAGATTTCTCCAACCCGTAATTAACATGATACAACCCGCCCAGGGATTATATTCGCGACAAATGTTCACTATCTGCTGATTTATTCATTTAATTGTTTCATATTTTATTACCAATGTTTTTCATTTTATAGCATTATTCCAGGTATTTTCCAGGAAGAAATTTCCGTGTCTTGAGATTTTTTTAACATCCTGAGACAGTTACGTAAAGTTTCGAAAATATATTGGAAACTTTATATTCAAAATCTGTAACGAAATTTTACGGGATCTTGTTTTTTCCTCTTGACTCTAATCTTTTGGATGTCCCTGGTAATGGGAGAAAGAAAGATGATGCGGAAGGAAAAAATATCGACAGAAATCAAGAACACGAGGTTGGAAGGGGATGAGAGAAAGATCCCGCAATTCGAGAACCATAAAAGTCAAGTTTATTCCGGGGCGATAATGCTTGTAATCCAAATATAATTCTTGTTGGAGGGTCTGCCTGCTGGCTCGAGTTAGCGCTTTCTGTGGGGGTTGAAATCAGCCCCTTCATGATGTTCTTCTTGATGGTTGTAGTGGTGGCAGTTTATATTCATCGAAATCACAGAAGCCAACCACAATCCTCAGCTAGTTTCACAGATTTTAGAATTATATAATATTCGGAAGCAGCATTAACTTTTACCGAAATTCCTTTTTTCTAATATATGTTTGGGAAATAGGATTCATAATATGAATTTGTGGTATTTCATCATCTTATATCTTATGCTTTTTTTTAATTGTCAGATGTACTAAAACGAATGACCTACTCGCGTATTTGTTATATTTTTTTACGTTTACACGAAACGTTTATCTGACGAATCTATCCTGAACTCGCACTGGTCTTCGGACATTGAAGAACGACGTAAGTTCCCCTTTTTCGATCGCCCCTTCTGGTCGTGCTCTTTTTTCATAAATCTCATTCAATGTCTTTCAATCAGGATGATAGATGATACATTTTTCCATGTTCAGATGTTCGATACCTTCATTCGATTCCTTCAAACTTCATGATTTCGAACCTCATGAATCAAATTAATCATGAAAAAGTCACAAACTGAACAATACAAACATTATCCTCACAATAACAACCAATTGACTCTTTTAAATTTATATTCGATATATCATATCCAATGTGTAAATCTTGATTTCTTATAAGACTAATATTATATATACTATTCTTTGAAATGTATTTAAAACTTATAATGCAGAGATGACATGTAATTATAAACCTCTCGCGAAAATTCATTTCCCTATTATTTCAGTACGTCGGTCGCGTGATATATGAATTATTTGAAATCGCTATAGAAAGCGGGTTTAACCGATGAATATAGCGAGAGTGATGAACATTGAACATGAGGGATGAATTGTTCTAATAGCAATCTTTCGGCAAAGTTAAGTTTGCTTTAACACGGGTATAGGAGGCGTGTCGGTCGCGTGCCGGGCATCAATCATCCCTTTAAATACTTTCGGCTACCGAATCGAGCCTCGAGAAAGAATCGCCACTAAACGCTGTCACAACGTTGACGTGGTCACGTGTCGACTTGAAGAATTCGGCCCGACATTCGATATGGCAAATATTGAGACAACTAGCTTGATCAACGAGTAAGAACTTTATCCAAAATATATCTAGATTCTTTATCATAAATGGATAGAAAAAATCAAGAATAAAAAGAATATTTCTGAATTAAAAATGGGTAAAAGTAAATAAAAAGTCCCTCCGTAGCTTACACGATAGTTTTTGCAACAGCAGTAAAATTCACTGGAAAAATGTTGTCAGTGTTCTATCGCTAATGTTTCGAGTGATTTACATCTTTTGCCGAAAGTGGTCACTCTTGATTTATCCATCAGAGCGCAGTGAAGACGCTTCGCGATCTCTATCGATTTGAGGAGTCACCACGCCCATAGAAACATAACGTTTTGCGTTCACCGTATCTCCAAGTGCCAGAACGTACATAAATCTCCTTCAATGTACTCGCGACTTTTTTCACGTGCAGTCGATAAATAAATTCTTGAAATCCGAGACGAGTTATAACGAATGGTCACGCGCTATCGTGATGTTGGGCGCAGAAAAAGAGTACCCGTTGGCCCATTGGGCCAGCACAACATATCAATCTAAATTACAAATTCCATCGCACAATAGGGCCCCCTTTCAAAGAAGGAGAACGCGGAAGGGGAGGGAACTGAAAAAAAGAAGGAGGTCCATCGAGCGTGTTAATATGTAGGCCCGGGAGGGAGATTGTGCTCGTCGGTTTCTCCAGTGAGGAGCATATTAACTTAATTTATTTGTCCTTTATTTGGCTGTCAGCCCGCCGACAGACACGCCAGTGGCGTCGTCACTTCTGGAAATCTTCATTCTCTCGATCCTTCGCGCCAAAGATAAATGGATACTGAAACAATCAGTGACGTATTCGCTCTAGGGGTTTCAACAGAGTTACTTCTCGCTCTATTATATTATATTATATTATATTATATTATAATATATGTGTCACTAATTCCCATATAGTTAGCCTTCAAAATAATCAGCGACCGCTATATGCTGATCAGAAAAAGGGAAACCTGCTTACGGCCCATTAGGTGTAATGACCTAACTTCTAACCACATGTATAATAGTTTTAGAACGAGCCTTGTACAAACCTTGTGTTAAAGAGCCATTATACCTAATTCTGAGGAGATGCGCATAACAAATTAGTTACAGAAACAATTAGGAACCCGAGAATCAAGAATGAAAACTGTTTTGGTTATATTTATTTCGGGAAAATATAATTAGAGTTTAATTATATAGTTCTAATCTTGTTATTAACTTATAAAACATTTTTTATAATAAATACTATTTGAAAGTGATTTATTAGGTTATCAGATTTATTTTTTTGGAGTATCTTAGTTAGATTGAATGTTTTTTTGCTTAGTATGAAATCTCATCAATTATATTCTGCAATATTTCGAAATATTCAAGAAATATTCTCGCAATCCTATCTCAGCAACACTGATAAAATCAACGCTAGTCAACCCTTAGCCCTGTAAATTAACAAGTTTTCTGGCTTCATTATGATTTGTGTTCTACGTATCCTCGAAACGGTTAAAAACTAATAGTACTTAACCCATAACTCATAGTACTTGGAATCGCGACGCGAATCGAATTGAATTCGTCGCTTCCTATAAAGCCGACAAGTCGTATATTCTATGTATGTAAGCTCTTTCACCATTACTTGCTGCATATCGTTCTTACTTGTTGTTCAAGATGTGACGTGAATGCGTGTGTGTTAACACATACTTAATTACAGACTCGCGTGCATTCCTTCGGAAGTGAGTTTTAATCTTGAGGCTCAACAATTTCTAAGTACTGAGTAACAAGTCAATCTCGCGACTCATTAACGTCCATGTTAGTGGACATTATTTAAGTACGTGCGTTGGTACTATTTTCGTTCTCTTATTTTTCTTTACAATTTTTTTGTTTCTCTCTCCCCCCTCCAAAAAAAAAGAAAATCCCGAGAGTGAAACGAGCAAACGAGTCTTCTCTAGCGAGAGACGTATCTGAAAATGAGATCAGTCTCTTCTACATCTATTATAATAATGACTACTCGAAATTGATAAGAACAAATGGTATTGCTCACGAGAATAAAATTTATTAAAGGTTTTTAACAAAATATAAACATTAAGGTTTCATTTTAAACGCGAAGTAAAATTATCTAAACTTTTTAAAGAATCTTCCCATGGTCAAACTATGGGGAGAGGTTTGACAAACTTAAGAATCAATCAACATTCAAAATTAAAATCGTTTACTTGATATGTAGTTAAATAAATTATTTATATTATCAATATTATACGTGAAACATCCCCTCGTATTTGAAGCAAGGAAAATGAAGTTGTTTGCTCAAACGAATGAGTCGAAATTACAATTGAAATTGTAATCGAAATTGAATCAAGTGAGGACTCAATCTAAATCTATAATAATTACTTCTAAAAACAGGGATAGATTTAGTCTTTATTCACTGTTTATTTTTAAATATATCGTCGACTCATACTTCCTGTGTAGGTTATTTTACACATTAATCAGATCCCAAGACGAATTTTTTGTTCGAAGTTTATAAAGCCTTGCAAGAACGAAAGAGAAAAATCCAAATCAATTTGTGAGTAATAGAAAATTCTCGAGCGGTCATGGCGTGTTAGAGAACCAGAAACGAGCCATTGAACGAGATCCTCAGGACTCGTTCGAAGAATACAAAGAAGATCGTGAGGTCGAATATAAATCAAATTCGGTGGAGGTGTAAAAAAGGATTTTTATTTCATCGAATTTCGTAGAAGGCCCTTTCTTTCATCCAGGATTCGATAATCAGGCGGTCAATATAAGTGAAATTCCGAAGGTCAATAGTCAATAGCTTTTTATACACCTTCCAGATCGATTAAAAACCGTAAATTAGCGATTAAGAGTTTATCAAACTTCTAATATCCAAAGTATTTTATTCTTATTCGTCGCTATCCTCATTAAACTTATGAAATATTTTCCTCTCTTCGCTTGTAAATCATTATTGACGCCCGAAGCAAAAGGAACGAGGGGTCTTGATTTAAATAATGTGGCGACAGGAACCAAATAGAGTTTCTCTGATGAGTGACACAGATCCGAAAACCTGCTGACGAAAATTGAATTTATTTTCGCGGAAGTCATATTGCAGAGAAATCGTTTGCGGCCGCAACCTCTAGGGGACATAAAATCGTAATCTAATTTGTCCTCAACACAGCACAGTGGATGCGGGTAGGCCAATGAAGTCATTGCACACCTCCTGGTCGAGACCAACATTTAATCATCATAAATTTCACAAGAAACCACAAAGCAGCTTTCCTACGCCCGTTTCTGCGCCCGTTCCGCCAAAGCGGATGCTCTTGCGAGAGACAAATACGTCACTCCCGACTTCTAACTTCCCTTCGAATGTTCTTTTTTTATCCTTTCACCCTCTAGAATGGATATCATTGTTCTCTATTAGATGAACTTTATTCTCCTTACTACCAACTTCGTCAAACTTTCATCAATATTTAATGAAACTTCCCTCTGTACAACTAAAAATTACCGGAGGAAAAGAAACAAAACAAAATGGAACGAGGTTATAAAATTCTTCAATTTGGGATATAAACTCTGAAGGCACTATTTTTCTTCTCTAATGGGTTTCGGGCAACCGAAAATTGTCGGAGCCGAAGGAGGAGAGTTGAAAATTGAAGGAGGGTACAAGAGGGAAGATTCTAGTTAGCCACTAGTATCAGTTACACTATTATCTCCAGCGGCTGCTGGGGGAAATTCATGATTGTATCTGCTACTCTTTAGACCTTCCTCAGAGCTACGGGGTGTTCTTTCTGCATTGAAAAATATCTTGGAAGAATTAGTATTACTACTTTGAAATCTAGAATGAGTATTCTACAAGTTTACGATTTAAATTTTATGGAGCTCGTGTTTGTAATTTCATGTTTAGGCATAATACAGAAGAGCATCGTCACTGAAAGTTCGTGAATTCGTGGAATAATGAAGATGAAGCCCAACGCTCATTCGAGATACACGAGAGGAGAATCGAGGGCACGGGATCTCCGCGACACACCCGTTAGAAGCGTATCCACAGTTGGGAAGGGACGAAGGTAATTAATTGCCATGGCAACGAACACCGAGCAGAAGCATCGAACGCCACCCCCGCACGATGTAACTGAAATATGGCGCCCCGTACGAATTCCTCCCGTTATAGCTTATAGAACCCGTTCACTATAAGCGCATCGCTCTACATTACATATATCGCACACTCCATCATGAAATTTAATCCTACATCAATTGAGAAGTAATTTCCTTTTCGAATTAATTCGCGATATTACAAATCCTTCAAGACTGAACAAAGCATTCAAATCGAAATAATTCGAACCACTGTCTTTGAATCTAAACCAGGAGATATTCAAATAATTCAGGAGATATTTGTTAATAATATATAATTAATATTTCAATTTTAAGGGAGACAGATGAATGGTGTCATTTATGCTTTTTTGAAGAGCTAAAAGTTTAATAGTGATCCCTTGAATTTGAAATATTATTATATCATAACGTCTGTTTGGATACATGTAACATTTTGATACATTGTTTAAAGCATCTCGTCCGATCGCCGAAGTTAAGCAACGCTTTGCTCGGTTACGCCTAGATAGAGGTCGTATATTCATTGTCTGTACCATTAACTAAAAATCAGACTAAACAGTTATGTTCAAAGTTGAAAGTTCCTAAACAACATCTAATTTTTTTTTAATTTGAAAAAACGAAAAAATTCATTTATCATCAAAAGAAAGAAGAAACCGCTCAGAAAGTTGAATTGGAATGAAGACATTAGTTTTCACAAGGCATGCAATGATCATCATTTCGTCGTGCGCTATACGGTCCTGACCGTTAAGCTCGGTTTTAACTCGTAGCCGCGTCTGAGCATCGTGTTGCGGGGCATAAAAGCTACCGTAGTGATGCCGGGACGTATAACGTTTAACATTTAAGCCTTTAGAAGGTTGTAAGGTTGGCTCCCTGTAATTATCGCCGAGGCGCGGCGCCTTGAGGTCTTCATTACGGCGAACATCCTTGTTATTTCTCTGTATCCAGCACGTACGTACGTACGTCAGTACGTATATATAGTACGTACTTACCTCTTCAGAGTAAAATAAAATTTTAAAAAAGGAAAGAAGAGACCGTTTCGACTCGCCGTCATAAACAAGACGAAGAGCTATCGAGAGGAAAGGAAATGAAGACAATAGTGAAAAAGAGAAGAAAGAAGAACAAAAACTGCCGCGAAAAATAAGAAACTACTCTGTTTCTAAACATCTTCACTTCTCCATCTTCGGATATATTGCTTTAAATGCGTTAAGAAAATTCTTAAGTGAAATTACTTGGTGAAATATTTACAAATTGACTTTATGTAAAGAAATGGCATTGATTCATTCTAAATAACAATTTGGGACATTTTCACAAGTTAATATACAAAATCGTGATGTCTAAAATAGTTATTTTCACTTCCATATTATTTTCAAGATTTAAATTGTTTTCGTCTCGTGATGCTATTGAACGCCCAAGGGAGCAGCTTGATTGGCTGATTGCAGCGTTGCACTTCGATTTTAAGTGATGTTTGCGCTACCGGCTGCGAGCGGAATCGCAAAATATAAGAAGCGTGAAATGTGTGGAGAAAAATATGCATGAATAGAGTACATGAAACGCAATTTAAATTCATTTTCATAAAATCACTGAGAAATCGATACGCCGACGGCAAAAGGCGTTTCTTCAAACGCACCAGACAAAAACTGTGTTTATTAAATTAACGTAGTTTCGCAGATATTATTTGGAAAGCACACTTCTCCAGGCTACGAAATATCGAAAACGAATCCGTATTGAAATTCTATTCACCTACACTGTTAGAAATCGGTGCGACCTATGACACCGAAGTGGTGTGAATGTTGTACTTTCACACTACCCCGGTGTGGTAACAAGACCGAATAGTGTGTGTTCTCAAAGTTGGCTCCCGGCGCGCGCAGCGCGTGTTGACTTCTCACTGGAGAAATCCTTCCATTGGCTGTAATCTGGCGCGCGATTCCAAATCGAATTAAATCAATTCGATTTTGAATCGCGCGCCAAATTTTGACCAATGGCAACATTTCTCCAGCGGGAAGCCAATGTGTGCTGCGTGCACAGGGAGCCAATAAGTGCGGCTTTTTAATCAAAATCACAGTCACACCGAATAGTGTATATCTAACTATTCCTGTCAAAAGTCACACCGATTTTTCACACCAGGCGTTTACAACTGTACACCAATGGTGTAAAGTTGTATGAATTTTTCTAACAGTGTAAGAAAACGCTTACATTATTTAAAAAAAAATCAGAAAGTGCACTCACGAGATCCGTGCAGAGCTCATTTATTGCAAATATGAGATGCCACGGCCTTGAACTTGGAACAAAAAAATTAAAAAAAGATAAGGAAAGCATATTCTTAAGAGTATTACCGTCTTGTGTGAGTCAAGGAAGAACAAAGGAGCGACCGGCGTGGATGCGAAATTAAAATAAACGGCTGCAAGAAAATGCGTTCGTACTTGTATACAGCTTCTCCGCGAGAATTTTATTGTGTTATTTAAACCTTTTCGCGCCCATAAATGGCGAACGCTACGGTGGTTTACGGGCGCAAAACCGATCCGGATGCTGATCGACGGTAATTCGCTACCGATGCTTCTTAGTGCTAAAAAAAAGTCGCACCAATGAAAAGAGACCAAGGTCACAATTGCCCCTATAATTGCGAATTGTCGTCCCCATGTCGTCAAGTTTCTTAAACAAAAAAAATTCTACTTTTGTCACATCTTAATTAATCTGGGGACCCTCGAAAAATTAAAGTGACAAAAAATTCAAGGATACGCGAGAGTTAATTGGCAAAAATTTTTTATTTCACGCGCGAATTTGTCAGTTTGATTGTTTTATTATGAAGAGTAATTTGCAAAGAAGAACTTTTTTCTGTCGGTCGTTTTATACATTGGAATGTCACGTAAAAAGGATATATCAAAGGTATATCAATTCGAGTAAGTAATTCACTCGAAACCCGGCGTGAATTGCGCATGGAGATGAAGATAAAGTCGATTCTCAGTCGGTCGAGATGAAAGTCGGACGTCCTGGGGCGCCCAACGCCTTGTTAGACGAACCGGAGCCTCCTGGCACCCTACTCGAGAAAAGGATCATTAGTTACCTGGTCTTCTCGACTATTGAAAGGACACCCCCTGTCTTAATACAGTCATGTTCGCTGATCGCGGTTTCAAAAGAAAAAAAAGACAGAAGTTGCGAGCTAATCGATAATGACACTTCCAGAATTCCCAAAAATCTTCACATTAACATCAATATTTCATTTCGAAAATACAGATTACATATTTTATCTTCCATCAGAGGTTCAAAGATCACCCAATTCTTAATCGAAATCCTAACTAAAGTTTTCAGTATTCTGCCTTTAAAAATCATTAATCATTCAAAATATTTTACCTCATCCCTCGTTAAGAGCGAGAAACCAATATGAATAAAAGAAGGAGAAATCCGCGAAATTTCGTGTCATGAGGGTGTGACTCGACCAATTTAAAGTTACAAATTCGGCCATAAAAGTGAAAGGGAGGAAGGCATAATAAAAAAAAAGAGCAAAAGGGGCGGGGGGGTGTAGGGGAGTTAGTGGTTGGAGAAGGAGAGAAAAAGCCAAAAGCCTTCAGCCCTCGCGACAATCGCGCTCGTATTTTCCGATTAGAGGGTGGCATTCACTTATAAGCCATACCATAACACTTGTCCGCGGGTGTTATGAGCCTTCCATGGGGCTTATTCTGACTGTATGGTAGTTCTGAAGGGACAGATTTACGGGCACCTTGGGTACTGATTCACGTCGTGTTGCCGCGAGCTAAAGTTTTCCTGTCCTGGTCGAATTGAGGGGTCAGAACCACCCCCATGAAACAGTCCTGTACCACATGTTCATTCATGAGTATTACCATTGGTATATTACTAGAGGCAGGCCAGTCGATGCGTGTTATGACTGTATTTCGTGTTTCTCTCCCTTGCTGTTATGTGTTTCCATTCTGTTTCTCTCTTTCGGAATTTCTGCCTTGTAATTATTATTTTATGAGCATCACGAGTCTCGTCAAAATTGAACGGGGACGCGTAACTCGATCTGGATCGTTTTCGTTAAAAGGGCAGAACCGGCAGAAATCTCTGTCGCTTGCTTTGATTGAAGATTTATTTATTATATTAATATTACTCATCTGCATCCATAAATTGAGTTTATTTATTCTTTTCTATATTATCGGTGAAATTGGAAACTGTCTCAAAGTTTTGAGTAAAGTTTGGATTTAGCATAAAACGTTACTCTTTTACTAAATGTTTGCACTTTTCGTTCAAGTTTCTCGACAAACGACCTATCGTTAATTTTTATTAGTAATTTATTCTCGTTTTTTGCGAGTGGATGCAAAAGTGGGATGCAGGGAGGGTAGAAAATTAGCAGCGATATCACGAGACTGTTTCAGAGTAAGGCTTAGCACCCTCGTTCCAAGTACCACGTAAGCTCGTTGGGGTGATTTGCTAAGCTTGCTAACAAATAGAACGATAGATGGCGACGTTCCAACCCCTAGCGGTTCCATCGCATATAGCCACCCCCGTAAGACCGATACCAGCCACCCTGTACGTATACTATAGCTGGGGACGAATTACACGCGGATCACGGACCAGCTCTTTGACTTTCGATTCGCCACACTACGAAAAACCTATTACCACAATGATCGGTAACCTACCTCGAGATGCGCTACCAATTTATTTTTTTTGCATCGCACACACGTCCTTCAATTTACGAAGGGGGATGCTCTAATTCTCTCTTAATTTTATCATATAGAATCAAAGTCTTTTTATAAAGAAGAAGGTACAATAAGTCCACTTTTTAAGAACAGGAAAAAAATTTGTTTTGAGCCGCTCCCCATAAAAATGGATGCTTTTGACATCAGATTCACTCAAGTCAAAATTTAATATCAAATATTCAAATATATTATCTGAATCTTTTATCTATATAAATTTGAATTTACGATTTATAGTAGAAATTTTATTATGGGAAGAAAAAACACTTGCGAAGTAAATGATCATAAAAATATCACTTTAAATGCAAAAACTATCAGCACATTTATTTGCGCTTCAATAAAGCGGATCATACAGGGTTCTTTAAAAGTCGATTTATTTGTTCCAAATAAAATTTTTTTTGCTTTATATCGAATGTATTTTTATTTTTTCACAAGCAAAATACTTCCTTCATACTCCATATTATTTCACGGGAATTCTTCCAATTTTCTCCACTCAAACTTGCAACTTTCACTTCAATTTGCTATTAAATGGTAAAAGTTAAATAGTACTTTCATTTCTAAAAGTGAATATACTTTTAAATAATAATACGCTTTCATCAATGTATCAAACTGAATTGAGGATGAAGAAACAATTCATATTCCAATCTCACTTTTTGTAATCAAAATGATGTCACCAGACTGTCTGGCCAATGAATACAATGTATCCAAGATATAATTATGACGCAATTTTATGGATCGTACCACTTGAATTACAAGCCAGATGCGAAGTAATTAAAGGAATAAGAAGCGTCAACAATAGCGGCGAGAAATTTCCCTTATCGACTTGTGGCTTTTGTTTTCTTTTTTGCTTGACTTTCTTGTGGCATGATATCACTCAGTCTCGCAGGTCAGGGCATTTATCGACGTCGTTATTGTCATTATTATCATCGTTTTACATGTACATTGAAGAAGACTACAAGATCCACCGTGTTCTCCTGTGTTTTGCAAGGTTCGCGTGTCCATAATGGCCTCTCTTGGCCAATTACTATGCTAGAAGCCGGTAACGAGACACTGTTTAAAAATAATAAAAATATATACTTCGCGCGATTAAGGCCCACATCGAATTACAGCGCTCCATTCGTATTCCATTACCGTGCACGTCAATCATTCCTGATTAAGTTAGCCGTTAGGTATTCTTGAAAAAACTTTTCGTTAGCGATGTTTGTACGTGGGCTCGATTTCTCTCTCAAATTAGCCGCTTTTCGCGATAAGATTTGTATCAAAGGTAATAATACGAAGCCGGAGACTGACCGATCATGAAAGTCCATTTCTTGATTATAATTTTATATATTGTAATCTATATATCTCATACTGGGGTGTTTTAGACTGCATATAAAACGGATCTGGTTATTTGCACGCGAGTTTATTTTGAGCCTCGAGTCACTCTCGAAACCCTGTTATTATGAAATCGACCTTCCACAGATAAGAAAATTGTTTTCATATTTTTGGACAGAGTCGCTTTAACTTTACTGTTGCATAGAAAGGCAAATATTACTTATTTTATAAAAACAAGTTTAGAATATATCGACTTTTAAAAGTTAGTTATATACTAAAGTTTGATTCAATAATTCCTATACTACTAATAAATACAGTATAATATTTTAGCTGCCTAGTTTTTTATTAGTAACTATATCTAAATTTTTTGCTGATCGTGATCTTAAATAATGAAAA
Source organism: Synergus itoensis (assembly GCA_904066005.1). NCBI lineage: Eukaryota > Metazoa > Arthropoda > Insecta > Hymenoptera > Cynipidae > Synergus > Synergus itoensis. Next base: position 5,637,463 of record CAJFCP010000036.1, on the reverse strand, counting down.
AGAAAGTGATGCACAGTAAAAACTATAGGTAGGTCCTATTGGTTTCAGGGTGGAAACAAAAACAGGTCGAAAGCGTAGTACAATAACTCAAACCAATTAGCCGTGATACGGTCGTATAGTCGTTGGAAATTAGCGACGGAATTAATTAGTCCATTATCTCGTGGAGACGCGATGCGAGACGGAGATGGGGAAGTTGTGGAGCGAAGAGATTAAAGCAACCGAAACGACTGTTGAGCTCAACTTCTTTCGTCAGAGTGACATCGATAATCCAACAAGCGACAAGCATAGATGGTTGGTGCTGCTGATCATTTTTTTTTTTTTAACAAAGAATATCCATTTTAAGAAAAAGGAGATAAATCAAGGAACGAATGGATTATTCTATTTAAAAATGATGAGACATCACAAAGTCGTTAAACGTAATTATTTAAATCTCAAGCCATAATTGAAATTATTTCTATTAAGATAGTTTCATTGTGAAAATAATTCAATTCCGTGTACCAGGAATAAAATAGTAATAGTGACTAAATCACTAGCAATAATTATGAAAATATTTCAAGATGAATAAATTTCAGGAACAATTTTTTAACTTAGAACATTCAGAAATTGAGTTAATATTATTAACGATAATAATGGATTGTCATTTTTGGGGAAAATCGAAATTACCGATTAAACAGAGACTCATAAAGGAAACACAGGTTGAGAAAATCCCAGCGGATTCTGGAAAGGGATGATATGAGGGTTGCGGCTCAGTGTCCCTTTTCATGGTGGTTTCCTCATAAATAAAAATAACCATTGCCACCCCTGAGGGAATACGTACGCAATATCGCGTCCGTGTCTTTTCCACCGACACGGGGAATCAGAAAGAATCGTCTTTTCTCTCATTATTCTCGCTCCTTGTCTCTCTTATATTGTCACGTGGAAATGTCACAAGCGTCGTGTCGAACGAATACAAAGGGACTTTTTATTTTTATTTTCGCTAGCGACCTCAAATACATTTATGATTTTGTATTCATCGCGGGTGACACTTTGAATTTAAATGCTTTCCAAACTTAAATTTATACTCGTAGAACGAAGTATATATATTTATATAAAATGGTTGTGAATTTATCTCCCATTGTAATCTTGAACCTAAAAGTATACTGAAAGGTTATTTACATAATAGGAGACTACAACCGTATTAGTTAATTCTAAAAAAGAGTTCAAGGAATTCAGATGTTAATTTTATCTAGATTAATTTTGATTTTGAATAAAAATGTTGATGGAATTCTGGTAGTAAAGAACTTATGGTTGATTCAAAGTGAAGAAGCGATATGTTAAAAAGGAATCTCGTATGCATTCATGCATATGGTGAGGTCCGATAACCGAGAGAGGCATAGGTCGAAAGAGAGGGTGGCTGTTGGTCGGTTATGGGACCCATGGGATTTTGGCCGCGGGCTACGCAACGAACCTCAGCAAGAACGGTTTAGGGTTTAGGATATCGTACAATAGATACGTTCAGGTTTACCACCTACATGTAAACTTCCTACGAATTTAACCACTATGTAGTTTAGTATCCAATTACAGCTCGATGTAACTGATACGAAGCACTTATCTTAATCGAAGATTTTAATTAATATTTTGTTGCTTTATGTAATTCATAATTGATAACTTTCAAATTTATGTCATTTTTCAAGTATTATAATAAATTTTGACTAAATGTAATATACTAAATTAAAAGGTACCTAATGTGCCGCTTAGAGGTGCAAAGCTGGAAAAGCTCGTCTTCTAGAGAATATAGAAAATCCGCTTTTATATTTTTCTTTTAGTACTTGCAGCCTCCACCCACGTTAAATCACAATCTCGATTTTATGAGCGCGTAACAGGGACAGAAGTAGACGTCATCCTGGAAAGACCTGTGATAACACTCCCCTTGGGACCTTTCCTGGACCTTTGAGGGAATACAAGCTGCGGTCAGCCGCCGATATATACTGTATAAGTGTATATATATATATATAAGCAAGGCAAATCGAGGGAATTCGCTAACATCGCGAAAATATGTTCGGGATTTACTCCAAGGGTCGAGAATTCGGTTTTATGAGCTCTATTGGTTGGGGCTGAAGGGCTACAGCTAAGGGATTTAGGATGAAACGGTCCTCCATTTTCTTCAGGAAGACTATATATTCTGTGCGTCAGCGATCAAAACCCAAGATTTCAGCAACGATCTTTTGACATTTGACCCTCGACATCTTTTGAATTAATAAGTGCTTTAGTATAATACATCATTCCCTTATTCCCTTAGCAACAAAGTTTTTACTACTTACACTATACATTACATAATTCAAATTCTAAATAAACTTCCTATCATCACCAGCGTTTTTAAATTTCATAATCCTGATTCTTATAATAAACTTCCTATTAAAAAATAATATCCAAACCATAATTCAATTACCCCCTCAAAATTTAATTTCATGGAAAGAGTAATTCTATTACCTCCGCAAAATATGTAATAATTGAATAAATAATTGAACTAGTTAAATGTGCCAGGTGTCTTTTCGACTATAACGATCCATTTTTTTTCCTGAATAGTCACTCAATCATGATACGTAACAACTGGTCACGACGAAAGTGACTCGTCAGTAGTCGATTATCCACATAGAGAGTAGAGTGTTTGGTTTTCGATGAAACACGGTCCACGAAAAGCAAATCTATAGAGCCGAGTGAGGTAGGTGTAGGTGAGCCAATTTAAAAGGCTAATTCCCTGGTCGGAAGCCCGTGAGAGAGAAATTGGGGGGTGGCAGGAGGGGAGAGGGATTGAAATTAGGCTCGATGTTTTTTGTCTGGCTTGTCGTTCCTGGGTGGCATAATTCAACCGACTACCCCTCTTTTACCCCCCATAACCACCCTCTTATTTCCCAGTATGCATCCGCTTTTTGGGTCCCTACGATTTTCTCGCTTTAGAGAAATGATACCCCTCCCCCCTCCCACTCCTCTTTCACCAAACTCCCTTTCGTGTCTCTGACCCCTCTTCGACAGAGGGATGGCTTGAACTCGAGCTCAAAAGTAAACCAATTTCGTGGCTTGTTTAAAGCCGAAGGTGGATGCGACGTCGACGTCCCCCGAGTTATTTCGCGTAGGTAACGCGCCGTGAAATTACGATGATACGCGAATCAATGGACTCCAGTCCCTTACGTTCGGCCTCAACGCGACGGTCCCGAAGGGAAATTCGATTTTTGAGGTTTCTACTTGTCGAGATGACTCGATGAAAGGGGTGGGTTCTTTCTAAATTAGTGTATTCTAGCTTCGTAGTCAATCAAAAGTTATTTCCGTAGAATGAATTAGGAAAGTCGGATGTACTCTCTTAAACTGATAATGACGTTATAGATGATCGGTTATTGTAAAATTGAGAATGTGCAATTTTGATTAATAGTAAATAAAAAATGAATCATCTGGCTCTTGAGGTGAGAAGGAAGTCAATTTTTGGAAGAATACCTAATTTATGTTTAACACTATTGACATAGTATACGGAAGATTGGTCTCTATTTCGAGATGTCAATCAAAAAAAGGTCGCCCAGAAGTGGTGGCACAGAACACTGAAGAGCCACTCGACTTTCCCATTTCCTCTGTAAACTAGCGTAGGTACTTGTGAATAGCTAAGGCGCGAGGCGGCAATGGCTGTTGGTACTTTGGATCACAATGGCGTCCACTTAGCTCAACGTCCGCCGGAAGACAGACCTTAATGTGTTTGATCAGGACGATCGGGTCATCGAGAATCGTCGCCGGTCGTCTCTCATTCAAGAGAATTCGATATCCGCTTTGGCAGGTCGACTCACGTTTACCAGATATTGCTTTGCCACCCTCTTTTTATTGGGCATATCGATTATCTCTTTCTGAGAAAAATGATACTTCCGATAAAATAAGCGTATCTTTCGCCTTCAGGATATTCGGTGTGAATAGTTTCCTGATATAGTTTCTTACTGTAAAGAAAGAAAGAGATGTAAAGAACATCTAAATTAATGGATTCTATATTCTATAGATATACTGATCTATTTATGAACAAAGGAAGTTTAAATAAACAAATCTGAGCCATATTTCACAGAAAATAAAAAAAGATGTATTTTCCTTCTTTTAGTGATCACGATTCTTTCCTATTTGTAAGGAGCGTCACGGCGAGAGACATTCAATCGTAATTACGCATCGAGACGTCAGACGAGTGCAGGTAAGAAAGAACACGTAAACCGGCCGCCATTTCTCTTCGTGGTGCAGAACCGCACATAGCACCGTCTTTATCGCACTCGTGGGAAAAGCGCGCTAGTAATATATCAAGCCACAATATTGTACGGAATATAGCCTCCCGCTATCTCTCTCCGACCCTTGGCAAGCGCGGTACCGAGATCCTCGTTGCACTCATGGGAGCAGCTACATTCAATGTCCTGGCCATATCTCAGTTGCGGGAGACACTTTAATGAAAAATCATACCGAGAATGCACGTTCCGTCGGGTATAACCTGATATTTCAGTCGAATGAGATTTTAGACGGGAATAAATAAGCACGAGCGGGATGCGCCATGTTTCTAGAGTCGATCGAATATTTCTTGCGCTCAAAAACCAAAGTTCAGCTCCTTTTCATATGAGAGACTTTAATCTCATTATAATGTAATAAATTGTTGATAAAAGAAATAAAAAAAAGCCACCTAAATCGAATGAAGAATACTGTTAGTAGATCTATAATTTATTTGACTTTTGAAATTGAAGAAATGCTAATAAAAAACCTAGCAATTAGATAAGAAGTCTTTTAGAAGCTACAGATTGGAGAGCCTGGAGGCGGATACCTGAAGCTGAAAAAATTTGGCTTATCGCCAGTGATAATCCAAGTTCCCAAGAGACACAACCCCAAGATGGGCGTGAGCTCGCGGATCAAGGGACATATTTCGTAATCCGCGCGAGATACGACAACGTACCTCCCTGTTTCACAACGCAACCCCATCGAAGGGTGATGTCAGTGTGCGAGGAATTATTATCATAGAAATCCTCATGTATCTCAATGACACATCGCTTCGCACGGGACTTAAGGTTTAATGGACTCGATTCATCCCCATTGTCAGAAAACTTTACGAATTGCAAAAGATATATATCTGCTACTAAAACTATTTTGTTACATGTATAAGTTTGCTCTACTCTAACTCCATAAAAACAAAAGTATAAATTCAGAGGGTGGTTGTCTATATTTCTTACTCATTAAGAATTGACAGTTTTTCATGGTTTTCCAATGAGTAAAAAAAAGACAGACAACCAATGGTCCGCCTCTCCATAAATCCTTATTTAATGAGTTAAATTGTTAAATTGAAAAATTCAAACACTTTACACAATACAGAGTAAATTTCCAGATGGGCTACTGTGTCATAATTAACTCCATAGATTTCGCATTTAAATTAAAGCGTGTTGTGTACTTTCAGAGAGAAAATTTAATGCTCCAGCACAATATAATTGAGGAGGTTATAAAAAGTAAAAATGTGACGGCGATTTCAATCTAACCTGACTAACTTTAGCTCAGAGGGTAATTCTATTAGGCAGTGGCATAGCATCGTAAAGGGTTGAGAGCAGCACGGACACTTCGGCCACGGCAGCGGCCACGGTCTCGGGGCTGTACAGCCCCCTGGGGCACCCTCACGCTAACTGGTTGCTCGACTCTACCCGACCCTTTTACGACTCCAACTTAATTTATGTATCATCCGAGAGTTAAGTAATTTCTCCTCCCGAATTACCTTTGCGAGCAACTTTCTTCCTACTATTTTCTTTTACTCTCCCTAACCTCTCAAAACAAGATGAAGAAATCCCTTACGTGCATTTCTCTTCATTTTTCACCTTCCCATCCTCGAATCAGACTTTCATTAACCGAGAAAGATATCTAACTTTATTTTCGTCTAATGTATTTCTATTATTTCAATAAATCGAAAAAAGTTATAATGTAAAGAAATGTATCAACCCTGCTAATTTTTTCTACACTTTTTAAAATAAATAACATATCAAAAAATTGCCTCTAGCTCTCAAAGAAAAAAAATTTTTAATTTTCTACCTTAAAATAGAAAAATAAATCATGGGTACATGGTTAAATTAAATGTGAGGATTACTAGTTTTTCTGTTTAATTTTTTATGGTTATAAAAGTAAATGCCGGTTGATCCTATTAGAGGTTATCCAAGGACCTTAGGTTGGGTAACTAATTAAAACGCAAGAAACTTTAGCGTGAACTGGAGAAAACGAGTTTAAATCTGTTTCAGGCTAGTTTCCAACGCGAGTACCTTAGTGGCTCCCTCGTGGATCGTTTCCAGCGCGACTGCACCCCCAGCACTTTATTACAAGTCTAATCTGTCTCAGCGCGAAACCTTTGGCGGTAGATATTTAACCCTCACGCTTAATTGCGAACTTGTAACTTAAGTATTTAAAACTACGACCCATAAAGTTAACCCAAGAAATTTCCTTCACTCGAGTTATAATTCCCTTATCATCTCCGAAAAACGTAAAATTATTTTCTCCTCTATAAAATCATTTAATTTAGTATTATAATAAAAATTCGAACATGTGACGTTTTTAAATCCTCCCTTACCTTTTAATCTAAAATGTAAATCCGTGTAAATCTGTAATGTGAATCAAAATTGACTTGACATTAATTAACTTGAATTTCTTCAGAAACGTCTCTTTTATAATACACGCACCATACAAAGTATTATTAATACCCCATAGCGATTTATAAAAGCACGCATCATTATATCATCACGCATAATAAAAATTTTGCATATGTGGGACTATATTAAAGGCATTCACACTTTATGAGGAAGAAAATGAATAACAAGACGGTCAGCGAGGCTCTGCGGGACATGTGGTGGACGTGACCCACACTAAGGGCTAGAGGGGCACTTATTATTCATAATTGCATCTTACACCAATACGCAACGAATTACTAGGTAATATATTACCCCAAATTATAGGCGATATCCGGCGGGACATTAAGATCGCCACTTGGACCAGATGGGTCGACGGTTTTCGGTGGCATCGCGCACCATGGCATATGGGACTTCATAAATATAGACACCTATTTATGTGATTTCTACGGATACGACGAACAGCAGGTTCGAATCCTCGAGACGACTATTTCTCTTCCTACACGGCATTCGATTTTTAAACTTTAACGAACTCAAGTGCGCGGAATTGATAAATCACTATCTAACTTTCACCTCACCAAGAAACCAGATCACGAACTTCTAACTTCATTTTTAAGGAAAACGAATCCTTTTCTTCGGGTTTTAAATACTCTCTTTCAACAATATGTTACAATATGTTAATCAAACTCATATTAATTATTCTGGACGTAAAAATGTCGTATCTGTAGATTTTTCGAGAAAATAAACTTGTGACGGGAACTCTATATATTAATAATTATCTATAATACTAATTATCTACAATACTACTCTACACTAATAAAATGTTGTTTTCTATAACTCAGTAAATAAAAATCAGTTAAGTTTTGCGCAGTACGATGCCTTGTTTCGAGGCAATTACTGGCCCAGCTAATTTTCAAGCTAACTCTCACGGCTGCTAACTTCGTTAATGCATAATCCGGGGTGGCTCCCCGGGGCGGCGTTGGCGTGATATAAAATCAGTAAGCTTTAGTAAATTTCGTTTAAACAATCCAGTAAACAATTTTCCGGCCAGTGCTCGGCAAAATAATGACACCCTTGTGGCAACTTCATTCCTCCTACACTTCTATTCTAGAACCGTTTATTGTACCAAACTGATGATCCCTATCCTAAGAAGGTACACAATATACATATATCCACTTCATTAAATTATCCACCATAAAAATGAAATCAATCACACACAATAGGATATTCGAAAACCAAACTTGAAAGACGATTCAAAATTATATTATTAAAAATTAGGCATTACTTTATTCATATTTTAATGGTAGATGTCATATTAATGATCTATAAAAAATGAAGTGCTGACAAAACTGCATTTCAATAAAATAACAAGCTGTATTTCAAAGTGTAGCCTCTGGCCGTTAATATTTTCTTGCACTTCATTAGTAAACTCGACGCCTTCTGCACACGAGTCATTTCTCAATTAATTTGTAACGAAACGTAAAAAAACGCGAGTTCAAATGATGAGGGACACGACGGGGAAAGTTCCATTTGGCAAAGTCCGATGATGCATCGACTTGTCATCGATATATAGCAGTAAATATCAGCGAGATGTAGTGTGCGGGGCGCGTGTGCATACAATCCAACCCACGCTCCGTGGGTTATGTCCTGATGCATTTTCGTCATAAATAACAGCTCGCCCGAATAAATAAATAAACCTGATCACCGTAACTCACAATTATTCCGGGGTTTTCGCGGCCCGATACCGCGAAACCGTCACTTTTAATTTGACCCTTATGCCCGGTGTTTGGCACGTTTTGATTCGAAATTTATGGCTATGATCGCGAGCTACGAGATATGATTTATCGAGTCGAACGGCCACGTTGTGGCGCGGGCGCCAGGTGCATTCAGTCGATCGATAGTGGCGGAAATCGATCGATCCGGTTTATTTACAAGCACCCTGTTTTTACATTGCCTCTTTGATGGAGTGCAAAAATAACCAAAAGATAATTTGCAGAGTAGAAAAAAAAATAAATTGTATAATTGGAATATTTCAGTTAGATGTGTTTTTAAGATAAATTATTGCTACTCACGAGAACCATAAGAGATAAGTGGATGAAGTTGTACTCACCACTGCAACAGAAAGGAAAACATTTATATTAAGTATCGTACAAAAATCGACTAAGAAGTAAGAAAATACAGTGTACATGATAACTTGAAGCAAAATGTATTTACATCATTTTTTCAATATTCTGTACTTTTTTTCTTAATTAGAAAAGCAAACTTGTAGATTTGCAGGTAAAAAATGATTTTTTTAAAACTTTACTTCTCTCAATCTGAATTAATTAGAAGATACTAATGAAATAGGGCCGATTTATTTACTAATTCACTTTAGTAATCATTTTTACTAAAGATTACATTTAAAAACTACTAATTTATTTAATAAGCTATTTTATTGGTGTGACTTCTTATTAATTCATATTGTGAGAGTATTGATTAATATTTATCATATTTCTTATTTTAAATAGGGACCTTGAGTTTATAATAATCTGAAAGTCATCCACTAATTGAATTAGTAAGAATAATTGAATTAATAGAAAACTACTTATTCTTAGTCAAATAAACTATAATTCAGTAGTAGTATTACACTCCTTAAAATTTGATTGACAATAAGTTAATTTTAACTAATTGTAAGTGGTGAAAATAGAAGTCAGTTATTTAAAAACTAATTTAAATAAAGAAAGTACTGTAACTGAATTAGTAGAATTTTATAAAGAATTAGTACTTTTATATTAATTATTAGTGGAAATTCTTACTAATTCAATTAGTGGACTTTTTGTTTATTTCGTTTATTTTTAACTAATTCGTGAATTATCATTTCTTTCTTTACCTAAAGAGATTAATTTGATTAAACATCAATTATCTCTACATTTTAAGAGACACTATTTTCAATTTAAACTTGTTAAAAATTTTCAAATATCAAAAGATAAAACCAAATAGTTTCTAACTAGCGTCAAGAAATAAAACAGAATGACATTACTATTGTACCCACAAGGCTAAATCATGGTAAATATCATTTCTCTTTCATCGCCGAGTCGGTAGATCATCGAGAGCGATTATAATGAATTCGAGACAGTGGTGTAAGGGTCCTCGAGATAAGGCATTATGATTTTAATGTGCCAAATGGCATAAGAAACAGCCGGTGAGGATAATCGGGCGTAAAATTTCAAAATTTTCATTATACTCGATTCGCTCATTTCTTCCGCTTCGTTTCACGCTAGTTTCGACCATGCGGTCTCCTATCGGCCAAGCAACCCCCCGAGTATCAAATGGAATTTCAAATTTTAAATCAAATCGTTAGGTCGCTCTGTTCCTCTCTCTCCCTGGACCAATTTCGCTGATCGAGAATTCCTTCTCTTATTTTTTTCCCGTTTTTGGTACCACGTTTTTCGCACTGATACAATTCCATTGTCCACGAACTCCATTAGGGAGTGGTTGCCGGAAGGGATGGAAGAAGGGGGTACTAGCTGGCGTTAAATTAGTGTGGATACATTGAGAGTGGGCGCTTCCGAATATTTAAAGCTACTCTCTAAAATTCAGAAGCACCTCTCTTCGAGAAAAGTTTCCTCGTTAAAGGGGTTTCCTCTGACTCTTACCCACCTTCGAAAGCAACTACTAAGTTCCACGTTAAGGTCGATGGACGAGTTGTATTCCAAAGTAGACACCTGGGAGTGAGAACTTTGTCTTTAAATGAAAAATTCCTTGTCTCCTTCTTCCTCACAGAAAATAGATTTTTTCTAAGTGGTTCAAAAGTTGTTTAAAGGGATGGATATACATTTAACAGAATAAATGTAATAAATTATCTCGATGCCTTAAAATAGATAAATTTTATCTGTCAATAATTTTATTTAGCGACCTTCAGCTGCGTTGAAATTTTAATTATCGCATTTAGACTTCCAAATAGTTTCGAATCTTAGGGCAATCTTTTCAGATCATTAATTCCATCCCTATTGAATTTCGTCACACGTTAAATTCTAAACGCGATGGACCTTATCTGACCGTAAGTATCGCCGACAATACTTATGTGTCCATGTATTCGAATTGAGTATTGTATTTGTGATTCTGGATATGTTGTGCGTATGGTACAGTCAGCTAGGGGTTGATAGACTCAACAATGGACAGATGGTCGCTTGGTCTCCCGTCTAGAACCGCGCAACGACAGGTTGCAGGTCCAGGGCACTGGCAGTATTTCGTGGTTCATTTGCGGTACCCAGGGGTGCCATCTATTATCCGGGATGTGATTCCTCCACTGCCGCTAAGCAGCGCTCAACCCCCTTGAAAAGTTCTCGATCTTCGACGCGGGGGGTTGTTTACACTGCCTGAGGGGCTGACTCAATTTAATTCGATGATTATTTTTTAACGAGCCTTTTTCTCTTCTCGATTCTCCAAGACGATTTACCTTCCACTACAAGACATTAATATTTAGACAATCGTCCTAAAAAGCGATTGTTCCCAAAAATATGTAAATTTGTAAATTCGCAGTATAAATAAATTACTGAATATTACTCAATGAATAATTCAGATGGTTAATTCAGATCACAAGTTAATTTCACCCTCCTTTCCTATAAAAGGAATAATTTGAATAAAAAATAACGTATTTACCCTCGAGTGTCTTTTCCTTTGAACAAGTTTCGGTGAATAAAAGTGAGTAGAAGAAAATGTAAAAAGAATGAGGAAGCAAGAGAACGATAGACGATTACAGGGCAGTAATTAAATCTAAGTAAATTAGGCCAATCAGCTGTCCAGAATCCTGACGTCGGTGGAGGTGATCAGACTCAACCGCCATGGATCCACCTTGTGATTTCTCTCCTTATTTCCTTACATCTCTTTTTTTTCTTTTTGTCTCTCTCAATCCCCTCCGTATATCTCTTTACCATCTCTATCTTATTCTTATTATCTATCCTTTTCTCTTGTCTTGTCCGCAACAGTCCCTTTTTACCCACGTTCCGTTGGGCTCCTTTCTCTCTTGCCGACGCCTAAGGGCGTTTCATTAATCTCGCGTCTCTCAATTTATTTTTGCGTCTTGTTAGGTGCGAGCCATGGTGGTTACATCTCACTCAGGGTGAGCGCGTGTGATCCAGACGTGCGAGAAATAAGAGAAATTTAACTTGGCCTGAAAGGAAGGAGCGCGAGGGTAGAAATCAAATTATCTCTTATAACGTTGAAAATAGCAAAATTTTTGTACTTAATTGAAATTAATGTAACTTTATAGAATGGACTATAAGAATTTAGAACTGAGTAATTTAGAAATATTCAAATGAAAACAGTTAATTCAAGAACACTCGCTCATGAAGAAATTTGGTCATGAAAGCTATAGTTCATGAAGGGGAATCCCCAGGAAGAAATGATGAAAAACATTGGAGTTATCGGGCTCATCGATCTTTCCATTGCGGTAGTTTGCTTGGAAGACGATTCCCAGTGGGCCAGGAAACATTGTTGGCAGAGCAGCAGGTCGCTGACTGACGAGAGACGTAACGACAGACTAACCAACACTCACCCTACGAAAACTAGAAAAGGGAAAGGGAAGTCCCGTATGATCTGGCTGAAAAAAGCAGAGAGACTAACGAATAACGCGTTACAACTGGTGTTATTCCATTCGCACCCCCGACCCACGGGGGTTCCTAGTAGATTGTCATCCCCAAAAGAGTAAACGATGTTTGCGTACGAGCCCACCTTTTGTCCAGAATCATGTTTCCGGTTACGAGACATGTTTTCCGTCACACTTCACTATTTCCTCCCTCACATGATTTCGCAACTTTGGACCCAAACATCAATTAAAATGTCACTCTTTCATCCGAATTGAATGAATAGTTATTTCTATTTATTATACGAACCATTGATACCATTTTTCTAAACCATATATGCTTTGTCAAAGGTAGTTAAAATATTTCTTTTAATTTTCGGCCTAAATAAGTTAATATAATCAACCTCTATATAATATATAATTAGCCACCTGATTTCTCCTAACAAAAACGAGATGTGATTTTTCCCAAGGGAAATTATCCCTCAGCTTATGTCCACTTCATTATTATTTTGGTAAAAATAAACGACAGCATGATCACGAGCCATTAACTAAAATTGCGTCAATTCTGAATAATTGAAAATGTAAATAAGCCATTATTTCAAACTCAATATACAATTAGATATAATAAAAAGCCTCCGATATATCTTGTACACATACCGTACACTCTAAAGATATGGGATTAAGTGAACATCGTCTGAAATTACGAAACTCATACCGCGCGTTTATTTTGATCAGAGTGCTCTTTATCGCCGAATTAATGCCGACAAGCCCAAGATACGAGAGTGAGTCTGTAGACATCTGCAATTATAATGAAACTCAAGACGGAAGTAATGTGCATCTTGTCTTAAGGATCATACGAACATACGAATAACGTGATAATGTCACAACAACGAAAGTAACATGCTCGATATGTTAGGATGGATAAGCGGGTAATTATATACTGATTATATTTTTCTTGTAAGATATACGGGTCAATAATCGTCGACGTATTTATATATACGAAAGGCAACATTTAATAGGCGCGAAACCTCGATTTCTTATTACGTATAATTATAGTATGTACACGTTATTATAATGGCGTTCGTATTGGCGCGAGAATGTGACAACATTGAAGAAGAATAAGAAATGTGAAGAAATAGAATATAAGAAGCAAAGAAGAAGAATAAGGCGTATCTAAGAGTACGACAGGCAGATGTAAGTAAACTGCATGACGGCAGAATTGACGGCCTCTCCACATAATACTTCGCAGATCGCGTGAGCGCTTCCCTATATGTGTATATATGCAAGCCCTTGCATGCGCCAAACTCGTTACCGGTTTTGTCCCCGTAAATTAATTACATTCCCCATTTAATCTATTTTCGCCAGCTACTGACACATAATTGCGCGAAAAGCAGGCGTGCACTTATTGAGCAATTTAAAAAAATCAAAGCATTTGCTCCTTTTTTTGTGACATTCAAAACCCACGCAGAATGTGGATTATATTTTATTGAGAAGTCCAATTAAAATATTTTCAACATAATGTGTAGAAAATATTTCTAATGTGAGAAAGAATTTGTATGTATATCAAATCTTAAGGGCATATGCTCTGCGCTTGGTTGTGAAAAATTTTTTTCGACGTTCACCAATTCACCATGTCCAAACGGAATGATATATCGCTCTAAAACTTTGGAATATAGGAATGAGACATTAAATTACGTTTTTATATTTAGTTGGGGCCATAATTTTGAAAAAAATCAGATCCCTACTTTGCCGACTTGATTTTTTTTCAAAATTTTGACTTCAACTAAATATACAAACGCAATTTAATGTCTCATTTCCTATATTCCAAATTTTGAGAGCGATATATGATTCCGTTTGGACATGGTGAGCGCCAAAAAAATTGGTTACGTCGTCACCGTAGAGCACGCCCTTAATTCTTTAATAGAAAATTGTTGCTAAGAACTTAATATTTTAATAAATTGTGTATTTACAATGTATGCATAACATATTGTGTAACACCTTGCCACTCTCCCCTATTATTTTATTAATTTACTATAATTTTACGTCGTGGAATAAATAATAATTGAACGTCTGGAAATTAGTCACCCATTTACCCCTATAATATGTATAAATTGTATTGTAAAACATGATCATTCAATAGAGTAGAATAGTTAATAAATTAAAATTTAATTAATTTGTAATTTATTATAAAAATTAAGAAAAATTATAAATTAATTGTTTTATGAAATTTTAAATTAGACAAAAATTAAAATATTTGTAAAAATTCTTAGATATGAAAGCGCATTGTACATGAAATAAAAAAAGTTTATCAGAAGTGTATTTAATTATTTTAATTAAATAACTATTATTTATTTAATTATTTTTTTTTTCGTTTATCGTTTGAGTAATAAACTATTTTTAGAACTAGTTTTTTTTTTAATAAGAAAATAGGATCTTTTAGTTATAGAAGTTGATTAATGAAAAAGAATATTTCCACTCAGACTTTAATTTACTTGGAAAAAGTTTGTGGCTGAATAATAATTTATCTATTATCGAATGAATTATGAGTCGCTCGAGTGCAGAGCCCAATGAAAATTTTATTTTAAAAACGTTTTTAACATAGAAACTTACTACTTTACTTTGGAAATACGACATGTACAGTGGCTGACTCGTGACAATTTTTCTACTTACGGAACGCATGCACAATAGATTCTACGCCTAAAAATTTTACGGCTGACTAATAATACTTTTTCTACTAATGATTGCAGTGCGTCTAACACAAATATTTCATATTAAATTAGATTTCAGATTAAATTAGATTTCAACTGCCTGAAAAGGAAATATTCAGTTTGTCAGTCATGTTAGGAAAATGAAAACGTGTCTGACCCACAACAAATTTTCTACTGTAAATGCACTAGTGAGACGCAACAATTTAAATTTAGATATTATATATTATTTGCCAAGTGTATTCATTATAAAAATTGATTTGTTCAATATATTACTCATTTCTCTTTTAAATAAAAAAGAAATTGACTACATCTAATCTCTACTAACTAATAATTTCAACCCAATACAGCAATGTCCAAGTTTCATTAATAGCTTTTCAACACACATGCATTAAATTATAATTTAAATTACTGAAACTAACAAGAATATAATCAAACAGAACCAATTTAAAAAAGTTTCCTCACATCTTCCCAGACCACCCTTTCAAAAAAAATAAAAAAATAAAAAAATAAAACCTTGCAAAAGCGGAAGAGTTTAATTTAAAATTGACCGGAACCGGGGTCAAAATTGAGAATAGGAGCGATCATCTTGACCGATTAAGGGGGTGAGAATATGAGAATAGATCCGCATCAACGGAAGCAGGGTGGCCGGGCACGAAACTGAAAAATCGAGTTGAGCGGCGGGGTAATAACGTGAAATTAGCAGCTAATGTGGATCGATGCCCCGTTCTGGCTCGGTTGTTTTAAGAGCGATAATAAAAATGAAATGATTCTCGACAGCAGCAGGGTGAAGAGGGGATATTTTTGTAGAGGGGGAAGTAAAGGGGATTGTGGCGGAAGGGGCGGAGCTATAAATATCAGCCTCGACCTTTTCGACCGCTAAGCCCCACCCCTTTAGTCCCCACTCCTTCACCGCCCCTATTTTCAGACAACCCCTCTTTGCGATCCGCGGCTCGATTCTCAACTACCAGGCGCGCGACGCGTCGCCATGGAAACCCTCCCGGATCGGTCCGGGATTGTTCGAAACAATTATCCCGCGCTCAATTCCATTCGGACGCGTTCTGCCGTCTTGCTCGCCGCGTCGCCGCAAATCGTTTTTGCGAATAAAAATCCCTGGCGCGGAATTATTTTTAAATCACGCCTCGAGCGCGACACCACACACGACTTTCTTGAGGCACTCAAAGAGATATAAGAACTAAACCAAACTGGTTTCTGGTTATAGCGCATCCTGAAATCGATGGATAATAAAGACGGGAGTAAATTTAGGTGAAGATGTAGCATGGGAGTTGAGGGACTATTAAGGATTATTAACACACCATTACTGAAACGATCATCGGGATTAATAGAGGGGTATGAAAAGAAGCAATTGGAAGAAATGTTTAGTGGTGTCGTGTTTCATTTCTCACGTATAGATATGCGATTAAGAGCGACAATTAAAAGGAAGAAATAATGAAGGGTATAATTGGCGGTTTAAGAAAGCTTAATTATGATTATTAAAACTTCAAATATGATTTTATATATGCTTAAAACACTCATTTTGTTAATTAACCGAAATTCGAATACCTTTAAATTTCAATATTTTGAACTTGCACTAAAAATTATTCTGCTCTTAGCCGTGTTTGATCCCCCATCTAAATCCCCCGATCTGGACCCGATGGGTACCAGATTCCCCGATCAGGGCTTGGCCGGGGCCACAGTAAAATTTCTAATAAGGGATGATGATAATTACCATAAAAGCAAATTTAGTTTCGCTAACTTCGCGCTCAAAATAATAAATATTTTGCGTTGAAACTAGGCGATTTACTTCCGTTTCATGAAGACAAAGGTAAATTGATTAATTTAAAAAAAAAAAATTTATTATTGCGAAAGTAAATTTGGCGAAACTAAATTTAGTAAGAACATGATATTGTCTGAAAGGAACAAATACGCATATCATAAAGAGTTATTAGTTAAAATTATTATGGTCCATGGAAATCGCTTTCCCGTGTTGGGAATCGAACTCACGACAGACTATAAACACACACTGGAATATAATATATGATATACCCAAACATTTAACCACGAAGCCAAGCTTCGCTTCTAAGCACAAATATCTTTTTCTCCTGATAATATAAACTTCCTGCTCATTTTATTTCCTTTAATAGCCAGATTGGACTTCGCAAAAAGGATTAAAAAATTAATAAATATGAGACATAACATTTTTATTTAATTTGCAAAAAAAAAATCCCGTTAAAATCTGCGTAAGATTATAACGCAAGAAAAAAATTGCCCCATAAATCTTTTTAGAGTCCAATTTCCTTTCGCTTATTGATACTTTCTCAATTCATAAAAAGAAGCAAATTGTCATTTATCGTTTTCGAAGCTGCTAAAATGGTTACACCTTCTATATAGGTATCAATAAATTCAACATAATTATTAAAATTCAAATCTCTAAATAAATCAACACTGAATATGATGCCAAAAGTTTTGAACGTTCAAATGAACGAAATACTTTATTCCAACTCTATTTTATATCCCGAAATATTGTTTCAACTGAAAAAAAAAGCATTACAAGTTTCTTGGACACAGAATTATTTTCAATGTAAATAAATCAATAGTTTGATACTGTTTCTAGTTGCATTGCAAAATTAAATCCAAATTGCAAATGCAAATGCAATTAATTCAAAAATTCGTTCATTTGATAGTTCAGACTTCAGAAATCAGAACTTCAATCGCATCAATGAATGAGAAATCTGGACATTTCTTACATAAAGTATAATAATCCTCAAAATTACGAGGGAAATTTTTTCCTGTCTAAATCCTCAATACCTATTAAAATGAAATTTGGTTCAGATCTAGTTAGAGTTATGACCAAAAGCCACGTAGCTCTGCAGATTCGCGTGACTAAAGGCGCCTCCGTTCGAATAAATGCGTTTCACGCTCGGCTAAGCGACGGTCTGATTTGAAATCAAGGTGATGTACATCGGCGCGGGCGCTCATTGGAATATAAAACGTACCTACATTCTACGTAGGGTACAGTCATTTAAAAAAATGGTACCATATCCTCAGCAACGTTCCACGTCCAGGAAAATAGCTGCACCATCCGTAAAGAATCGATCGACGATCAATCGCGAAAGCTCGCTCTGAAGATTATGCAAAGGGGTGCAATTTTGCGAGGAGATTTTTTATTGAGCCCTGTAATCGGGCAGAATCCTTGCCAGGACTGTACGAAACGCTGTTATTTCGTGTAAATCGGGATATCGTTTCCGCGTCACGTCTATGCTATTCGCTTCGGTTCATCGCGAAATAAATAAGCACGTATCCTTTATCGCACCCCAGACTCCTCACGAGCACCTATCCTTATTTATCGATTGCACTGACTCGATCTCGACTTCCATTCTGAGCAATTGCTTTTAATTAATCATAAATCTGATACAGATACAGTATTGGAGAGGAGGAACATCCTAATTTATAACTACCTTAAATATTAATGGACAGTCTACTTCAATAGCTAACTTTATCTGATAAAATAAAAAGTTTTAATTGTATATTGAAATTAATGTTTTTAAACTCCACTTTCCACAAATAATTGAAACAATTTACATTCAGGATGAACTGCTGTTTCCCGATTCAGCTAAATTTTAATAACCACTGTCCCATACGATTATTGTCGCTATTAGTTGGCTCAGCAATAACTTATATCACTGAAATAATGCCATGTAATGTGCAGTGCTTGTATATCAGAGCGTGTTACCCGGTAGTTAGTTGGGAAACAATACCAATGAAACATCAATAACGTCTAATCACCCGGGTATATAGGACCAATCCGGCTCGTCCTGCGCAATTTCGACCTAAGCGTTTCCCACAAATCACACTGCACGATGCAGGACCCCAGCCAACATTTATACTCCGCTGGATTATGGTTTTAGAGCCTCGCGTAACTGGCGAATCGCGACAATTTGGCAGAATAAGGTAGTCTATAAAAAAAAACAGGGGGAGTAACGTTCGTACTTTAAGACAATGTGTGTAAGTTACACCACAAGAGAAAAATTTTCCTGATAATGTTTAGAACGTTATATACCTGATATCTTCCTTTCTGTAAATCTTAAAACAGAACTTGAATGACTGCATTTTGTTTCCGTAAATTGATATACGATTAAAAAGAATTTTTATTCCTAGCAAATTGTTTCCGCAATTTCCCGATCCGAATTCTCTATTTAAATAATTTTAAATTTAATTTCCCTAATTTCTGAATGATTCCACCTCATACGGCATTTTCGAAGCCACGCTATCGAATTTCGATGAGAGACTCGGAAGGAAATTAAATTTTGCTTCAATTTCGCTCCAGAGCGGTACTTAGGTTCATCTATAACTACATACAGCCGGACGGATGTAACTATATAGATAAGCCAGCCACGTTCGATCCGTGCTGGGTTCCACAGTAGCCATTAGTAACCGAATTAATTAGGCAAATCGGTAGCCGCGATGCAGTTACAATTAATCTGCACCCGGTTCACGTACCATCCCGTTGCATATATACAGAGATTCCCATATTCCAACAACCCTTCAGGTAACGACCTGTAGGTTTCTCGATCATAGTCCTCGGGCCTTTAGCGACTCTGGGAAATAAGTTTGCTTACTATATAAAAGTTTATTTCGTTATTTGTCTCACTGAGAGACAATGCTTTACTTTTCTCGTTGATATTTCATCGTTACGTCCATTTTATTCGCTGACATCCCCAATTCAGAAAGAATTATTTGCTTTGTCCCTCTACCTTCTTCAGCAAAGTGGATTTTTATACAAAGCAAAATTATAGATCATTTTTAAATGGATCATTCGGATTGAGATTACAATTACTGATGAAGATAAAAAGATAGATATAACAGTGCCAAATTCGATTGTAAATTTGATTATACAATTGCCAAAATATCTGGAAACTAATTTCTCGAAGGGTTTTACCTACAAAATCCATCTATAGCACCTATAATAATGACAGCCATAATAATACCCTAGTATTTATTATTTATTAACATATTATTCAACTTAAGAATTGACACGAGTCTAATTAGGACTAGTTAGTCTCAATTGTAAACAGAGCAACCCTACTTGGGCCTCAATATAGTTCCAGTCTAGAAATTTAAGAAAATAATATCCCTATTAGAACCCAATTATAGCAGAAGAGTCAATTGGGGAATTTTTTATTCGGGACGCTCTGAATTAAACTAATTAATTTTCGAAATAAATAAAAGCAACGACGGAAGATAGAACGTAGAAGAATGTAGAAGAACTACTACTAGGAAATCAATTAACCCTTGCGAAATTGAAAGCTTTTTCTTGCTTCGCACCGATACCTTTCACTATCACGAAAGTAAAGCAGGTAGATTATTATTGAACGCTGCATGGTGTATATCGATAGGACAGCTGCAGGCTGGTTCTAGTATACGATCTTTTGTTGTGACTACCGGTCTTTGGCAAAGACGGCTCGAAGAAGCCGCTTTTGATCGGATCCCGTTTCTCTTCACGGTCTCTCGTTGGAACATCATGAGCTTTTTTTTCCACAACATCCTTCCACTTCAAGTACACAACAGCGATCTTGATCGAAAGGACCACCTCTCTTGCCCTCTCACGGACCACCAGTTTCATTCGCTGAGCAATTGTGCGAATGTTGCGGTCAGCTTCGATTTTGCTTTATTTCGCTCTCCGTAAAATCCATTATCACCGCGTTCGACGCAGGCCAATATACTCCTCTCTTCCCTTTACTTTACTTCCTTTCTTTGCAGAGCAAAGCATTGGAAAAGACTCTCTCAATAAAATTGCGTGGTTAATGCTTAGTCATTATGATTTATTTTTAACAAAGCAGTTTCATATTCTAAAGGATCTGGTAATTTTTAATTTTTAATTAAAAATTAATTTACTTGCGTTCTGTAAAATTTTATAGTTCGTAATTCTAAAGGATCTTTAGGAAGATTTCATTAATTTAATTCCAGCATTGTAATAAAAATGTTAATGGAGATTTCGCAGAAATTCGAGACGAACTCTATGTCCATTTTAGAGGAAAGAATCCCTTAACAATCCCACAACTGATTTAAAATAAATACTTTTCAAATAAATAACTCGAGTGAACAAAATTTCATTTCAGAGTCTGAATTTCTTGAAAAGTTTCCAAAGTTCTAGATCGCGACACTCAGAAAAATAAAGATCTGCTATAGATCTGGCCTATCACTGAAGGGCTGAAAAGAGGAAAGAGGAAAGTGAGAAAAAGTTTTCTTAGCGGGTGGAAAAAGTCGGCTACCATTGTTACCACGCAAAAGTTCTTCTCTCAGTTGCCTGGCGCCGTTCTTTATTCAAAGTTGTAATAACGTTTGGCAGATGTTTCTGATATAGTGGGCTCTCGCGGACCCCAGGCCGTTTTATTCTGCGAACTTTTATCGAGTCAATTTAAGTTGCGGCCCGGGACCACCGAGTCTTACTCGTACCTATCGCTCCTTATACACTTTACATACTCCCACGAATAAAGACTATGAATTTTGCAAAAATTCTCCAATTACAGAGGAGCTCACCCCAACGTGGATGATAAGTTCGTTAGCACTTCATCCAAACAAAAGTTAAAGTAAGATTTTGGATGAAAAATGTCTAAAAAGAAAGCTGACATTTTAGTCAATTATGCAATAGTAATAATAAAATATAGATTTCATTTAAAACTCAATTTTGTTTAGCCGTTAGTAAAAATTTCAACTTCTGTCAACGCTGAAGATGAAATTAGTGTCACGTGTGTCACGTTACTTCTAAGCATTGAACACTGTTCAACGAAAAGCTATTTTTATTTCGCCTCACGTTCAAATCCAATACGAGACACGATTTTCCATTTCAAATCGAGCGTATATCATACGCCCAACGTCTCATCCATATCAATCGTTACACTGTTTGAGCCAATGTGAAAATTCAACATATAATTTGAAAAAATAAAAAAAAGATTCTGGAAAATCTAGAGCAAGCGGGATATTATACAACATATTGATATAAATGTGTATATAAAAAATTTAAGGACCTTTCCAGGTTTTCTAAATGTCTGAAATATTTTGCCCATAATTCAAGGATGTGTTTTTCTACTTTAAAATACATCATGAAGACTCAGTTTTTAAAATAAAAAAAATGATAATTATTAAATTCCCCGTGATCGAGCTAGAATAATTTTGTAATTTAGTTTAATAAGTTTAATTAGTTTTTTAGTTTTTTTTCTAATTTACTCAACTCGAGCAATCTGGAGAATGGAATCCTGTATTCAGAGAGGCTGATCGCCTATTTGTTGAACCAATTCTGACCAGATTGTGCTTCGGTAAAGTGTGATTCGATGTTTCGATTATCTTGCTCTCAGGCGACGTATAGTACATATGTACTTATGTCCCGGTTACGCAAGAACATTGATAACGAAGTCTGTACATGTTATCAGGACAAGTTAATAACGAAGGCAAGCTACTCGAATATAATAGTTTCAATTATTTTTTTCGATGTCAGATAAGCTTTTAACATTTATGAAAAGGATTACTGTTCTTTAGAGCACTTTACAGATAAGATAAGAGTTACATCTTGTTTCCGATCATATGCTTCCAAAAATATACTAATCACTTGCGGGACGAATATAAAATTAAACAAAAAATTTAATAAAAATTAATTTTAAAGTTCTTTTCAATAAAAAGACTCGATTATTTTATAATTAGCAAGAATAAAATGTAAAATTTATGAGATGATTGTAGGCTTTCAAAAATAAATTTTCAATTTGGATTAAAATAATTTAAAGAATTGTAGCAGTGCTCTCAGATCGAGCCAGAAATTTACCCCCTCTACTTTTACAATTTATCGAAAAAAAAGTAATTTATTATATATAATGTGGGAAATTTTATTTATATAATTCAAGAAAACACTTAAAAAGAGTAACAATTTCAAAATTTTGCCAAATTATACTTGAAAAATTGTTTTTTTTCGCTAAAATAGTGGATGTGGAGGGGGTAAATTTCTGGCTCGATCTGAGAGCACTGAATTGTAGTGACATCTAGTAAATATTATAGTTACTAAAAAAGTAAATTTGAATGTAATAAACAGTAATAAAAAGGAAACTTTAGTGCCATCTAAAGTTGGTAATACTACAACAAGCATGAATTCACATATTCATAAAAGAACCGTATGAACGGAGATTAAAGAAAACTTTACGTACTTCAGTCGATAAAGTAGTAATCTAGTTATTGACCTTCGCCCATTTATCATATGAGTAAATTCAGTTTCACCAACTTTACGTCACTATAATTGCAATTTACAGGAAAACGAATGCCGATAAGGTAGTAATCGGATAACTGAAACATGGATTATTTTTCTTTTAAATTTAAATTTGAACCGACCGAATTTCATTAACAACCGAGAACCTAATACCTTCTATACAAATTATAATTTCCAAGTTCAGTTAAAAATTGACTTCTTTCAAAAATACCTAAATAATCATCACTAATTTATGCTTAAAGTTAAAATATATTCTATATTCTATATTATTGTCACAAACGAAAGAATTATTATCAGGATGGCGATTCAGCGGACGATTTTAAATTCTCGATCATTTCCTGGTTTTTCCTGGTCAAGTTTTTCAATGTTTCCGGTTTTTTTTTTAAACTGGAATTTTATCGCGATTAGAAGTAGAATAAAGTAAGTTTTTAAATTAGATTCCTAGTCATTTCCCGGTTTTTTGCCGTTCATTTCCAAATCTTTCCCGGTTTCCCAGTTAAGTTAGAATTTTCTGAGTCTGAAAAAATGTTTAAGTTTATGTATGTATTAGTTATCCGATTCCTATCTAACTAGCATTTTTTTTTCTCTGCAATGTCATTTTTACATTTTATTGAGATACCAAGTTAAAAATTCCTAAAATTAAAGTAAAAGCATTAAGGTACATATTTATCTGGTCCTAAATATTTAAACTTTTAAGTTTTAGAAATCTTCAACTCGATATCTCAATAAATATAGATATGGCATTAAAAAAATTTCGGTGAGTTA
>CAJFCP010000036.1:5545819-5608544 GCA_904066005.1 Synergus itoensis | reverse complement strand
ACGTACTCACTCACACTTATAATTATAAGTGTGAGTGAGTACGTTTGACGAATTTCGCAAGAATGATTTCTCAATGCGAAAAATAAGAAAGTCGAGATAAAAACATTAGACTAAAATTAAAGAAAAGCAACGCTAACTTAGACAAATTGTTATTTAAAAAACATTTTTTTGTACCTTCAGAAATCTTCGAAGTTAAGATATGGAATTTACTATTGTACTTTTAATTTTTTTAAAATATTAACGTTTTATTGAAAGGAAATCAATGAATGCTTAAAGTTTTAAATTTGGACTTAAAGCAACGCAGAAATTTTCAACTTGAAGCCCTAATTTCACAACAGAGTTCAAAAGGTATGATAATTAACATGCAAACAGACAGATTTCTTGTCCTACAGTTCCAGTATGACGATCGAAACCGGTTCTTCTCGATACTTTTTCTAACGGGATGATCACGCGAGAATAAAAAATATGCTGATACCAACAAATTTTTTTAGAAGCATTGAAGCGTTTCAATTATTTTTCTATATAAAAACATTGTAAAATCAGAATTAGAATAAACTATAGGAGTTGGCTTTCAAAATCTAAGTAAATTTTTCAATCATTTTGTTTTTCAAACATTTTGTTTTATGCACGAAAAATATATTGGGAACCTACAAGAAAAACCCATTCGAAAATAGATTTGGGCATTAAAGTCTCCACTGTCTACTCTTTCCTATGAAATCGTGGGCTGTTATTTTAATTGAAAATATGAATAATTTTTTATGAAACATCGACATAATTCTATGTTACGTATGAAGTATGCTAGTCAGTTTTAAAAATGGTGTTATTCTTTCTCAAAACCTCTTTCATGCACAAGGTCAAAAAAACAGACCTAACTGACTGACAAATCTTTTTTAAAACATGTTTTTTACGTGCTCTGAATTAGACGAGACTGGGTGAAAGTATCAGTGAGGGCAATGAATCGTGTGACCTCGTGGCATTGTCTGTCGCGAACTGCATGATTCATTATCAGTATCCTATTCTCTAATTGGTATTATGGTATTAAAGCAGAATTATATCACAAACGCGAAAACTATCTTTATCTTCTATGCATAATTGAGGAAAAATTTACATAACGTTTCTATTGCAACCGAGATCAAAATTAAATTAAAATAGACTCAGTGATTGAATTATTTAAAAAAAATGAAAGATTATATCTTGATAAAATTTTAAAAATGTGAGTTAATAATAAATATTTATTCGCTATGAATGTTTAGAAAATTCCCCTGAATATAATTTTTCACAAATCAGGGATTCTACAAAAAAAGTAAGCAATATTTTATTATTAATGTATTGACTACGTGATTTTATAGAATCAGAATATAACAGTTTTAAAACTTCTAGATATTTAAATAAGATAGAAAATATTTTGTAATATCTGGTGCGTAAAAACATTCAAAAATAATTCCCGAAGTTTAAACATATCTATCATGTTTATCTATTCATTGCTGTATCACATCAAAAAAGTAATCATTAAAATGTCAGAATGATAAATAATTGTCAATTCATTTTAAAGATGATTATTCATTTTTCAAAGTTGAGACATAAATTAATACATGCATGCACGCGATTGTGAGAAGGTGTAATCGTATAATGAGTTACTTACAAACAAATTAACGAACTGTGAAAATGTAAACATACTAGTAAACGTATAATAAGTGGATCGAAAAATTAATCACCATATTACTCCCATGAGATGTTCTCTTTTTTTAAGGCAATCGTTTACATTTGATAAGGTCAAGAGATGTTTTTAAACGTTAAAATTAAACTTATATATTTCAAAAGTGATTTGCTTTTTTAATGTTGCTTTAAAATTAAATTTTTTCTAATTGAAATTTAATGGCTTATATTTTATATTCTCTACTCATCTTTTTATGTAAAATTCATATTATGTAAGAATCGTTCGTTTTTATACATAATCAGGTGCAAATAGTAGTTTCAATTTTAAAATATTGTCTAAAACCGGTTCAACTCTGCAACTATTTTTCAAGAAGCAGAATTAGATTTTAAAAGTGTCAATATACACTATAATAATCGTAAAATAGAGAAATTATTAGAGTAATAAATGATTACGAAAGTCTGAGTTTATATATTCAAGAACTTCCGAGTTTATTTTAATTTCAAAATACAAAGTTAGGATTTCCGAACCTTATTTATGGAAAATATTGTAAATCAAACAAATATTTTATAATTCGTTTGAAAAAGTTTATAAAACAAAGTTAAAATATTTTATAGATCCTCGAAGTATAAATATTAAGTTGTAAGTTAATCTAGTATCTAAGACTTTAATTTTTCTCAAAATCACGTCATTAATCAAGATCTAGAATGAAGGAGAAAGTCTCTCAGGCTAATGATATCTCTTAAAAAGATCGCCACGAAAGTATACGAAAAAGATCATTAAGTTTAACATTGAAATTTTCTGATTAAATCATTTTTCTGTTTTACAATTTTTTTTTTCATTAATTTAATCCATGATTAATTTTTTTTCTAAAATTATTAAATCTATAAATGTGTAACTTGATTAAAAACTAGTTTATTTGAAAAATTAAGAATTATATATATATCGAAAATTATTCTTTTATCAATGGCAATTTTAAAGGAGAAGTATGTATTTTAAAGGAGAGTATGTATCCTTAGAACTTGACCTAGACTCGAAATGGAGTAACAATACGAATTTCCAAAATTTGCATCGATCAGTAATTCGATCCACGAGTATAAGGAGATCGTATTCCTCAAGATGCAAATGACAAGCTACTGCTTGAATTTATGGTGATTTCATTCCTGTACACTCCTCTGACTATCGAGTCAAGTTTTAGAAAAGCAAATGAATAAGAGGAAAAATATATAAATCACCCCTTGTCACCGATTAAACTTCCAACAACATCACGAGATAAATTTATCTATAAAATATTGCAAACGCTTTAATGCTCCTTTAAATACAGAAGTTTTATTTCAGTTAAATCAATTTTAATCTGATTTGAAAACATTAGAATCAATTAATTTACCAATTATCGGAATTAATTTATGAACCTTAAGACACAACCTAACTCCAAGTTTCCAGGACTGAATTGAAAATTATAAACTCGTTTAATTTGATGATTAAATTTATGAATATTAAATTATGATAATTTAGAATTTGCCCAAAATTTCTTAAGTGATAAATAAAGTTTGTAATTTGATACATGAAAAATCGTGAGCAAAAGTTCGAATTGAGATGGTGGAATTTAAAGAGAAGTTTCAAATAAGAACCTAACAAGCCTCCGATCGCAAAGAGATGAAGATCAATTAAGATTTAAAATATTAATCTGCTATATGAGTTCGGAGATGGTATCTACAAGGTATTTCAAAGGTGTGGAGTCATTTGTAACTGATCTTAATTATTAAAGACTTGATATAAAATTAAATTGGAATTGTATAACGTCTTTGCATATTATTCTGCAATCTGGATGTACAGTGTACTCGTTTGGCATTCGCTTGAACGATTATCAGAAACGCACAGGGCTGGGCTTGCAAAGTAAAGGTATTGCGTGCCTTCGTGCGTTCCTGATCCCCGAGGATATAAGTGGGTTTACTCCGAGGTTTACTCGGTCATTATACATTCCCCTTCAAACCGATTGCCATCAATATTATACCATCCTTGCCACCTCAAAAATGTCCTCCGCCCATTTAAAATTCCAAACAACAAATAAATCGCGAAATAAAACACTTGGTCTAGAGATCCACTGGTATAATTTCACGAGTTGAATGAACCCTCAGATTGTACAGTTAAGGCAATTAAAGATTTATTTCATTCTACTATAATCCTCGAAAAAAACTGTACTTCAGCCTCCTTGATAAAATTTACCACTAAAAGATATTAAAAGACTCGAATAATTTTCGAAATAATTTTAGAAGTCGCATTTTTTTATTTATAAAAAATAAAAAAGGTCTTCGAATGTTAACAATTCTAAATTTAGAGCAATCGACAATTTAGGAAACTTCAATTTAAAATTGCTCAAATTTTGCAGGCTTTCAATTTCAAAATAATGATTCCAAAGATTCAATTTCATCTTAATCAATTGTTAGCAAATGGAGTTTACTTGCAGATTCTAATATTTACTGAAATGGTGTTTTCGAAATTGAATTGGATAATTTGGAGAGAAATTGATAAGAAGTACGAATGTACATTTTAGCAGATTAAATCAAAAGTGAATTGGATTCGGATGTGGAGGAAGTGCCTCACTTTCCATGAATGAGTCTTTATCTCTTAGTGGGGTGTCTGGAAGCCCCAGACTAGGTAGGATCGTCAGAGAATGAGGGTTTCATCGAGCAGATATCGAGGTCAGACAGAGAAAGCAGCAGCTCAACCGCGGTGATACAAGCTGCTTATGCAATTCATAATCGCGTCTCTCATATCAAAATATAATCTTTTTCAGATGCAAGCTTCTCGACGGTCGAGACTTGTCAAATTAGTTCCACTCGTTGAGTCTTTATCAACTGGCACATCAAAAAAATGTTTTGTGTACCGAGATCATGCTCTCGATTAGGCACAAAATTAGATGACATTAAAAAATACTTGAGCTTCACAACACTCATTTATCAGAAGTTCAATTTCATTGAGAAAGTATATTTTAATTTTGCTAAATGTTTCTAGAAATGTTCTCGAAGTTCAGAAAGTTCCCTGAATAAAGAACCATGTATAAACTGAACTATTAACTGATCCTTTAATTTGAATAAAAAATAAATTCTCTCTAATTTTCCGAACTTCAAAACCTGTGCTCCAATTTAAAAGACAATTTAAGTTAACAATTTAAATGAAAATGTTAGGTAGTGATAAATGAACAAAGGAGAAAATCGAATAGGAAACGAACCGTGTCGGCCTTGCAACTGACAAATCTTTTCCTAGATTTTCTTTTGCCGTCAAAGATAGTCTCCTATAGCCTCCTCTCGAATCTACAATGGGACAATTGTTGGTGATGAAACAGCCAATTGCCAGTGGCTATTGTTCAAAGACTTTTTCAACTGCCACTGTCGTTTTGTTCCTACATTTACCCCACGCGTCGATCGAGGGTGACTAACTAAATTAGCATAATATTGCAAAATGCATTTCTAGGTAAGCGCGAGGACACAGTCGCTTTGCTAGTATAACTATAGTAATCTCGCACTGTATGATTAGTATGTATATTACATACGTATATTGTGATATACTCACTTTTACCCGATGCCAATGATGCCACTCCGCATGATCGACTCCGATTTCTGCTACCTATGTTATGTTCCAGATAACACCAACAGCTCCAACACGAAGTAAATCACTCCCTTTTTTAGATTTCCAAACTTCTTCTTGCGAAACTTCCGCTGATCTCCGAACAAGAACCAAGTCTCGGTTAGATGCACTATCAATTGTTAACGGGGTCCTTCGATCAACAATGAGCACGAAATGTTCCTCTTTTATCCTTTGTAATTGTTCGCAAACTGCTTCAGATTTAATCGATTGTTGATCAATTATTCACTCCGTAGCCTACATTTTTAATCACTGTATTAAATTAGTACACTTTTAATTAACGCCCGAATTTATGTATTTTATTTATTCCGAAACACTACCGAAAAAACACTGGTTTTAATTTTATGAAACACTCGTGGAAAGGGTTTTTTTTACTTGTTCGCCAACGAACATAACCTCAAAAAGATGGTGAAAATAACAAACTCGAAATATGAAAAACATTTAGACTACAGATAAAAAAATTATTAATGTATACACTTTGGAAGGGAAAGATTCATTTAACATTTGAAAAATAACGCGACACTGAGTTTAAATCAAACTTTTCTGTAAAACGAAAACGAGACCGTGATATTAAATTAGTACACTTTTAATTAACGCCCGAATTTATTTACTTTATTTATTCCGAAACACTACGGAAAAAACACTGATTTTAATTTTATGAAACACTCGCGGAGGATTTTTTTACTTGTTCACCAACGAACATAACCTCAAAAAGATGGTAAAAATAACAGACTCGAAATACGAACAAAATTTAGACTATAGATAAAAAAATCATTAATATATACACTTTGGAAGGGAAAGATTAATTTAACACTTGAAAAAACACGCGACACTAAGTTTAAATCAAACTTTTCTGTAAAACAAAAACGAGACCGCAATTTCAAACAGATTGTCGAATGCTCGCGAATCGATCGATTTTTGCGATCAAAGTACTCTGCGGAATATGTAATTTTTTATTTCACTGTGATAATAAATTATTTAAGAAGCTTAAGAGTCATTATTGTGATGATCAAATGGTATTATAAAATAAAAAGAAGTCTTTTTGTATCATAGAGCCGCCGCGAAGAAAGCCGCTCACCAGCACCTCTTCGCCCTCTATTAACCATCTTTGGAACTTACGTTACTATATATATCAATTAGAGATCTAAGCTCTGTGATTGGTCAGATTTTCAAAGTCTGTTTTCTGAGCAATTAATTCGAAAAAATTGCCAAAATCATTTGATTTTGTTAAATTCACATTTAATTATTACATATTTAGTATGAAACTTTTAGATGATGCGATATTTTTCATAAGCAATTATTTTAATGTTCGCCAATTTGGCCACATAACCTCTCAAATTCGCGAATGCAATTTACGACGAAATTCTTGATTTATTTCATCTTTTTATATGAAACACTTGACGAAAAGATAATTTACACGATAAACGACTTTAATTTCGACAAAAATACGCAACACACGATTTAAAATGAACTTTGTTGCGGAAAAAAGTCTCCTAACTCACGTTTGTTCAACCGAGAACAATAGATCTCAAGATCCCAAAGTCTGTAATAAGTAAATTCGAGCGCCAAAACTGTTTCAATTATCTGAATCGATCCAGAAAACTATTTTCTAGCGAAATAATTGATATTATGGCGCCATAATAGTCTAAAAGTCTTAAATAATGAGACTTTTTGGAGACTTTATAGCAAATCCGACCGTTAGGTTTGGAATTCCGCAACATTTTACCCAGCGTCCCTTTCGGTTATTAACGACAAACGATCTCAGTTGTGATTGGCCAATTTCAAAAATTATTTTTCCTATAATTATTTAACCGTAAAACAGTTTTTAAACGGTTTTTTTTATATGTTTAGAAACCGCAAGATGTTAATAAATCAAGATTTGTATATTTTTGTACCATTTTCATAACTATTGTAGCATTATTAATTGTCTTAAAATAATAGTTTTTGTATAAAAATTAGAGGATGAAATCACAGGTGTTTAAATAAACAGTTTAAAAAATATCGATCTGATATCGATTTATCGATATATGCTTCATATTATGAGCGACAGAGGTCGTATCGTCGTATATTTCAATTTCCATGTAAAATGGCCGCGAAAGTCGCAACAATGTTATTTCTTATCATTTTTTTCCAAAATACCACGTTTTTGAAGGAGATTTACTTTTTAAAGAGGTATTTATCATATATTTTTAACAACATTATGTTTCAGATAAATCTCCTTATATGAAAATTAAGAGTGTATATAATATTTTCCCTTCTAACAACAGGCCACGTGTTTTATGAATTCCCTATTTTTATTTTTTAGCAATTAAATATATCGCTTTTCTTTATTCTATAGATTAATTCTGTTATTTTATAGTAAACTGAAGATCTTAATTTAAAAAGAATTATATCGGAAAAGATTACAATTTTGAAGAATGAAGATTTCTAACCTACTAAAATATACACGTGCTTGTCGGTGAACATTTCTGTTTTTTAATAAAAAAGAAAACCGAAAATATGACTCATTGAATTAATTTTTTTTATCAAGGTCCAATCTCACATATGTAATTTTCAATTCATGAATCTAAAGTTATATCAATTAAAGTTATATCAATTCCTGATAAAAATTCATTTGATCTTGGAATCAAAACTGAAATTTTGTCTGATATTAAAAATGACGAAATGAATGCTTTTTAAAATTCACAGATCCTGATTGACCGGTAACACCACTATTCTGGTATCGCCCGCGCGTCCACTCGATATATTCGTAAAGTGGTAAGATCCACATTCCATCTGAAAGTCAAGGCCAAGTCAACAAAGAGAATAAATGTTACCAAACATAAAACGATTTCCTGCAATAAAATCGTGTACCATTGTTGCAATTGTGCACGTCAGAAACTTGAGGTTAAAAATGAAGATAAACTCAGTTAAACCTTTTAAACCAATTCTGAGAAATGAGCTTCACTATAACAAGTCATGCAAATAACAAAAACAAAAAAGGGAAGATAAATTAAAACATAAAACACAATCTTCTTTTTTACTTCCGACATGAATACAAAATTTTACTTTACTTTAATATTGAATTTAAATTTATTTGCTGATCTTTCAAGATTGCATTCAGGATTTACAAGAGTTCTAATCTCAACTTCTAGTTTTTGTAGAGAAAAATATAATTTACTTTCACCAAGTGCACAAAACGCATAATAAGATAGAGTTTGCAAATGTTTTCGCGTAGCACAGTGAACTGCTTTCACGACTGACTATATTACAGCCTATTAAGAATTCTAATACTTCTCAAATAATAGGTTTGCAGAGAAAGTGTTCTGTCCTCGAAAACAATTTGTCCCATAATAAGTTTCAAGGGTTAAACAAAACCTCTTAGTTTATTAAAATCTCTATATTCAAGAGTTCAATGTCTCAGCATTTCCAGGTAGTTCGTTTTCTAGTGTAAGTGATTGTTTACGTTAACTTGTGATTATAGCCTAGGTACTAACAGGAATTCTAACAGATACCTGCATAATTTCTAGATCATTCACAGTGACAAGCAGTAACTGAGACTCCAAACAGTCTCGTGTTTAAAATATCATAAAGAGCGATTATTAAGTAAATTTCTAGAAGGTATTAATCCTTGACATATTTCTATAAACGTTTCAGTCTTAAGCTTACAATCAATTGCATATGTAATATATACATATATTGTTTTTACATATAATTGTTTGTATATTTTCGTTTATTTAAAAAAATAGTAATAGGATTTTTGAACCTTGTTACGATAGAAGTTTGATAACAAGTTTATAACTGTTTTCTGCAATCATGAGCGTATTTCACATCATGGGGGTAACTTACGACGTGATCAGAAACGATCATATCATTTATGGCTTTCGTCGCCAGACAGGTTCGATATAACGGAAGTATACAACTCTGTATCTAATTACTCTTGGCGTTGACTTCCGCAATTGCACGATGCATAATCATTTACGTACTTTTGAGACCGAAGTGCCTCTTATCGATTATCGTATACAAATTACTTTTAAACCATAAAGAAAATACTCTTTGCTACTCTTTAGACTTTATATAGAATAATAATAGCCATTGTATAATGTACAATCAAGTATATTTATGGGCAGTCAATTTAAATGTCAAGCAGTGTTATATTACTACTAGAAAATAAAAAAGAATATTTCTTTACAGAGACACATTGCATTTCTAAAATAATTGTATTTTTATTTATTACATTTGTTCAGTAGCAACTCTTATTTATTCATTTTATTTTTTCAGAAAAGAACGGAGGAAAGTCAAAATGAAGTTTTTTTCTTCTCAAGGAGTGATCTAAGGGTATTTCAAGATGTATACCGAGTGGCAGAAGGTGAGAATATAAATTTATTAAATATTTCGCACTTGTTTTATTTATAGGTTTCATGTTACGATGGAATATCTGCTTAATTCCATAATTACAATAGAAAAAAACGTAAAATCTTTTTAATCGGTATAGACTAGTTGAATTTAAATTTAGAACCGAAACTAGAATTTCTGTTCTGAAAACTACATTTAATTTAGCAAGTTGATTGTAGAATACTTTCGAATTTTAGAAAATTTAAATGAAAATATTTAATTTATTAAGTGTATCTGTCGTAAAACAAAATAATATATAGAAATTAAAATAATTTAAAGTCGAACTTTAAATAATAATATGGCCAGTAATATAATTACGATCAAAGTCTCTTTAGATTCATCCAGAAGGAATGATAAAATAAGCTAGTATTTATCCTCTTCAAAATCAAGATATAGAGGAAAAATACAGGAATGACCTTTCCAGTAAAGTATATAATAAGATGGAATGTAATGAAACCAACTATGCATGGATGGGCGCAACTTTGGTATTAGAATGAACCCATTGGTTGACACCAATCATCAAGTAAAAGCTAAATACCTTCCTTCGTTAAACTTTCACCAAAGATTCATCATCATGAAGTATTTGACCATACGACATTGCGATGTTGAGTGTCGTTGCTCATAATCGCGTGTTTCGTTTCGTCCAGTCTTCACGTGGCTGTAAACAAGCGAATTGCATCCAGAGATTCACAGACCTCTAATGAAACGTCGCCGAGAGTCAATGATCTGCGTACGCGTACTTCTTAACTCAAGTCTAAGTTCTCTAGGTACATGTTGGTATAAACACGTTGGCACGCACGAGGAATCGCATCGCCTTGCCGGCAACTTTCCAATGATTCTTGTGCGGCAATCGCGTTGCTTAGACCTTAGCAGCGGTATAACAAGCTATGAGTGAATTCCTAGCGGACACGCCGGCTGCTGCGAGAAATGCGCACTGCGACCACAAACAGCACTACGCTATACCTCAAGAATGATATTAATCGTACACGATTGCTATGAGATCTCGTAAAATAGGCTTCGCTCCTTTTTCTTGAAATGGGACAAATCTAGATACGAGATTCTTTCGGGATCAAAACATGTAATTGTAAATTTTCTATAGAAATATGCAAGAAACGGTTTCGATTTTGAGAAATAAAAATTTAATTTTTTAAACTATTAATGTTATTATTTTGAAGCAAAATATTATATTGACAATGAATGGATTTAAAGTCGAAGGCTTTACATTACAGAATAATGAGGACAGTAACACAATTTGAAAGTAAATAATGTGTAGGTGATTTAACAATTCACCATCTGGTTCCTTGTTAGCTATCAGCTGACTAAGAAAGCCTCTACACTTTAAGAAAAGTTTGACTATCCATCACATGCCTTGTAAATTAGTGTACATTTTGATTTACATCTTCCGTAAAGTAATTTAGCATCAACTTAAAGTACAATATAGACTTTCCTTAGATTTTTTTCTCTGTTGCAAAAGCTTTAACTTTTTATATTTGACTTTAGATATATCAAGGCCAAGTAACATTCAAAGCCCTCGAGACCTATAATTTAAATACGAAATAAAAATGGAAATGATCATATTTCACTTTTACGCAAAAACAAGACAATATAAAATGTCCATCGTGTTTAGGAGAAAGTCATAAAAGCGTCGAAGATTGTATAAATCAATTCCTAAGGATCGTTCAATGAAAGTGAGCGTGAAAGATGTGAACTCTTTATGCTGATGCGTCCATGCTCTCAGTATAAACTTTTTAGTCATAGTTTCTACAATACCCATAAAATTAACTATCAGGGTATCCAATCGTTTTCTCCAAAACAAAACAAAATCAGACATTAGAAAATAGAATTTTTATTTAATGTATATTCCAGCGCCATAGAATAATTATATCCAATCATAATCGTATCGAGCTAATGGAGCTTTGAAATATATACAAGAGAGAAGGATAGCTCATAGGAAACTTAGAAGATCGTTCCAACCCACAGGAGTGCCTTTAATGATAATGAACCAATTGAAAGGTCCTAATTACTGATCATGATATTGCGATCAGCTATGGATTCCATTGACGAACTCCGGTTCAGAAGCCTCGTTAAAGTTACTTCCCGTTCTTCACAACGCAACCTGCATTATCCCTGCCTAGAATGCACTACACCTACATGCATGCGCCTATTTAGCGCGTAATTTATATAAGAAGAGGCACGCTTGGTTCCACCCCAAAGCACTTCGATTCACTGGCGCCTCTAAAGCATGATTTTAAAAACTCAACAATCGCGAAATTCTCGTCAAGCTTTCCAACAAGTCTTATAAAAATGAACCACTTGTCTTCGCTAGTTTGAAACCTGTCGCCTTCTTTCTCAACATCATCCGCCTATCGATTTTCCATATTTATAAAACTCATCGCTAATACAGAAACATACAGAAGCAAATCTTTAATTAACACTAACTTATATTAAAAGCATACGCCAATGTGCGGAGGCAGCAATTGTTGCGAAGAAAGACTAGACTTGCAGTCTTACATCGAACATCTTTGAGTTTAGATCGTCTTTTATTACTTGTAGTTTATTCTCAATTTTGTGATGTGATTCATGTGTGAAAATTAAATCAGTGTTTGTTTCAACATCAAGTGACTTTTGGTGTAACTGGCTGGTACTCAAAAGGTGTTGCGACTGTAGAATTTTATTGGATGGGACAATGTACTTTTATTGCGACCCGCTAATCTCGATAAACTGCGAGAGTTCGGCCTCCTGACATCTTTACGTGGGTCCACGTAAATCTTAAAATGCACGACGTGATTCAGTGACGACCTCGAGTCACCGATACCCGGTCGACTTAAGTCAAACTAGTGCAGATATACATATTGTGGTACCAGAGTTGTAAATCAAGGAGATGATATGCTGCATGTTAACAACTCTTCGGCCCCCGAAGACGTTAAAAGACGAGGATTCTTGTCAGTGCATAAAACCTAGTTAGGCTTCAGATTATGAAGTACTGTCGACCTTCGATACTTTCTAAGCAGAAAACCTATCTACGTGCGTCAGGATACAAATGCATTTCTCAAGACACGAGACGTGGGTCGCGCCTCCGATGGACGTTTCTCCGCGATGCTTGCGCACTCAACCGAACTTAGATCCCTGGAAAAATCAGAACCAGCGCCGCGAATCGACCTCGAAAGCAGAAAATCAATTTCACTCGAAAACCGGAGCTTTCTACTTGAAACCGTTACTCAGTAGACGAGAGTTGCATAATTTAGGAACTCGGGTCGGGATCTGGAATTAGGTTTTTGGATTGGGAATCGTCAGATATATGTCAAAGAGTTTTAAAATTTTGTTTTAAAGGTTTTAAAATTTGAATAAGTAGTTAAAGAACTAGTTGTGCTTGAAAAGGAACTTTTGCTTTTTCTGATTAGTAAGATATCAATTGAAAGCTTTTTGTCAGTCAGAAACCGACGAAGATATAAATCCGAATTAAAACAAAAAAGATTTAGAATCTTCTCCAGGAAAAATCCAACTTGAAAAATCTGCGTGAACCCTTAAAATGAGATCATCAAAAACCCGATTATCCGGTTCCCGAATGGAACTATCTCACCACTATCGCCCCCAGTTGGAAACCCACTCAACCGCTTCCGAATCTCCACAACTGATCCTCCCCCAAGGTCATCCTATCTCTCGAAAAGAGATAATCAGAAGATGTTCAAAATCCGAAGAAGACTCTGTAGCTAAATACAACGGATCCCTTCGAAATCGCTGGAGACGTCCCTCCGAAGTACAAGAAAATTCTCGATCAGACCTAAATCAGAACTCATCGTTTCGTCGACCTACGACCTTGCCCTCAGTTCGTAAAAGACTGAGCAACGAAAGTTCCGGATATCCAAGGAGAATATCAAGACAAGGGATCATCAAGCGAAGATCCGGCTCCGATGACCTTCACGAAGGATCTCAACGGAGGAAAAACTATTGTGGTGTAGATAGTGAATTCCGGGAACATCCTAGAACTCCATTTGTGAAGAACGTTTCCGGATTTTCTAGGTCGAGGATCTTGGCTAGGAGCAGGGAAATTCATAGAAATTCAGAAGCCGAAGATTCGAGATCTGTTTGTGATTTTAGAAATTCCGAGGTTGGGACTTTACTACCCAGGCCTTCGACCTTACCAAAGATCACACACTCGGGTAAATCCTCAAGGTATAATGAAGATCAGAGTCTTGCGAGGTCGAACATAGAACTCGGAAAAAAGGAAGCTGCTATCTATGGCAGAATCAGACGCAGGAAAGCTTCGTTGCCAAACGTTTCTCGTGATCAGGATGTTCCAAGAAAGGCATCTCGTGATCAGGATGTTTCGAGAAGAAGTTTAGGGAGATGTAGCGATACAAGAAGACAAGTGAGTGGTTCCAGGGACAGCGTCTCGACCTCGGAGATATCCTTCCAGAGGAAGACTTATAGATCAATTCGAGACCCTGTGAATGATCCAGTTTACAGGCCCAGGTCATTACTGTATATGCAAGAGTTCGATCGCAAGGGGGGCATGATTTACGGAAGAGCGGCTTCCTCTAGAGACATTCAAGGTCACGAGGATGGGAGGGAGAAATGCGTCAACAACGAAAGGAGAAATCCAGACGATGTCTGCACTGTTCATAGGACAATGTCCCGAAGGAGAATCATCAGCAACGCCGAGTTTCGAGACTCGAAAACTGTAAATAGAAAGAAACCGAGGAACTTTTTGGAACCGGAAAACGAAGATGAGGTTCATTCACATACTCTTCCTGGAACATCTTACGATCTTGAAAGAATCAAGCGTCGCAGATCTTTGATTGTAAAGAATAATAATAATCCCCCGAAAGGAAATTTAAAGAGTGGAAATTCTTTGGGGACGGATAACCCTGACAAATTTCGTTGGTCAAAGTCGATTGTTGGTGACCTCGAGAATAGAACTTTCTTTCGTGAATTTCCTAGTGATCGTAGAGATGAGTCAGTGTCTAGGACTTTGCCTATTTATGTGAAAAAGTCGAGAAACTCTTTTATTCCTTTACGAGTTGACACAAAAAGTCAGAGTTCTGCAACATTGAAACTGACAAAAGAAAGAACTAATCCGATGCGAAAATCGGTGAGTTCTCATGCGAGAACTTTCAGTGACGCGAATAGTATACGTTCGAATTCACCGGGAATGTCTACGTCGATTTTCGCTTTTTGCACCGGGAAAAGAAAAGTTACGTCGAGGATACCGTCCAAGGTCAAGGATGATTTTTACAGGAATGGGAACCTGAAAAGGGTGTGCTGAATATTAAATTTGAGTTATTTATGGTTCTTAGTTTTAAGAAAAATGTATATATTTTTAAAATTAATGTGAGAAATTGTTTGCTGCCGAGAAAGATAAAAGGGGCTGATTTATTTCTCTTAATGAATTTGAATTTGACTCTGTACGGGAGGACCGTTAAGAAGGTTATTAAGCGATCGTAAAGTGGGGTTGGAAGCAACTATAATTTCAATTAGTGTAACCGTTAAAGTATGTTTATCTTGTCGTAAAGGCATAGTTAGCATTTTACAGTATTTTAGACTCTAATGTACAGTTTTTCACAATGTCGTTCTGGAAAAATATTTTTTTAAGGTGAAACCATATTTTGTTGGTTCTTTGGATAGGTAAATTTTTAAGGGATTTGTATTATTTTATGATCAAGAAACATTTTTTTCAATATTTTTCTATAAGATAGAATTACGAAAGTGAAAACGATGATAGAAAGAATTTTTAATTTAATTTCAGAGAGAGAGTGAATGAAGGCACTATAAAAGTGATCTAGTTCACTCTCTAAAAGATAAATACAAGATTTTATGAAGTAATAAGATTAAACAGAATTTTAAAGTCGACGCTAAAGCTTCTTTATTTTAATCAGGAATCTAAACGAAAGGAATTTTAACAGATTATTTTGCTTAACTAGCTCTAAATACACAGTGTCCTGATTATTAGGACAATTGAGTTCCAATTTATCTCATATTGCATATAAATTTCTATGAAATGAAACTAACAACATTCATTTTTTCAGGGTGAGCTGGTGTGGTTCGACCCAGGCGTCGGTCATGTTCTACCAGGAGAGGTACTGGAATATCACAAGGCTGCGAACGTTCTATCAGTGCAGGCTGTCATCGCTGGGAAGGTATGACCTTTTTCCTCAATGCTAATTGAGAATCTACAACCCGGAATTCAAGACCTCAGAAGTCACCTTTTAAACTTCAATTCAGTGATCTAGTAATATGCCATCCCATTTGATCAATGGAAAACATTCATGTTGGTCTTCGAACCATATTGAGAAGATCAAGCAATATAGCAATCTAGCGCAATGGAATAGTGGATAGAAAAGCCCGGCTTCCTAGGTTAAGTTGATCTGCCAACGCGACTACATTCAGGCGAAGGAACAACCGGTTGGGTTGCATTTCCTTAAAGCGACGCCATCGCCAATAACACTGGAGGCGATCATTCGCTTATGTCGTCACTAGCGTTCACCATATTTCCCAATGAATGACTACCATTCATTGGGAAATCTTCATTAACAGAGTCTAGCCACCCGTCCAAAAAAACTTCATTAAACCATCCCTATTTTAATCGATATGTTTACAAATGCCAAGAATTCACCTCTTAAAATGGTATTTGTACGCTCCAATTCATGACTTTAATCGGCTACTCGCCTCGTTAAATTGGAACATACTTGTGCAAGTTAACGTTTTTGCGAGTTTCCACTTGCTAATTTTAATCAATGAAACCTACTGGAAATGGATTTCAACTGAACACGTCAACATGCATTCCATTTGTTGATTTAAATTCCTCAGAATTGTGTAATACTTAAGCCTCGTTGTGAATCTCTCATTGAGTACCTGGGAATTTAATCTTCAAAAGGAATGCAATTTCATTTTTTCTTTTTGAAGTGGATTTTTATGATTTATTTACGTGGGAACTTATTTTATTTTTAAATTAGAAGCAAGATTAAATATGAAAGAGAGTGTCATCAGATTCTAAATTTTATGAGCTGCTTTTTGAGAGACTGCACATGAGATAAAGATACTCTTGTGCTTAATGAAGAGGAATTTTGACTAGCTTGGGAAATGAGTAATAAATAAGCCTCTTTTCTAATTTCTCGCATTTGAATAAACCCGAGATAGGAAAAAGGAATAATTAAAGAAAATTTCGTCTCTTCTAACGGTGCGTCAAAACGAGGATTCCTCAGATATATAGAAAGTCGTAACGAGGTACAAATTATTGGAATACCATACATACTTGATGGAATACATTGGCACTTCCGCGAAAGTAGTCGGCCTCTATTATACTGAATTACGTTTGCTTGAAACTTAGATCGAGGGAGGGGATACCGATTCCTCTACGAAAGTGCATTACAGACGTAATGTTGATTTACGACACTCTCTTACACGCATAATCGAGAGATGTTCGAGAGTGAGATCCTTGATAATTGTTATTACCAAATTCATATATTTATCGCTGAGAACAATCAGCGAGGAATCGAGAATATTGGATTTGCATAATGAAGATTAGTCACGAAACGAGAACAAAATTAAATTTGAGTTATAAAATGAAGCCTTGAATCCTAGTCAACATTTCTTCTTATTTATATATTTTTCTAATTTCCTGAATTTCTTAATTTCATTTCTAGTTACGAATTAGTTAAAAAAAAATTGGGATTTATATAAGGCTATCAATTCAGTTAGTAATTGATTTCTTTAAATTTTTTAATTATTTTAAATGATAAGCATGTTCTTGTAATTTATTTGTCGAAACAAAGAATCATTATCTGTTTCCCTTTTTCTGGTATATTAGGCAATCGGTTGAAACGAGATGAATCTATTCGCTTCCTGCGATTAGGAAATTGTAGAAACCGTTAAAGCTACAACATGTTATTTGAAAATGAGGGATGTAGACTTTGATATTTAAAAAAGGGTCAGCGCGTGGAATAAACTTGAAGCGTTAAATCTTCCCAGACTAGTTTCGACGAAATTGATCAAATCGAGGGCATTGAGGGTATTACGTGTGCATAATTGATAGATTGAGAAGGGCCTCACAACCAATCTATTTAAATTTTGCTTTTTGCTTCTGCATTTTGCATCGTGTTCCGTTTTCTCAGTGTAGATATTATGGTGTATGGTCGCTGCGTGGCAGAACTGTAGATTATGGATGACGGTACACAAGAGCGTAGGACAAGAAATATATCGAATTGTCTTGTATTATTTACGACCCTGAGAAATATACCTCTCGGTGTTCTTGAAACTTAAAGACATGCCCTCTAACCCTTTACACCACAAAACGAAACACACAACTTTTTTCAAGATCCTGAAAAGGAAACTCGCCTCAAATTTTATGACACTGAATTTTTTTTATTCAAAAGAGAGGGTTGAAGTTCAGAATAATTTATGTAATGTATAGAAATTACGAAGCATATTTTAAGTACCTCAATTTACTTCAGGGATAATGAGGGTAAAATAATTGTCCGAGTGAAAACGCCCTTTTTCATTTTTACATTATTGTTAAACAAGTAATAAAGATATTAATTTCTAGAAGGGTGAAACGTTTTTAATTGTTCAAGATTATCTATTTCTATGATTTTTAGTTTTTTGTAAGTAGGAAAATAGAAGAAATTCTGCGCCAATGGGCTTGGAAGCCGGTATCCGGTTGGTTCTCCAAGTAAGTGGTTCTCGAGTCTTATGCGCTCGTGGATTCGCGCGATAGATCCTTTTTTTCGTTGTAAATTCTCTCGAGTCGTATTCACAAGCCACTGAGAAAGCTTCGAAAAAAAACCGGAAAAGCGAGGACGCGAATCGGCATGCGAAATGTAAATAGGAAGGACGTGAACTACCATTTTCTTTCAGTTCCCAGGCTTTTTATATATTCTTAAATTAAAGCTTTTATTCAAACTCTTAGAAAGTCTAACACAAAGGACCCATTTTCTTTTTTAAAAGATGTCTGGAAAGTTTATAATTGGATGATCTTTTTTGAATAAATAAATTGTTTTATATTTAGAATCGCTTAAAGTAAATGTTGATTTAATTTTTTTCTTATTTCAGCCTCAGATTTTCACACTCACAAATCTCAGCGGAGTAAAACCAAGGCAGGACCTGGGTCAGAATGGCGTTGAAGATATGATTCAACTTTCGTAAGTTGTATTGAAAAGAAGCCTGATTAATATTAAAACATTTCTACTTTCATTCTAATTATGTATCATTTGATGAAATGTTACAGTGATTTGAATGAGGCATCGTTACTATGGAACTTGAAAATCCGTTACGACAAGGAGTTAATTTATGTGAGTAATTTTCGACAAATTAAAATTCAATGTCATATTTTTTGCAAAAAAATATGTACCTAATCTTCGACTTAAATTTCAGACCTACACTGGCAGCATTCTAGTCGCCGTGAATCCATACAAAATGTTCGATATTTATGGCCTCGACCAAGTAAAATTGTACGAGGGTCGAATCCTTGGAACATTACCTCCGTAAGTCTAACCCTTTTTTTAATAATATACACTTCTTTTAACATAAACTTTTATTCTGATTTTTATTTTGTTCAGACACCTTTTTGCGGTCGGGTCTTCGGCATATAGCCAAGTCACTGCAGCCAACAATGCAAGTGCCAATCA
This sequence comes from Synergus itoensis, assembly GCA_904066005.1. NCBI lineage: Eukaryota > Metazoa > Arthropoda > Insecta > Hymenoptera > Cynipidae > Synergus > Synergus itoensis. The sequence continues at coordinate 5,589,248 of CAJFCP010000036.1, read as the reverse complement.
AGTCGTAGTAATTTCCGGTGAATCTGGTTCAGGAAAAACAGAATCAACGAAATTGGTAATGCAATACCTGGCCGCTGTAAATCGAGCACCTAGTAATTTAGTTACAGAACAAATTTTGGAGGCTGCGCCTCTTCTCGAGAGTTTTGGCAATGCAAAGACCCCAAGGAACGATAATAGCAGTCGTTTTGGAAAATACCTGGAAGTCCACTTTCGAGAGTAAGTATCCAAACTGACTTCACGTTAAATTTCCCTCAAGCTATAAACATTGATCATTAAGTTATTTCACTTTTTATCTAAATTGTCCTGTTAGGGGTACTTTTTAAGAGGCCAATAAATTTTGCACCTGAATAATTTGAGAAAGGCTCCTTAACTCTAAAAATTCACAAGGAGAATCACAGGCTTGAGATATATATGTTTCAAAATAGTGAAAAATCACCACAAACACTATAATTTGTTGTTGTTTGATCAATTATCACACATTTCTTAAAAATTATGTATCACAAAAGAATACTTTCAATTGTCTACTTGTAATTGTAGAAAAATTGGCAGTATATTTTCTTATTCCATTACCTTGGTTTAGAATCTCGCTTTTATATTTTTTGCAGTGGTGTTATTGTTGGAGGAAGAGTCACGCAGTATCTTCTGGAAAAAAGTAGAATTGTGACCCAGGCCACAGAAGAAAGAAACTACCACGTTTTTTACGAACTTTTAGCTGGACTCGATCAGCAACTCAGGGACAAATACGGTCTTTTGAAACCTGACAAATATTTCTACCTAAATCAGGTGAATAATATTACTCTTAAATTCAATTTCTTGAACTTAATAAATGTATAGTAGTAACATCACATTTGTTTTTCTTTAAACTTAGGGAGGAAATTGTGAAATCGATGGAAAGAACGACACTCAGGACTTCAAAGCTCTTCTGTCAGCGATGCAAGTACTCGGTTTTACATCAGAGGAACAAGACACGATATTCAAAATTCTGAGCAGTGTACTTCATCTCGGAAATGTTTACTTTCATCGAAAACAGATGAGACACGGCCAGGAAGGAGTGGAAGTTGGATCAGATGCAGAAATCCGCTGGGCTGCTCATCTTCTTCAAATAAATGCTGATGGAATCATCAGAGCTTTAACGACAAAAACTACAGTGAGTTTAAAAATATTCATTCATATTATGTAAGAACAAAGGATCAAATACGATAAGAAACTGATGAGAAAATAACTTTTTCTAAAATTAATTGTAAATTTTTAGGAAGCAAGGAATGAAAGAGTCTTGACTGCCTTAAATATTGATCAAGCTCTTGATGCTAGGGACGCTTTTGCAAAAGCACTTTACAGTTCTCTCTTTTCCTGGCTCGTCGCCCGAGTTAATCATATTGTTTACAAAGGCACAAAACAAATAGCTGCCATTTCGATCCTTGACATTTTCGGGTTTGAAAACTTTACTGAAAACAGCTTCGAGCAACTTTGCATCAACTATGCGAATGAGAATCTCCATTTCTATTTCAACAAACACATTTTCAAACTTGAACAGCAGGAATACGCAAAGGAGAAAATTGACTGGACTACAATTAATTATACTGATAATTTGCCGGTAATTCACTTGATCGCGAAAAAGCCTGTTGGAATTTTGCATCTTCTTGACGATGAAAGTAACTTTCCAAAGGCGACGGATCTTTCTTTTTTGGAGAAGTGCCATTATAATCACGCTTTGAGCGAATTGTACTCAAGGCCAAGAATGAACTCCGCTGAATTCGCAATTAAACATTATGCCGGACAAGTTTGGTATAACGTGGATGGATTTTTAGACAAGAATCGAGACACTCTAAGGCCCGATGTTGTTGAATTGTTGATTAGTAGTAAAATTCAGGTAAGTGTTTTGATTTTGAAGAATGAAGAAATTTGGTAATGAATGAATAAAGAAAGTCTCATTTATATTTTACAGATGGTGAGCAAAATGTTCCAGCACGTGAGAAACACTCACGAAGCAAACAAAACCGTGAACAAGCCCAATGGCAGATTCGTCACGATGAAACCGAGAACTCCAACCGTGTCTGCTCGATTTCACGATAGTTTACAACAACTCCTGGAATCGATGTCTCAGTAAGCAATTCTTTATTTTTATACCTTTGTATCACTTGTAGTTTTAATGTTTCTAATTTATTAACAAATAAATATTGTATATAGATACATAGTTCTATTTTCTGAGAATGCTTTTTTTGCAGATGTAATCCATGGTTTGTTCGTTGTATAAAGCCAAATACAGAAAAGGCGCCAATGAAGTTCGACATGCCCTGTGTTCTTGAACAACTCCGTTACACTGGAATGTTGGAGACGATTCGCATTCGTAAAACTGGATACCCTGTTCGTCTTCTCTTTGCTCATTTCGTTGATCGATATCGTTACTTGGTTCCCAATCGTCTTCCCAGAGGAGCTCCAAATAAGGAACTTTGTCGGCTTATTCTCGAAAAAGCTGCTCCAAGAGATGCTCAAAATCAATACCAACTTGGTCTCACAAGAGTCTTTTTGAGAGAATCACTGGAGAGAACTCTGGAATATAATAGGGCTTTGATTCTTGAAAGAGCGGCTATCACTGTTCAAAGGTTAGTCACTTCTTTGAATGCATATATATAGTTTTTAATTTACTAATTGATTTAAGATTTTGAGTTTCAATTTCCAATTCTCAATAAAAACTTTCCAAGGAAAAATATTGTTTCACAACAGTTACTTAAGTCTTTAGACAAATAAGCCAATATAATCGTTGCGGACTCATATGCTGATAATTTACATGGCAACGCGGTTACCAGCGGTTACTAAGTAATAGGGAGGGGGACAAAACATACTCAGTACGCACTTAAAAGTAGTTAGTCACGCAAATAATAGAAATTCAACTTCTATTGGAAAGATACTTTTTGGTGTTAATTCAAAATAAAGGTGCTTTTTTATTTAAAAAAGAATGCACCTTAATTATTTGGTAGTGATAACTGCAATACTTAATTCACTTAAACATTTGGAAACTTCAGGTGCATTTACACTGATAAATTGACAAATAACTTCATAAAAGTATATCGAATTGTTCAGTAATCAGAATATGAAAATATTTTTATAAGATCATACAATTTTAAATATTTAAATATATTTTGTATTTTTACAGGTATACTCGAGGTTTCCTCGCTCGAAGACGATTCCTAAACATTTCTCGTAGCACTGTACTTCTGCAAGCAGTTTATCGAGGCTACAGGGATAGGAAAAAGTTCAGAAATCTCAAGAAAGGCGTACTTATGGCTCAGAAACTCTATAGAGGCAAACAAGAACGACAAAAGTTCAAGATTTTGAAAGAGGAGATGGCAAAAAGAGCAGAAATGGAAAGAGCGAGTAGAGAAAGAGCAAAAGCCAAGCAACAAAGGGAAGAACAGGAGAGAGCTTCTAGGGCCGTCGCAGGTGTTAATCACCTTGAAATTCCTGCAGAACTTGCATTTATTTACAGCAAACTTGATGGTAAGTACTTTAAAAAATGTATGCAATTCAAAAAAAGACTTTTCTAAATAATGTATCATTCATTAAACATTTTGGTTATACAACAATATTTTTATGCAGATTGGCAACCAATTCACACGGAGAGGAATTTAATCAAAGTCGTAGGCCAAGTTGTACCGCTTCCCTACACTTATAGTCTCCCCACAGATATAGATCAACATCAGTTCTCGAAGTTCACGAATATATACTTCAAGAGTCACATTTTCGGAATGAAACGAGAACCTATTAAAACGCCATTCTTAGCGAAAGCTCGGGATCAGGATTACTCTGATTCATTAATGATATTCAAGATGATTCTGCGATTCATGAACGAAAATAATCTCAGTGGCAAAAGGGAACAAGCCCTCGGTGACTATCTTGTTAATAAGGGAATCGTCAATGAGAAATTGAGGGATGAAATTCTCTGTCAATTGTCTAATCAAACCTGGAAGAACGAGAATGATGCCAATAAGGAAAGAGGATGGTTGCTGCTTTCGAACTGTCTTTCTGCCTTCCAACCGAGCCCTACTCTCTTTAAATATTTACTTAAGTAAGTTTACAACATTTTTACATTTTATCTGGTTCTTTAGTAGCTGTAATACTTTTTTTGGTTTATTTTCAAAATATTTACCTTCTTCCAAAGTTTAATTCTGTTATTTTAGAGGTTAATCTTATTATTTTTTTCCAGATTCGTTTCGGATCACGCTTACGATGGCTACAAAGCTTTCTGCCAGCGAAAATTGCTACAAGGCGAAAGAGCTTTGCTAAGAGCGACAAACAATGGGCAAACAACAATTCAACATGTCCCTAGAAATTATCCTCCGTGTGTTTTGGAATGGAGAGCGAATAGAAATCGAGTAAACATGGCATTGACCGTGGGATTCTACGATGGTAATTAGAGCTCTCTTTCTAATCCTAAATCTCATAGAATTACAATGAATAATTTCTATTCTTTAATAATCCTGACTGTAGTCAAAATGTAATAAGTGAATGAAATTCCTTTTAGGTGAGACCACAACTTGTGCAGTAGATTCCTGGACAACCTGTGAAGATTTAGCAAATCTCGCAATTCGAAATCACGGAGTTGAGAATAGTGGATGGACAATAACTCTCTGGAATCAATTGGATGGTCCCGATGCCATTGTCACTGAGACAAATGGATTTGACTATGTTCTTGATCTTATATCCGAAATGGAATTGGCTCCTGCATTCCCTGCTGCGAAGCACATGTTTTTGGAGCAGAGAAAGAATAGCTTCCCGCCAATTAAGAAGAGAGAGGTAAGTCTTTTACCTTATCCGGAAAAAGAGTAGGGGATATTAATGAGTGAAATGAGTACGAGCGTGGGAATCATTTGTTATGACTAAACATTGCAGCACACGCAAGTCATTCGAGAACTAGAACAAAGCACGGAGCCACCTGTGCTGAAGACCTTCCAGCCGCTGGAGAGGAAACCAGTACCGAAAGTCGTTGACAAACCGGTCGAACCGGAAATTCAATCACCACGACGTCCGGCGGTTCCTCCTCCACAACCTCCTATTTCAAAAACACCGGTAAGTTTCGTATTTAGGAATTGTCATATTTTATTTATGATAAATTCAGTGAAACCTGATTTCTATTTTACTTTAGTTCAAATTTTACTTTGAAATTGTTTCTAGATATAATTTTTTAAAATTTTTTACTTTGACATAATTTTGTGAAATACGTTATGCTAAATCTGGTAACAAAAAAAAACGCCCCTTTTTAGAGAAAGTAAAGTGCTATGTTTTAATATTTATTTTCCAATCTACTCCTATGCTTTAATCATTATATAAATATAGTATTAAAGTATAAAAAAATATAAGAAGGAAGAGTTAAAAATGACGTTTTAATTATCTAGAGTTATGGGAGTGATATTAATTTCCTTTGCAGATGAGAAAACAGTCACACGAAGCTATTCTAGAAACGACCGAAATGGGATTGTCGAGAAAGTCTGCTTTGAATGACAGGTACTTTGAAAAAGAGAAGCAACGCAGTAGGAGTTTGGACAACCTTCTTCAACCGGAAATTGTAATACCGCCTAGCAAACTCGCGGGACTAGGATTATCATCTTCGAAATTAAATGAACGGTACCACAGTTTGGAGAGAATTGGAGAAGCACCGGCTGTTAGTAACGTGGAGTATATGACGAGAAGTGAAGTTGCGCAGGAAAGAAAGTACAGCAGAATAACGAGGAGTTCAGAACCTAATATCCTCGAAGAAGAGGATCTCACTATTGATTTCGAGTATCCGGATATTCAATCAGTTAGTCAAACTGGAAGATCTGAAGATGACAAGAACAGCTACATTAGATCACAAACTAGATTCATCAAGTCCCAATACCCAGGTAAGCGAGCATTGCCTGGAAGCCAATCGAGCAGAGCTTACATAGAAAAAAGCGAGTACGGAATAAAATCCTCCGCTATGTCAGACACGAGCGAAGCTCCATCCTTAGCTTCTCACGTTCGCCGAGTTCGGGTGCCTAGTCAAGCTTCCGATGTCGATCAATTCCTCGATGATCTTTTCATGCCAGTTCTGGATGGAAATCTAGATGAGCTATCAGATGCAAGAAGTTTAGCTGCTAGCATAAAAGGTTCAGTTGACATGTACGAAGTTGAATCTGAAAAGAAAATTATTCACCAAAATGTAAATTCTGTGGACGATTTTATCAAAGATGTAATGTTGGAATCTTGTGAAAAGGGTAAACCTCAAATTACACCCAAGATCCTTTCCGAGAAGATAAAAGGAGATGGAAACATGGACAATGCTAACCAAAATGCTGCTTTTAATTTTAATGCTATGGCTCATGGAATGATACCACCCGCGATGATGATGCCAATGTTCAGTCCACCTCAACCAGTCTCTCCTGGTCAGAATCAAAGCATGAATATGGGATCTGGATTCATGCCAATTCCTATTTACAATATGCAGGGTCTGAGTTTACCTCAATATCCAAACTCCCCACCGAATCAGAATAGTGAGATGATGGCCTATCAGCAAAATCTTCAAAGAGCTTTCCTCCAGAGAGCGATGGCTCAAAATATCCAGATTCAGCAGCAAATCTTGGCCCAGAATCAGGCTTTGCATCAACTTTTGGTTCAGAGTCCACAGAATTCATCCCAACCGGTAAGATTAAATTCAATTCATTTTTTTTATTTTATTTAGAAAATCTATATAATTAATATTGATTAATTTTGTTCGATTTTCGGTTTTAGGAATCAAACGAAGCAGATCTATGGTCACCTGAAAAGCACAGCATGCCTTCGCACTCAACACCACTAAGTCAAAGGCAAGAAACCGTAATGGTGAAAGCTCAAGTACACCGATCTCAAAGTCCACCGAAGAAAAGTGCCGAACAGAGGAAAGCGAGTGTTGAGTATGGACCTCGAAAAATCAGCATTGATAGAAAAAATCTTAACTCAACGCCTGATTTAAAGAGATCTGGATCTAATAGAGGAAATGTTCAGAATAATTTCACTAATGTCCTTAGTGAATTGAAAAATAGAAAGAGCAGTGCAGATAATGGTCCTATTTTTAATAAGGGCGTTCCTCCTCCTCCACCAATGCCTCCACCTTTGGAGTCTCATGATCCTTCAGAGTCGAGGCCGTTTTTGGATCCTTATGGAAGAGCAAAGACGGTTCGAATTGGAAAATGGAGGTAAGCAATATTTCGAATTCAAATAAAATATAAATTGTGAAATAAAACTTTTCAATTCTATTTATAACTTTAATTACTTGTGAAAAATCAGATGGCCTCCTCCAAGTGACTCAAACGAAGGTCAAAACCAGGACAGTTTTATCGAGTTTAAAATGCGTCAACATCATCAGCATAGGAAAATCACACCCCAATACCAAGAATATCACCAGGATGGAGAACCGATGACCGAAGGAGGCGTCGAATGGGAAGAATTCGAAATCGAAAACATCTCCACTAATGAAGAAAGAACTATTGTGGTTCACTCTTCTGGTGCCATGATTACAAGACATGAAAATGGATACAAAGAAGATAATGATAAAAAGAAGAAGAAATCAAAGTTAGTAAAATTTTCTTATTTATTTTTTTTTTTTGTTTTTCAGATTTGACGTACCAGATTTTAAAGCGGTATTTTTTTTAGGTCTGGGTTTGAAGTGGGAGCACAGAGACCTTCTCCTGGAAGCATCGGAAAGTTGAAACTCAGTTCGGAAATGAGACAAAGGCTCGAAAAGGTGACAGCGAATCACAGCGTTAGATCAACGAAGACAACGGAAAAACCGGCACTTCCAAGAGAAGATGGAAAGGTGAAGAGGTTAGAAGATAATCGGAAACTTCTTCTTGAACAACAACTAGGTATTTTGATATTTGTATTATGTTTCTTTTAATTTCACAAGTTTTAGTGATTTAAACAATGATTATTTATTTATATATTTTATTGAACTATTTTAGGTGGCAGATGGGACGATTATGCATCTACTGCTGATGATACGCAAAGCATAACTTCGAAAGGAACGACGGACATGATGACGCAAGCACAAGTAGTAAAGACTCAAATTGAAAGGATGGAGAGACCAATTCCACCACCTCCACCAATTACGCCTCCCCAACCACCAAGTCCAAGAGGTGGAAGTGTCTACAGCAACAGGTGTGCCTTCTTTTCAAACTTATTCATTTTTCTTTAAGTTCTAAGAAACGAAGATAAACTTTTTTCAATATTATTTTATTTTCAATAATAAAAAGGATGAAAAAAGGACAGAACGTCATTCAGAAGATTCATCAAGGCTTCATCTGTCTGACATTTGTCTGAACTTTACAAAAAAGTAATGACTCGGGTTTATTCCTGACGATAAATATACATTTGACGCATATAGCCTTTGAATATGAATAATAATTAGGAATGTTTTCTCTAGTTCTCAAACCTTGTGTTATTTATTAAACATTTCTATTAGTATTCCTTATTTTTTTTCTTGCCTCGATAAATTTTAATTCTCTCAATCTTAATCAATATTACAAGTTCCAACAATTATAAATATTTCCAGCCAATCTGGAGTTCCTCAACCAAAATCACCTCCGGCGCCAGTAGAGCCAAAGAACCGAGAGTTATTCCGAAGTTCTCCAGACTCTGACACTTTTGAACATTTTGCAAAAAATCAACGTGACATGTTTAGTCAAAGTCGCGATATTTTCGCCTCCCAACAACATTTACGTCAGAACCACGAATTCCAGACCGATTACGACAAATCTAGGATGCAGGATTCGAAATCCAAGGACTATTATGGAAAAGATAGCACAGATCTTGCAAGTTCTGCAAGAGATAGAAACTCAGACTTTGATTCTCGTAGAGACATGAATTCGGACATCTTCTCCGAGGCAAAATATGCGAGGGAAATGTTCGAAAACAACAATGCAAAACGAGATCCCTTTGGAATGACGAGAGACGTTTCTCCTAAATCAAGAGATAGTTTTGGAATGCCATCTCCTCGAGATTTTGGTGTTGTACCAAACACTAGAGATTCCTTCGCAGTTGCTCGACAAAGTTTCAAAAAACTAGACTCAGAAATTGACAGAAGATCGAGCGTCGCTTCTACTCATAGAACTGACAAAATGGAACGAATCGAGATAGAAGAATGGCCAGAGTTTTTGAAACCTGTTCTTCCTCCTGCTGATAAACCAGAAATAGAGAAGGTTCAAGAAATTGTTGATACCAAGCTTTATCCTCAAGCTTCTCAGGCCCACTTTACTTACAACAGAGTTACCTGGACTTTGAGGGTCAAGAAAGAAGTCTTCGCCCCGAATGAAAGTCTAACAACACCACTTGCATTGCATTTGGTCTTTTGCCAAGTTGCTTATGATGTTTTGGCCACTTCTAATATCAGAATATCTAAAGAAGACAGACAAAATATGTTGAAACTACTTGATAATTATGGAATCACTTTGGATAATCTGCAGAGCACTCAGCACAAGATCACGATGAAGAAAAACGTAGTTGATTTGGCTAAACAGTGGCCACTTTACTTCGCAAGGATATTCCCTGTATCGGTAATTATTAATTAAATGTTTATTTATTTATAATATTCAAAGTGAACAATTGTTATTTTATTTAACATTTCCTGTTTCTAATCTCATACATTTGTTTAGATTGGACCCCAGCATCCGGAAGTTCAACACGTTGCAGTTTCTCATCATGGTCTGCGTTTGATAAAGAGGAATTCAAATGGTAATCTGACAATCCTGGAAACTCTACCTTTGGAAGACATTGTTTCTGTAGGAACATCCAGGGCAGGAGTCTGCACTTTACAAGTTTCCTCTGGAGTTAGACTTCCTCTTCACACGAATAGAGCTCCCCAACTTGCGGACATGATAGGCAGATACATCCGGCTGGTGAGTGAAACTTTCTATCCTTATTTCTTACAACATATACGCATCGACAGTTATTGTAAGAGAACTTCTTACATTATCATTTTCCAATATGGTAATGGTCCTTGGGATTAGAAGGATGCCATCCCGATTTGGTGATTGCATAAACTCGAATTACGGTACCTATTATTCTCGGTGAACTCGTTCTCCTCGTGATCGACTCGTACATACGTATATTCAAGGTCTGTAGCTGATAGGGGGTTTATAGTGGGAATATTACGCAAGCTAGTAATATTGCTGGAGTAAACGAACGACGCTAACGAGCACGTCCTGCCTTTGCGTGAAAATTAGCATCGGTTGTGGGCGCGGTCGACTTTAAAATACCTTTTCTCCATTTAAGAATGGAGCGTTTCTTTGACATGACAATATTTCTTTGCATATAGAATGATGGATGTTCGCTTTCAAAATTGAGTGTATACAATTTTGAAAAAATGTCATATCATTTAAAATTTCTAAAATTTGACCCGTATAGTTTCAAATGTGGAAGGTTTGAATTTTTTTTAGGCAAACTGTTTTTAATTACTACTTTAATACTTTTTATATACTTATAATAATTAAACATTGTTTTTTGCTAAACAGTTTATTTGCAATGGACGGGTAGAAGTGGAATAAAAATGAGGAGAGCATCTTGTCTATAAGAAAAAGAAAAAAAAGAAGCCGTTGGCCAGCACATATGACCAGTCACTGGAAATTTTACACCGGGCGTTATTCCGACGCCTTATTCTCTTATTACGTTAAGCGTCACGGCATTATGAATCTCTGCAACGTACCGATTATCGCTAATTGGTCGAGCGTTGAAAATTAATCGGCTGGACGATCGTTCCTGAAACCTAAAACAGATACTCGATCGTTGTATTGCACCTCCAACTCCATCTTTTGTACTAATGTCGTTTCCGGTCTAGGGGATCAGGATCCGCTTCTAGCGATCTTAGTAATGCCTTCTCGAGGCACAATTAAATTCATTACAACGCATAGCACCGGGAAAGAGAATGAGTACTTAATTGATAAGTATTATTACGGGGTTCTTCCACCACTGAATCCTGGGACGTTGACTCTCAAGAACTTTGCTGTTGTTTTCCTTAAAATAACTAGAGTTTCTGAAAAAGGAATTGTTTATAAGAATGATCTTGTTTTTCCACTTTGAAGAATTAACTTTTAATAATAATGTTTTCCTGAATCTGCAATAATTACTATTTCGATCCTAGAGACTAGTTGGAGTTAAAATCCTTTCTTCTAGCGTAATTTCTACTTCGGTCTCGCTACGTCACAAGTAAGTTTTTCGCTTCGATCGTCATTGAAAAAGATGAACCTTTCGATCCATTCTCTTCTCGCGACCTGACTCATTCCCTGTAGTAGTCAAGATATTTCATACACGTGCAACGGGACAATTCCACGTGTTTGTACAATACTTTCAGCTGTCTATCGCGCATCGTATAGATTACTATACTAGAAATCCGATCTCTCCACTCACACGACACCGGCTGTAGGTTTCTCCCTTCTGTAAAAATTACCTGCGTTCCGGAGGCATAATTATCGTTTGGTAAAGGTGCGATCAAGGTCACCAGGGTCAAAGGAGAATGCGCTTTTACTGCGAACGTGCGTAGCTCAAGAATCTCGTTCTTCTTGAATATTGCATCCGTATTATTCACCTGATTGTGAAGTTACTTGCAAATTCCAACACCCCACCTAGCTCCGAGTAATACCCACTACTTCATTGATTACTTCCTACATCGAGTCAGGAATTTTATTATTAACTATTTACGTTTTTGCCTAACGATAATTATGGTACTACAGTATTGGAAGAAAGTCATTTTCTGTTGGATTCCTAGAAAATAGAAGATTGAAAAAAATTAAACGAAGGTTGATTATATTGCAAGGAATGTCGAGGGAGGAAATTGATTTAAGTATAGTAATACGAATTTATTGACCTAAATCACGAGAATAGTTTTTATTCGAAAGAACCGTATAGCGGATCTTATTCCATTTCATCAAAATATTTTTGATCGCAAAGTATGGAAAACCAAATGTATATGATAAATGTAATTTAATAATTAATTTACAGTAAAATATTATTAAAAAGCTAGGACTAGGACTATGTTCAAGTATTTACATCGGAAACTGAAAAAATGTTGAACTTCAAGAAATTTTTCTTTTAGAATAGTGATTTCTTAACATATCTCTTCATGCTTCCATATGTTGCAATTCTTAATGCCATAAGTGCTGTTAATTCGCATCGCTGTTCGCAATCTTGAATTTCCTTCGACCGGCTCTGGGTTCAAGTAACTCATGTTTACAACTGCACTCCTTCCTCTTACGATCGGTCAGTCAGTAACCCATAGAGCGGAAGTAATTTAAATTGCTAATATCTCCACTCGGCAGCTGGCCCAAATATTCTTTCTCTAGCTCATTGTGAGACACCCAAGATTGTCGCGGTTCATTAAATTTCAATCTTTTGTTTTCCTACATCTATTCAAGAAGGCGAAATTTTTAAAAATCGTCTTGAATTCGATTTCAGTTTTCTAAAGATTAAAAAAAAGTGCAAATTTTTCTTTTGAACATTTCTCTTCAGCTTCTTGCATCATTGAGTGGTTTTTAGTTTTATATTGATTTATTTCAAAGTAGTTTTATTAGATAGACAATTTATAACATAACAGTTCAATTTATTTGTAGAGGTCGTATATAATATATAGAGGGTGATATAATCCTTGGACTTACGTCGTAAACTGGATCATATTTTCAATTATGTGGGTAATTGATCCCATGAGTTTGCCGATTGATTAAGTAATCGATATCAGGTGCAAAGCTGATTTGCTACTTTTATCGATAAAATAGGAATTTATTAATATATAAAATAGTTTTCATCATAGTTTTAACAAAAATTGACAAAAGGTCTTTCCGTGTAATCAGAGAATATGCTCAGCACTTTCTCATGACCGGTTCCTATTTCCTATACATATATTGCATTTCTTTTCCTCTCGATTTGTGCGGGCCTCGATCGGCGACTTTTGTATGTACATACCCGCTTGCAAAAAAGGACATCGAACTAAATCTTTTCTGGCTTTAATTTACCGATGCCCATACTCGGTTTTCTCCAGTTACTCGTAAGACCGGTCGCAATAGAATCGATCCTAGAAAACTCTCGCCGGGCGGGCACCCAACGAGCACTTTTTTGACGTAGCGAATCTAGTTTCCTTTTCCAATGAAATGGACAGGTGCACTTTTGTACTTTCTGCTCGTTCCACAAGATCGTTGACATTCGAAGCGTTGCGAAAAGAGAATAACTGAGTAATGCTAGTTGTTGAAAAGTATGTGGAATAACGTTTCTTCCTATGACTCAATTATAGGGATTATTCGATTTTACGATTTTTGAAATATTTAAATATCTCCATAAAAACAAACTAGTTCTTGAAATATTTGTACACAACGGATTCGTAAATTATAGACAAGTCTATATTTATTTTCTTCTTTTTATATTCTACCTTGAGTTGAAAATTTAGATTTAGAATATTTTGTATTGTAGTTTTTCAGGCTTGAAAGGAACCTTCTAAGAAGAAGAAGGTTCTTCTAAAAGTAGAAGTTTCTAGTTAGGGGAAGTCACTGTTGTGATTCCCGCTGGTCGAGCCCTAAAGACCCTCCCTGTCGGTTGATCTTTGATCCTGAAGCAAACACACCTGAAGGCTTTCAAAAATGTGAAAGCAGGTTCAGGTTCTACGTTCAAGAAACAATTTTATTTTTTTCTGTACTGCCGAAAATGTGATTCCGATTTTAACAAAAAATATTACAAAAAGGCTCTGTACAGGAAATTAGTTCACGAGTATTGAAAGAAGCCCGGTATTGTATCACGTCTTAGTTTGAAGCCACCAGTGTTTTTAATATTCGTGCGAGAGGATATACCTTGGAAATACGAGTATACCTGCAGGTTCCTACACCTGCTGGCGACGGAAACGAGCGATTATCTCGAACCAAAAAGGGCGCCGTTAACGCCCTGCGCCTCCCTCGAAAACCCTCATTCTCAACCGAATTCTGTGGTGAAAATCAATTTTTCGGTCCTCTTCAAAGGATCTCTTACCTCAGTCTGGAATTTCAAGAGGTACATCAAAATAATGAAAAGATTTTTTTGTAGACTTTTTTTTTAAATTGTGTACTCAGAAGTTTCCAGAGTCGTTATCTTTAAATTAATATTTTAGAAAAAAAGTTTCCCTTAAAAAAAAGTTATTTACTTAATCAAAGTTACTATGAGCCTATATTTTTTACAGAAATTTTTTTTTTTTTTAGAAATGGTAAAGAAGTGATGCGATTTTAATGATCTGTGGCTCATTTTTCCGGTTAAGCGATTCTCTACGACCTCATCATGTCAGATTTTTTTCATAAGATTAATAGCGTTGTGTAAAACATTTTCAATCGAGACTTGTTTAAATCAAGTTTGTGACGTTTCAAGAAAAATAATAATCAGAAAATGGAGAAAAATATTGAGATTTTAAAAGATCTGCTGTGAATTTCTATTACTCATTTCACGTGACTAAAATATCAAATTTAACTTTATTGAATAATTTATTATGTAGTTTTCTTTGGGCCCATCAAGGTATTCTTCTCTTGATATAATTTCAAAAATCAATCAAAACTATATTACAATTAAAAAAATCTATTTTTCCTACTCGCTAAGTTTGAATTACTGAAATTCTTCCACTATTTGTTAATATTTATATAATAATTAAATTAAAATTCTAAATAAACCAACCAATTATCATAAATTTATTATATAAATTTTTATAAATCTTTATTTATTCGTATTAAAACTCCTGATTATTTTCTAGCAACCTGCTTTCTAAAAATAATGCATTACCTAAATTTCAATTTATAGTTTGTGGTAGTCATGTGAAAACGGAACAGAGAGCTAATATTATGCAATTAAATGTTTACCACTCTAATGAGAGATCAAATTAAACTTATCGTTACAGCCACAATAAACAATTTTCCTCCTGTTTCTTAGACATGGTGCAGCTAGTTTTGTAATTGTATCTGAAATAAATCGTTTTAATTTTCGCTTGAATATTCACATATTAATGTACGTAAATTTAAAATCATATACTTAAATTTAAAATGCTTTAAAATATGTGAGAAATCCGTAATTTCGAACTCTTTTTGGGTCAAATTTGTTTGACTTTTTTCGTGGAAGATAATTAAGGCGAAAGTCGACCGACAGAATTTATTAAACTGACAGGAGAAGATGCCTTGGTTGCACTTTATATTGGTAAAAGTAATTTGCGACTCTTCCTTCTGGGAGAAGAAACTCTTTTTTGCATCAATTATTTCTCATCAGTAAGCCAACGACAGACTGAAAGTTACTCTGAATTTAAAAGTTATCAATCAATTTTAAGAAGACTCTTTTCATTTTTGAGAAATTTTCCTATAGCTTGGTAATCATTCATGGATAATGTTAATAATCAACTATCGTAATGTGCCAGTGCCTCATTTTTAATTAATCAAGAAGAAATTTCATGAAAGTGAAAAATTCAATATGTGTAATAAAGATCGTCGGCACAATTCCCCTTGGAAAAAGACGCGACAACAAATAATGGAAGCGTGCTCTCTGAAATTGCGTATCCTCTTGCTCCACATAATAATAACAACATTTATTATGCAAAGAAGATTATAGTCATTTTGTTCCCGAGTGGTTGCGACTCATCAGTATTTATTCTCTAGAAAAAGAAAAATTCTGTGAGAAGTCTCATGATTTGTTTCCAGTTTCCACTAAAGACTGTCCTCAAATGGCTTTTACTTTTAACACAATTATACCATCGAAATGTGTAAAGTAAGCACAAAAAAGTCTTGTTTTTTTCTTGAATTCAATAAATGTAACATCCAGCCAAAAAGGAATTTTCATAAGAATCTGATTTCGTTCAAAATGAGTCCAATTTAATATTTTTCTGCGAAGAAAAGAGCGTGAGATACAAAAGAGCTTGAGGTGAAGAAAAGGGAGAGGTAAATATCTCAACTGGGTGAAAGAGATTCACCTCAACAATGCGGTCTTGTTGAAGGTACGACAATGAAATAGAAATCAGGACCGGATGGGGGAGGTCTGACCAGACCAAGAAATGCCGGAAATGATAGTTCAAGCAGAACAATATTTTTTTCTTCAGTTGGATTCAAGATCTGCGAAAAGGAAAGATAGAATAGACTATCGTTTTCAATTGGCGGGCAATTTGCCACTTCACACTCTGAACTCTTGACATTCGAATCTTGCTGGACAATCGTTCCATCGAGGAATGAGGTTCAAGTGATTTCTAAATCCTCCTCTGATGATTCAGGAAGAAAGAGCGGGGGACAGAAATGGAGAGGTCGCAGGGTCTCATACAAGGGAACGTGGGAATCTTCCTTGACTCTCGTATCCTCTAGAAGTTTTGGACTCCTGCATATTTATGGAGCCTGATAGAACTATGAAAAAATGGCTGCTACGTTGATTACTATCCCAGATTATGACACTTCCTGCGAAAAGGGCTCTAATTTTTTCACAGGCGATAAGGAATCTGTTTTTCTTCCTCTACCTTCATTTTCCTCTAACTGAGTGACTTTTACTCTTCTAATGTTAAAGTACCAATAAATGAAGAGGTGGAAAATAAGCTACAGAAGAAGAGATAAATAGTCGAGTCATCCCTGGTGGTCCATCCACACCCAAATTGTAAATCAGCTCCAGAACACTAGTAAGATTCTGTACGATAGAGATAGGAAAACACTACATTCTTCCCTTCCACTGGACCTTATAGTCGTATTTTAGATCGACTTTATAGATACAGTATATTTAGATGCAATGTAAATAAAGTAATTGAGATTCTTCGGTTTTCATACATGCAGCATACTTTAAGATGATCAGTGGTGGGGTGCGACCCAGATATCTTTCGAAGGCTCTATACTACTTACTACGTTCCACCAAACTCCTCAAGTTACCTGTGTTGGGAACTTGGAACTGCCTATCGGAAGCGGCCACCAGTTCTTCGACTGTCGCGGTGCCGTATAGACGAACGCACAGTGCGTTCTATCGTGTCTAATAATCAAAACAGGATTACTGTAGTGCTTCAAGTTAAAAAACTAATGGTGATTTCAGTGAATTTGAATCTTTTTCCAAATCCAACTCAAAAAAAAAACCCACATGCTAAGCTCGTTCTCATCCTTCTTTAATGTATTTATCCACTTCTTAAATCAAATCAAAACACCGACAACTGACAGTTGCAGGGAAAACTTTAACGTGTTGTCATTGTAAATTAGTTGCTAATATAGATTTCAAAACTATTTTTCGAAAAACCGACTCAGAGATTTTTCTCATTGGGAGTTGTTCTGATTGTAGTCTTCAATTCTTTACAATGTTTCGAATCAAATTTGGAATACAAATTATATGTGTGATTTGTTTTGGATGTGTTAAGTTACCTAGATTAATTCACAACAATTTTCGGAATAACTTGCTAAATGATAGTGTTTATTTTCTCTGGTGTTGCACTATAATTTAGAAGCATGAAAAACACATTACGATGATCATTGGCGAAGAAGGTTGCAAGAGAAGATGCTCCCGGCATTTCCTTAGAATGCATTACAATTTTTCCTCCACCGAAGACATTAAGGGAATGCGATTCGCTTCTTTCAATTGCGTAAGAAATTGCGTACCCCTATCCTAGCCTCAGGACTTACACGATTACTCGATCGGATCGACTTTCATGGTGGTGTAAGAGATAGTTTCATTATTCTGGAATCGGACCCTACGACTCTGGAACTAGATGTTGATGTTGAAGTTGGAATAGTTTAGAAAGGATTGAATTATCACATTCCATTTCTACAATCTCAGGAACTTAGAGGACGTTATTTCTCATTAGAATGTTTAATTAATCTTGTTATTGAGGTCAATCAATTACTCGTTACTATAAATCAGTTAATGACTTCAACACAAATTGAAAAACATTCTAAAAGGAAGATTGAAACTTCTTGGAAATTCTTGGATTTTACCAATATTTTCTTTTGTAATTATAGCTTCTAAGTACCGTTCCAACTCAGTTGTTCTTTCTCTAATTGACCGATATAAAAGTGACATAATAGAGGGTTTGGTCTCTTTCAACAATCACGGTCGTCATCATCACAAGATTTGATCTCGCAGACGTTTTGTGACGAAATCAATTACAGTCTTCAAAACACTTGCCTTTTTTTGTTGTTTTGTTCCTGGTTGATAATAAAAAACGAGGCGAACTGGAGGCCAAATTACTGTCAGGTTTTACATAAGTCCTCTCGTTTTGATCGCGTCGGACATGCAATAACAGTCTTCTGTTTACGATCCTTCACACATTCCGTCACTTGAAAAAAGAAAGATTGAAAAGTGAAAACATACCAGTTTTAGTTTTTGCAATCGACTTTGCTCTTTGCTTTTTACTCGGGAAAATTTCTCTTTGATTTTTCTTCTTTCTGGTTCCCGGAAAAAGTGTTTGTTCTAAAATACTATTTACTGACCTCAAATCCTGGTTCATATTTCGTCTGTTTTTTTTTCTGATCCTCTAAAGTACTTTTAAAAAATTTCCCATATTTTCCATTCTTTTTAGTTGAAAATTTTGAATTTTCTTTATTTCTCAGTTGTTCTGAACTATTTCCTGATATTTATGGTCGTATATGCTTCAGGAAAACTTGTATCTTTCCCGTTTGGTAGCGCAAAAGAGTTTGTTAGCACGAGATCATTATAATTAAAAGTGTATATTGTTTGCGGTACCGGATCTCATGAGAGTCCCCCCGATTTCTCACGGCGTGACGAAGAGCAGGAAGAAGAAACGAGAGGAGAGAAAAAATCGAGAAAGAGATGAAAAGATCAGGAAGGGATTCCCTTCCGTGGGATGTCAACTTTAAAATCCGGTTCTTTAACGAGTCTCCATTTCTCGCAAATTAGAGAGGTGTTAATGTCTTTAATTGAAGTCAGATGTTCGTAAACTGCAAGACCATCATCTTCAGATACTCCACACTTAGCAGATGTTACGACTTATTTGGAATGTTCATTAACATCCTTGTAAAAAATGCATCAGTTCGTAAAACTTGTCATCTACTACTTGTTTTTTATAATTTTTAAATGAAATTCATAAAAATTAATTCATCAGTTCTGTATCAATTTAAGAGAAAGTTGATGATGAACTTCCTATGAGAAGAGCAGAAAATAATTTTACCTTATCTTCGAAGGATTTGTCAGCTTGGGTCTAATTAATCTCTTGGTTTTTTTTTCTCATAACATATTATTAAACATTCGAGGAGAAATCTGAGCAGTAAAAATTGCTCAGTTCCGGTGAAGTTGGATGTATCCATGCTTATAATCGAATAATCATGACTGGACGTGCGAATTAGGTTTCGTGTAAACTGTCCATCCAGTGATTTCCGAAGGATGTTGGAAATTTCTTAACGATGTCAATTGAGGTTTTCAACCCTGTTCTTTTTTCTTACTGGTGAGATTCTGGGACAAAATCGACTTCGATAAACGCAACGTCACTTAATTCGTGAGTTGTTTGCCATTTCTCGTGAAATTACGAGGCTTCCCTGGTGTTTTACTTACATGAGAGAGTACATAGTCATTCGTGACAAATTAATATCTATCCACTATTCTCTTCCGGTGGATGTTCTGAAAGTACGATTTCTAATTTCTCCTTTTCCCTAATTCTGTCCACATTTTCTTTCTTCAAGATTTATTTGCAATGAAACATAAAATCGAACTTGGCATGTGTGTCTGAGTACTGAATTAAAATTCTAATCATAATAATAAAATTCTAGAGTGGATAAATATGGTGCCTTTGGAGGAGTGTTTAAAGTGAAGTGATTTTTGCACAAAAAAATCAAGATGATGATGGAACGCGAGGTGTCAGACACTGAAGGAATTTTTTCCCGAAGGCTCACCCATAATTGGGCAGAATTGCCAACCACTTTAAGGAGAAGACAGAAACATCGGCCCGAGATTCTCAGTCAGTTCACAGATTTCTCAGAGTCTTCGGAAAATGAATTCCGAAAAGTGGAAACAAGATCCACAAACGTCCAAAGAATTGTCAAAAGATCAGAATTTCTTCGAAAACTTGAGCTTAATGAAATCAGAAGGAATAATGACGATCTGAATAAAAATGGCCACAGAAAATCAACTCCAGATCAATTTTATCGACCTCCAAGTGACTGCAAAAGATATTATGACGAAGAAAAATTAGGCCAGCAGAGACGTAGCCATTTTACGAAATTTGATCCTAAGAGTATTTCAGATGAGGAGAGGAAGACGAATTCGCCTGACAGTCTTCTCGTGAAATCTTCTGAATCTGAATCAAGCAGTGACGAATATGGTCATACTGATGACTCCGGAGCCTTTTTGGAAAAAGTTTCAAATTTTGAAAAAGGATCCAGATTGAAGAAATACAAGAACAGAGTTTTATGTGAACAAGGATTACACAGTAATGGGTTTATTAAATTTTTTGCCAAGGATGAGTGGAAGCGAAAAGACAAGCAGGAAGAGAAAGCTT
This sequence comes from Synergus itoensis, assembly GCA_904066005.1. Taxonomy (NCBI): domain Eukaryota; kingdom Metazoa; phylum Arthropoda; class Insecta; order Hymenoptera; family Cynipidae; genus Synergus; species Synergus itoensis. The sequence goes on along the minus strand of CAJFCP010000036.1, from coordinate 5,568,817 downwards.
CTTCGGAGGTCAATAAGATGGATGTAAATAAAAATATAAAAAAAAATTCCAAGACTGAGAATCCGATTGGAAGAATTTTTGGAAGCAATGATGCTGTCAAGTCCAAGGATGTGAAGAAGGATTATTTTGCTCAGAGGTTTGAGTATGAAAACATTCCGAGGATTGATATTTCGAAACTCGAGCAAAAAGCTCTTCCTGTCAATTTGAAAGAGGAAATACGAAGTACAAGTCAGCCTACAATTGAACAACTCAGGCTTGAGCAGGGATGTCAGCTTAGAAACACCAAAAATTCTGCTATCTCACAACAGAATAGCAGATCCTGGAGTGATAATATTAGAGGTTTGATTGGTTCTTAAATAATTTTTCCAGCTTGGTTTTTATGTATTAGATTTAAATTTTCAGTTTAATTTTTTTCACAATGATTTCTTCTCTCATATGTAATACACATAAAGGAAGGAAGCTAACTGGTTAATACACATTGTTATTAGAAGAGTTACTTGTGTAACGAAGGCGTTGCTGTAATATCTTGGAGACATTGTTAGGGTGATCAGGAAAGACTTTCTGAACAGGTTGATGATTGTTTTAAAAGTTTTATATAAGCCTATATAAAACTCGTTTCATTTAATAAAACGAGTTATTAGTTTGTAATTTTAGATATTCACTTTCAGTTGCAAATAATTAAGCAATGAACTGATCAATAAATTCATTGATACTAATTTAAATACTTAATTCCAAGCTGGTCAAATAATATCTCTAAATGTAATAAAAAATCTAAAGTAATTTATTTGAATAACCCTAGATTTAAATGGGAGTTCGACAGATCGAACACGTCAACCAACGATGGAAGAGCTTCGTTTGGAAGGTTTAATTCAAGATTTTTACAACAACGATCAGTTGTCTGCTCGATCCAGCTCGGACCGGAAGTTGGGAAAAATGGAGACCATTACCGAAGAACACGACGGAAGTAAACTAAGCGTGAGGGAGATACTCAAACGATTTGAAGATTTGAGAACAAGAAATAACTCCCAGAATGATGATAAGTCCGGTGATAGAACACTCATGACCATTCAGGAGACCTTGGACAACAATGAGGAGAAGGTCAAGAATTATCAGGTCGAGACTTTTGTATCAGATTCACATACTTTAATCGAGCGATACACTGCTTGGCCTTCGATTTCTCTTTTCTGTTTCACGAAGAAAAAATTAGGTGACAAATTGAGGATTCTTTTTATTCCTAATAGAATATTTTGTTACGATTTGCTGACACTTAGGAATCCAATAAAAAGTTCAACAAAAAATGTTTCATTGATTAAAATCGAAACCGGAACATTTTAAAGAATCTAATTAAGAATGAACTTAACATAAATTTTAAAATCTTTCCTTAATCAATCATTTGTATTCAAATAGTGAAAAAACAGGATCCGATTAAAAATTTAAATGATGTTTTCTCTAGTCCTGGGTAGTGATTAAGCTACTTTAAAATGAATTTGTCAAACCTTCTGGGTGACGTGCTGTAAAGATAGTGTTAAAGGAATTTCTACCCATTGAAAGTTTTGATAACTTCTTTTTAAGTTTCATTTAGCATATTTATGAAGTATGAAAGTATGTAAATGTTTCACCATAGAAGGTGGATGACCGTTGAGTCGAGAGATCGATGAGATTTCGTTTTGCTCCTTATTAATGCTCCCGTTATACAGGACATGAATATTCTCGCAGGTGGAAGCACTGGGATATCTTTTTTTTAAACCACTCCCAACGATGCATATAACATTATAACACTTGTACGCCAATCCGAATACCCATTAGCAATTTCTAGTGTGAGCATCTCATTTAAGAATCACTAGCATTTCTTCAGATTTTCTTGATACGAGCAATTAATATAATAATTATGTGAAATATGCACCCAAAGAAAATAATTAATGTTAGAAAACCAACGAAAATAGATTATTTAGGTCAGAGAATTGCTTGGTGATTTTTCTACTCCCAAATTATTCGAGATTCACATTTGATTGAAAACACCCCATAAAAGCCTTTTTGAGAAAAATAAATTTAAAGATTTTTCAAGCATAAACTAGGCAAAAATGATTAACTAATTTTCTATTTCGAGCGAATACGATGCAGAGACGTCGACCCTGACCTAGATAATCATTAATGCATCCAGATTCGCCGTAAAGTGTGGATACAGTTACCCAATGTGATTAAAGAGAACGTTAAAAACGTTCGGATTACACTTGTTTTATCTCACAATGTTCAACGCCTTGAGATCATTTCGCTTGTCCAGGAAGAAATAATCCCTACCTGATATAAATAACTTCTCAAGTAATGTTTAAGAAGCGGGAATCGTATTTCCAAGTTGCATCACTAGTTCTCGCTTCTCTGATTCCCGTCATGCTACACTGATCCTAATTCCTAAATCATTTACTGCACATTTTTTCAACACTACAAGTTGATTAGCTCTACGTGTTGGATTGTAACTTGCAATGAGAGTTGGTTTATTGATTTACTCTAGAACTAACCAGGACGTTAACAACTTAAAATATAAGCTACAGCTAAAAAATATAGTAACACCTAATTAAATTATTGTCTTAAAAATTCTTTAAAAGTCTTTACTTTAATTTTAAGATGTTGAAGTTAGAAATATTTCAACCAAGCCAAGATTATTTTCCTCAATTTTATTTTAATTCCTCACTTTAAAGTGACACAATTTCACTTTGAAGCTGCTTTCCAACATTACTCAATATTCTTGATGGAAATTTAGATGGATATTAAAAACTGAATAGCTAGGCACAGCATAATTTGCTTGAAGGGAATGCATGAACCAAGACCTTTGAATTTCATCGTTCTGATGGACACAAACAAATTTGTTGCGACAACAAACGTGGCAAATTAACAGACTTGTCAGAGTTTGCCTCATTACACCTAAATTATTGTTGTCGAGTCTAGCCAGCTATTTACTGAATTTGCATCACGCAAATTTTCCAGCTGATTTACTACAAAACGTTAGTCGAGTATCCACTCCGACTTGCGACATTATGCGGAGATTGATCAACGCAGGAATGATCCTGCGTATTAAAATTGTGCAAAACTTGATTGGTTAAAGAAAATTGATGAAGGTCTGCGTATGTTGATCAGTTATGCTTCAAGAAGCAGTCTTTCACACTTACATATTATCAAAGAATTACAAATTTTCTTTAACTTTTAATTCATCGTTTGCGATTAATAGACTTTACTAGACTTTAATAGTCAAGAGTAAACAAGTTTCAGACTTCCTCAAAGAATTTCTAGGAAACTTTTTATTGCAGAACGTTACCACTTAGTGAGAATCCTTAAAATTAGCCATCCCAAGTTGATGTTCGTTCATAAAAATTAGGGAACTAAAGGAGGGTTAAATAAGGCGATCACGCTAGAATCTGATCAGCTAATAAGGTAATTCGACTTGATTACTACATACCCTGGGGGCCGAGAAACGCGGAATCGAGATTGTACCGGTTGCAGGACCGACGCATTCTTCGTAAAGGAGCGAGTCGGGAATATTTGCTGGCATGAGAATACGAGTACCGGTATTCGATCGCGTGGAGGAACGAGTTCTTCGTGTGAGAGATCGATCAGGATCCAGGGTAGGACGTATACCCAATGAAAAAGGGAAGAGGGATCATAAGATCGATAACAATTTTCTCGCACGGTTAGTTCTAGGATTTACTGATTTAGACGATATAAGCCTTTGAAATTTGATCAAGGTTGATAAAGGAAAGGGGTAAAAATTAAAATGATTGACTATGACGCCAACGATTAATATCCAATCTGATCAATTTAAAGAATCTTCAATCTTTTACTAAAATTCGTCCTTCGTTTTGATTTCAGGTCGACCATAAACCGTCGCACAAGTCGATTCATCACGAGAACCACGTTTCGCAGATCACCAAGTCGATTCAATCACAGGCCAATCATGCACCTTCCCACACAGTGCACAACCAGTCACACAACCAATCCAACTTCAATCACGTAAATGATCAGGAAGGCCACTCTTCGGCGACGCGGGTTTCAAACCATGTGTCAGCTGCAAACCAGATCAACAACGTGCACCACCAGAAGAATCAGATCAACAAAAACGTGCAGAATCAGGAATGGCGGCATCAGGAAGAAACTGGAAGACCACAGGAAGAGAGTATATATGAGAGTGGACCTGTCATCAACGATGGAAAACATTCGTTGTTGCAGTATGCAATGCTTAATTTCAGACAAAGCACCGAAAAGTGAGTACAATGCTTACTTGTCAATCCCAGAGAATACATAATATGAGATAGATTTAGAAAATATTGAATAGCTAGAGAATCATTAGAATTTAGAAGGTTAAACTGTTAAAGGTGAAAAAGAATAGTAATATCATCTCTAATTCTAGATAGAATATGATACCTGGGAACAGATTGAATAATTTCATTTAAAAAAATTCAAAATTTTATGGTTTCGAAGTTGAAAATTGTTAAAAAACAGTACTATTTCGAATTGAAAGCCTTAACATTTTATAATTTCCAATTATAAACGTTCCAAATAAAGTAATTTCAAATTAAAATATTTAAAATTTAAGAACTGAACTTATTTACAGAATTCTTGTTGTTTGACACTTTGACTGAAGGTAGAGTTAAGGCTTACCTGATTATAGAATTCTAGTTACTTCCTCCAACCAAACAAGAAAAAGTACATTTACAACATTTCTGCATTAAAAGCCATTCAATTTTAATCTATTCAAATACAATTTTCCCATATAAGTAGGAGAGAAAGGAATCACCTGAAGGCCAGAATAATCCACTAATGTCTTTTATTGTCTCATCTTGAATGAGAAAGTTATAAATGACCCTGAATGCACAATGGTGTAATTAAAATTAATGTGAACAAAAACCAACTAGATTCTTCTTTTTCAACCTCAAGAAAGAGTAAGTAAACTAGGTTTCCCTGTATTGTAATCAGATGAAATGAATACTAAAGAAAGTATTTTTACGATGGAATTGCATTCGTGATACTTCGTTATTAAAATGATACTTGACAATTTGAGTCATTATTGTTATTTATTTTATTATAATTATTGCTTACCACATGTTGAGATGAATAAAAAATTTGAAAAATCTCTAATTTTAAAGAAAGAATAAAATGAGACTAATTTTTATTCCTTAAGCATTCGTCTGATAAAATCAGGTTCAAGATTTCACTGCACCTTGCAATAAGAAATTCAACTCTTTCTTCAGTACCCGTTTAATTATCAGTTTGATCCACCAGTACATTCCGCAAGAAATATACAAGACTTAACTTTCAATTGAAAGTGTTTGCATTCCCTATGGACAGCAAAGCTGCTCCCTGATAATATAACGAATACAAATCAGTAACAGTACAAGAAATCAACTATCCCAAACACTTCCTCATTCGCTTTGATTTCTCTCAACCTTTAAGAAAAAAACGTGATTTGATGTAAACGATGGATTGTTAATTAGCAACCTAGCCTCAGGAAACAAGATTCTTTATTATACTGCTGAAGATATTAGCAATAAAATCCGTTACATGCAGTGGCTCCTTGTTCAGTTGTTCACGGTCGCACTTCCTTGGAAAAGTGGATGCACGTTACATAAAAAAGCACCTTATGTTAATTAAAGAAAGTAGGAAAATAGCTATATACCCTTTCTCCTGACTTCTTCATTCTTAATGTTCGTTTGTTCTTCCCGGTTCAAGTTTTCGGTTCAAAGAGCAGGAAAAAATTGGAAAAGAATCTAGATTTCTGAAAGAAAACAAATGGTTTCAGAATTTCGAATGCTTTCAAATTCAAACAATCTAAATTTTTGGAATTTCCCAATTAAATCCGTCCAAAAGCCTTTTCCAAATATAGATTGTTTATTTTTTTTTACAATATTATATAATGTGAATTTCCAGAGTCAAGAATCAAATCTGAATGATGGTATCATCGAAGAAGGGAATCGATGTAGTTGTCAATAAAATTAAAATAACGTCAATGCGGAATTGTCTTAGAATTGTCTTATGTAAGAGCCGTGTTGAGAAAGCATAACACTAGCGATTCTCAGATATCATCGCAATGCAGGTAGCTTCTCTATAACGTTCTTCATTTCTCCTTGAGCCGTTCAAAGTGCCTCTTCTAGAATAAAAAAAATCCATTGTTGATCATCAACGTAAATAACTTCGGAATGAGTCTCAAGAATTTATTGTAAGAATGACAACAATCGTTAAGTGTAAGGCAGTGTAAGAAATTCCAATCGTGTTGGCAATTCCTATTAACAGTTACATTACCTCAACGATAATTAAGCCTTCAACTCATTCCATTATGAAACTTTTGACAATAATTCATTTTCAAAAAAACAGGAAACTAAATTATAATGAGTTTTTTTTTTTAAGTATCCAGCAATTTTTCTTTGAATTCGTCTATACTATAAAGATTCGTCAGTCGGAAGTAAAAATTAGGTGGAGATTTTTATTTATTTGAAAATTTTTGTTTTTCAGGTTCGAGATGTTGAAAACTGCTGATGGTTCGATCAGTGGATCGCTGAAAGTGATTGAATCATTGAAGAGCAAGAAGAAAAATAAGAAGAACAAAGGTCAGCAGGATAGTGCAGAGTGGACCTGGAAAGAACAGGTGGATCTGGTTAAGTACTCGGCCGTACCTATTGAGCAAAGCCTTCTGCGTTTGGACAACGAGTTGAGTGCCCTTGCTGTAGAATGCTTCCTGTGTCTGATGAGGTACATGGGCGATCAGCCACTTCCGCCAGACATGAGCGAGGTGAAATGTGTCTATACAATACTAATGGTGAGCACGGGTTTAATGACTTCTAAATAGAAAACTTACTTTTAAACAAATTTCAATTTAAAATTTCAAGTGTTTTATAACTGAATTTATTTTCAGCATTGCCATAAATTCGAACATCTTCGTGACGAGGTCTACTGTCAATTAATGAAACAAACGACGAACAATAAGAGTCCAAATCCAGACAGTTGCCAACGAGGATGGCGAATTTTCAGCATTGTCGCTGCTTATTTCACATGTAGCGATGGACTTAAACCTTATCTAACCAAATATCTCGAGACCGCTGCTTACGATAAAAGGCGAGCTTATCACGGAACTGCCACCGTTTGTTTACAAAATTTAAGAAAGACTGTTAAATACGGAGGCAGAAAAAACGTTCCAAGTGTTGAGGAAATTATGGCGATTAGTGCCGGACGAAATGCGAAAAGACAGATTTATAGATTACCAGGAGGAACTGAGAGAGTTATAAACACAAAGTGTACAACTGTTGTTCAGGTTTGTTGACTAAAGTCAATATACAATGTTAGATTTTCCGTAAAATTTTATTTTCAGAAATTAATTAATTTAGTAATTATATGTATAATTAGGATGTTATATATTTCTTTTTATTTATATGTTATATATATTTTATTTATATATTAAATATTTCTTTTAGGATGTTATAGAAGAAATGTGCAGTGTGATATCTGTTAGAAATCCAAATGAAATGGATGAGTTTTCGCTTTACTGCATCGTGGATGGCGACGCTTTTACGATGCCATTAGCCAGAGATGAATACGTGCTTGATGTGACTACTGAACTTTATAAAAATCATCAAGTGTTCTATTTAATATTCTGCAGGTATAATTTCCTTAAATATCATAATTTAATTTAATTAATAATAAAATTAAAAAATATTTTAAAATGTATATACACTTTAATGATATTTATAAATCAACCATTTCAATTTCAGATCTGTTTGGTATTATCCTCTTCGTCTAGATGCTCCATTGTACATAGAAGTGGTTTTCAATCAAATCGCTCCGGATTATTTAGAAGGACTCTTATTAGTTCTGCCTGGTGATCACTTACCCCAGGAAGTTATCGTGAGTAATTTTATTTTTAGAAAAATTACAATTATAATCGATTTTTTGGTTTAAGAATAATTTAATAATAACTAAAAATAATTTTATCGAAACTAAATTTTTATTTTATTTCAGTACGATATGGCCCAGATTGCAGCTCTTTTACACAGAGCAGCGGATATGACACACGAGCCAACCACAAAGGAGGTTAAATATCTTCTCCCTAAACCAGCTCTAAGTTTAAGGGAACCCAGACCGCAGCAGTGGGCCAATATGGTCCAGCAGGCATGGAATAATATCATGCATAATACGCCTGCTGGCTGCAAAGCCCAAGTTCTTGGTAAGATTTCTCCAAATATATAAGTTAAATAATTATATTTTTTAAATTAATCTTTCAATTGTTAATATTTTTTTTTAGAAATACTGTCGAAGTGGCCTCTCTTTGGATCCAGTTTCTTCTCAGTGAAAAGAGCACCAGAAGGAAAAGAAAAAGGTGGAGATCACATCCTTGCTCTGAATAGACACGGAGTTCTTTTTATCGACCTCATTACTCATGTAAGTTATTTTTATTTCAAAAAGCGGTTTCCAATTTAGGAGCAATAAATAAAAATAAGCAGAATTCTTACAAAATCAAGAAATAAAAAATCATGATATAAATTTAAATTAATATTGATAAATTAATTTCAGGAAACGCTCTATCATTATCCATATTCCGAGGTGATTTCTACTCGCAAAGTGAAATCAGAAGAGGGAACTTTAAACCTGGATATGAAATGCGGCAACCTAATGCAACAGCGAATCACGAGGCTCCAAACTGAGCAAGCCCATGAAATTTCGCGTTTGATCAGACAGTACATCACAATGGAGCAGAGATCTACAAATAATCAAGGTCCACCCATGGTTTTTGACCGATTTAGATAAGTCAATTTTCAATCTAAGAATCTAAGGTTAACAAGAAAAGAATCTCACTTCAAAGATTCAGCCATTATTCTTAATACGAAGACGGCGTTCATTGGAGAGAATAACGGTTTCAGAACAAAATGCTCAAGTAATTAATCGAATTATCGATACTGTAAATACGCGTAGGCACGATTAGATAAAGAAAAAAGAGGACTAAGGCATGTCGAGTCAAAAATCCAGCTCAGAATTTAGATTAGAACATATTAGTTCTCCCAAAAACTTGTCTTCCGATCATTTTGTCAATATATACTTTCCAAGTAATTTGTCGTACTCGAATGCTAGAAAGTCTCAATTGAGAGGTGAAGTCGTAGTAATTTAAAATATAAATAAGCCGAGATATACGCATTCTGGAAAGAGAGGAGATTTGCAGTCTTTAATTTAGTACCGAGCGTTTTTATTTATAAAGTGTAAGAAAAAACGGAAGGTACAGAGTTATCCGTTGTTAGAAAAACATGTACGATTATAAACACTAATCTTAACGATTACGATGTTAAAACGAAGACTAACAGTTTGCGATTATTACAGATTGCATTATTGATAATGTATGTGTATACATGTAATGTCGGAGAGATATAAATTTTTATTAAAATCTTTATGCCAAATGGTCACTTGTCATTTCAATTTATAATATTATTGAAATTATGATACGAATCTCTAGTTTCTAATATTTTCATTTTTACATAATAATTTGCAGTCTTAACATCATTTGATTTTCAAATGTTCAACTCAAATACAATTTAAAAATATAATACTCATCAATGACTCGTAATATTGGACGGAAGTGACGATCAGTCACTTAAAAATCTGTACAGCAATTTAATTTTCCTTATTTTTAGAATCGAAACTAAGGAAGATAAATAATCTAGTTTTTAATCACTATCAGGGTCTAATTTTTGGATTTCGCTTTAATGCCAATAATTTTGATTTTCGAAAGCGTAATTCGTAAACCTCTTTTGATTGTCATTTATAAGCCGATAACTTGATTTGTAATTCAATTTCGGTTTCTAATTTAAATGACCTCTAATAGAAATTTGAAAAATCTTACTGTATCCTAGAAACATACACTCGCGTAACAAATATTCAAACAGTTCTTTATATTATTTTATGTATTAAAATGTAAGTTTACTTAATTGTATCTCGTTCAGGACTCCCACCAGGTGTTTTGGTTTTGAGATCATGAGGCCAGTTGCTGGCAGTATGTCGTACATATCCCGGATCATTGGGAGACGATGGCAGTCGATTCGTTTGAGTTCCAGTCGATGTTGTTTTAAAATTGTTAAAGTATGATTCCAGCATTTCGATCTCGTCCCTTGTTCTTTCCTGGTGTCTGTATAATCTACTTGGTCGAGGAACACTGAAAACAGCATCGCGGCTCTTTTTCAAAATTCCACTTGTGGATGAAAACATTCGTGTTGGTACGTTGTCGTACTGACTCGAGTCTGAATGCCTGTAATTAGAGAACAACGCTAGATTCCTAGCAAAAATTGTTAGATCAATTTCTGAAATTGATTCTAAAAAAAAAAATAAATTGGTACCTATAGTTTTCGACAGTTTCTTCGACATCTCGATCAACTCTCATGATTTTGACTCCTGGATTGACGATTTTAGCAAAGAGTGGTTCTTTTTTTTCCATGCTCGTTGGAAAACGTGGCGTGTCGAGTTCGTCAACAGGTCGTTGATAGATATCTTGAGGTCGGAAAAATTCGTCCTCCTTTCTCAGGCGGTGTCCCACGTTTCCATTCTCCAAAGGTTCCTCCAAGTCTCTTAAATACCTCCGCGACTTTTCAAGGTTTTGAGGAAAGTCTCGAGTTTGCCTCTCTGCATTCTGGAATTTCCGGTTTCCGTCCTCTTCCAAGGCTTCGACTGACCTATGACTAGTCATCTGATTCGGTTATATTACTAGAGTAATCAAAAATAGCAACAGTGGAAATATGACCGAGATTATTAGCTTTAAACTTTCCTTAGATTTTAACAAAGATGAGATCTTAATATTAATGATTATCTCAATGAGATTTAAGAAATATGCTATTATAGAAATGAAAAGGAACTGTTTTATTAAGAAAGACAGTATGTTTGTACTCGAACAGTAAAATTGTTATTGTTTTAATAATAAGATCCACGTTCAACTTTCTATAACTAAAAGAACAATACTTAGCCCAGGAAAAAATAAAAATGCGCTCATTTCTTTCATTAATAATATATTTAACAACAATACAATTGTTCCATATTTTTGCGACGATTGTTCTTTCCTATAAATAATAAATACTACATACAAAATTAAAAAAAAAAGAATTTCACCCTCATAAATATCCAATTTCTAATTCTAAACAAAGTATATATTCGATTCTGAATTTTATAATATACTTTTCTAATTTTGTGTTAATATTAAAAACCCGAATACCTTAAATTTAAAGAATCAAACCGTTGTTTTAAAGTAAATCGTAACATAATTTTTTGGAAAAAAATAAGATATTAACAGATGATACTACGACAAAAATAAATGAAAATGTAAACAATAGTAAAATTTCTCGGTGATATTTCCAGACTTAAAATTCTGTCAAGTTTAGGATCTACCTATGACGTCTTGGATCATCTCTGCCGAAATTCTGGTCCCGAGAAGGTTGATCAATGTAGTCGATGTCTTCCAAATTTCCATGAAGTCGTGATCCTTCAGATTTTTTAAATCCATTGTTGATTTTTCCCCTGAAGTCTCTTGAATCGTTTAAATTTTCCATGCTGCCATTGCTCTTCATCACTCTTGTTTCCTTTTCAACTGTCATTGTTGTCATTGGTTTTACTGTATTTTAATTTAAATTTTTAATACACAATCTTCATTTCTTAAAATAATAAAATAAAACCGTAATAATATGTGTTATAATAATATTTTTAAAATTATTTAGAAAAGATTTTTATCTAATAAAACTTTACAATCTTTATGAAAACTTTTTCAACCCATTCTAAGAATGGGATGAAAAAGGGTATAAAAAGAATTAACCAGTTTAGGACTAGTCACGAAGTGAACAACTTATAAAGTCTTTCGTAACTTTATGTAAAATCGCTTGATTAATAAAAACGTCCCTGCTAAAGGCCTTGATGCGCCCATGACGAGCGCCACCTTTTCCACGCCCTAGTTACGTCTTTGAATGGTGTTAACGAATTAACAATGCTATAAATCGAACGCTTTGGATCGAATTACTTTTTTAAAACGGTTACTTTTTATGACACTATTAATGCTTATTGTTAATCACATATTGCCTTCAATAAGAGAAGCTCATTGTTTTATGATTAGTAAAGTGCTCAGTGTCCAGAATGATGGACTGCAATTTTCTATAAGTGTCTAAGAAAAAAAAAATAAATAACTATACAGAATTTCATTATCGTCAAATAAGGAAATAATAAATAGTAAAATAAATCTTTGAAAGCAAGCTTATTAGTCTTTTGAGTTTGTTAAATCAGTATAAATAAATATAAAATATTAAATTATTAATAATTTGTTCTCTTTGAAAAGAAAGTAGAAAAAGATACGAATTCCAACTTGGAAATACCTGAAAGTCTTAAGACCCCATCTGGACTTTCAAGCTTTCTGATGCTCTTTGAATCATACTTATTTATATATTCCTTCTCAATAGTAATTCGCTTTGAAATTTGTCCTACAGAATTTACATACTTTTATTTAAATAAATTGAATTTAACCATTGCCACAGAACACAAGATTTAAGAAATATGAATAATTAACTTTAAGAATGAAAACATTGTTTCATTCTTTATTGTTAAGCTATTGTATTAAATGTGATTCTTTCCAGCCTTGAAACTTGCCTGAATCTTTCCCGTTTAAAGTTTGAGTTCCATCGTGTCTCTTCTTGCTTTGATGAGAGCTCATTAACAAATCAACAATGAAGACCAAGGCTGTGAGGAGACACAAGGCTCCAAGGACTGCTGCATTGTCTATTAAATCCCGGGGAACACTGTCTATCGCAGACAGGCAGAGACCCCCGACTATTCCGAAAAAAATTATCCCCAGGATCAAGAAGAAACATTCCTTAAATCAAAAAGTATAACATTGGTCAGAATTACTTTTTATTTTTCATGTTTTCTAGCTAATGGTCACTGGATGGTCTTTGATGAGTGTTGAGACACTATTTTAAAAGAATAACCGGGCGGGATTGAGGAATAATAATTGAGACCCAGTTATGAGTCATTAAAGTTACTGTTGCAAACAGATTACGTGTCTAATGATCGTTAAGATGGGAAGTTACGGGCTGAAGAACTTGCATACGCGTGCCTCGTTACATTAAGGATAATTTCAACCTTGTCTCTCAATGACGACTTTCTTGGACACCTCGTTGTTGCATTACGTCGTCAAAGTTCTCACGCTACTTGCTCTTGCTCTCGATTACAAAAAACCTGCCAATGCGGACAAATCTTCATGATTTGACCGTTAATATTTCATCTCTTTCCAAGAATTCTTAATAATTCCACTTTAAACTGTCTTCATGGAATATCAATATAACGATAAAATACTTCATCGAATTTTGCTTGAAATAATACAAATAGTTTTCATTATAAAATCAGACGTGACCTGCGTCATTTGAATTCTTTTTATAATGTTGTTTTGAAAGTACGCATTCTTCATGCGTAGAGAATCGCATGGAGGTCGTGAGAATTGTTTTATTTCGGCGGTGACCAAATCCGAACGAAATAAACGTAACCGTGATAACTGCATTAAGCAATTCTCTGTAGCGAATGGTATATTACACAAAAAGTAAACAGTTATCGGAAAAACAAATTAGCCTTAACTAGCAACTATAGATCAGATATTTTATATACTCTGCAGTCAAGAATAAATTAAATCAATTAAATTAATCAAACTAATTGAGGCAATCAAGATAATAAAAATGAGAATGTAAAAAATGATAATTAGCTTGTGCTGACAGCTAGCCAGAGCCGACGGAACAAATTTTTCTCAGGAAGCAGGAGAAGGGGGAGGGGTGATAGAAATTTTTTTTTGTTTATAGTATGATAATTTAGAAATATCTTCTAAATTCCCAGGGGTGGAATTCTACACCTGGGATTTTCTCAGGTGTGGAGTACTCTCCTTCACTCCACACAGGTTCCGTCGGCCCGCTAGTAGCTTATCAAATAAGTAAAATATATATCTAAAGAATAATAATAAGAATTGTTATATCATTTTTAATACTTTTCTAAATTACAAAGATTAATTATAAGTTATAATGCTCACCGTTTTACGACCTCTTAATTCTCCGGTAGCAGCAGCAACAAGAAGACCTAGAGTTACAATAATGTAGCCTCCACACGCGACTGTCGCAAAAGCCTGTCCTAATGGTGAGAACAAAGCACAATGGTAAAGAAATTGAAAGACAAAGCATAAAAGGAAAATGCATATTGATGTTACCAATGTCTCCCCATGTTACACTGTTGAGCAATGACCATTCTCGACTGCGATTTCTGAGGTAGTTCAAAACCCTTCTGCTCTCATCATCAGTCACCCTCAAAGCTACCACACATGCTATGCATAATAACTGAAAAATATTTATATTTTTGTTATACACATCAAGTGTGCTGAAATTAGTTTTCTCGTTAATTTTATCAATATTTTTAATTCCATTATGACTTTCAAGCTGGTGAAAATAGCTTTAAGTGTTTTTAAATATTTAATTTAGAACTTTTTGGATTCCTATACTTTTTTAGAGAAAGCAAAAGCTAATTTTTCTGTGTTTTGACAAATTTTTCACATATTTTTAAAACTGTTAATAGCTTAACATCTTTCTAGAAAATTTCTTCAACTAGAATGGGGAAATTTGTATTTGCATTATTTTTCGCTAAATAACGAAGAAGCCTTTGCATAATCATAGGATTTATCGTTGGTGAGGTGATCAGCATAACACACTTGCAATAAAGTACGCGAGGTATCTTCCAGTATCTTCGACCCAGTAAAGCGGTCACGCCTATTCTATATCCTATCCTTGCATTGCGGAAAAAGTCTTTGCATACCTCGAAGCACCTCAAAGTAACAAGTAAGGACGCACGCATTATAGCAATAATGTAATAAGAAAAGATCTGTGCTCGTCAACATGAAAGACAAACGTGAGTCACATATTATGAGGTTCTCTGAGGTGATTTCAACGATGGATCACCACGAGGAATTGTATCTGCCTATGCAGATTCTGTGTCGCGAATCACCAAGTAGATCAAGTCTTTCAAAACAAAATTTTATTTTATAGAAAGTAAGCAAAATGAAACGCATTTACTCAATATATTAAGAGCATGTGCTGAATTTAGAATTTGATGCAGTGCTCTCAGATCGAGCCAGAAATTTACCCCCTCCACATCCACTATTTTAGCGAAAAAAAACAATTTTTCAAGTATAATGTGGCAAAATTTTGAAATTATTACTCTTTTTAAGTGTTTTCTTGAATTATATAAATAAAATTTCCAACATTATATATAATAAATTACTTTTTTTTCGATAAATTGTAAATGTAGAGGGGGTAAATTTCTGGCTCGATCTGAGAGCACTGATTTGATGTATAGATTAAAAATTGCTAAACTTTCGCTCTTTAGCTGATTCAAATTTAGATATATACATATATTCGTATATACATTTCTGTACTTTTAATTGAAGTTATCTATTCATAGCAATGGCGTATATAGGGGGATCAGGGGATCAATCCCCCCCATGAGTCTTTTAATATCACGTTAGAATTAAGAAAATTACTTTGTTCCATGTTTATTCATGTTTATACTTGAATTTTTTACTAAGTCATATCCCCCCTCATCGAAAAAAGCTATCTACGCCACTGATTCATAGGTATTTTACTATAGCAAAATAAAAATTAGTATATATTATATGTTCTCTATAATTCCACAGAGAATTTCAGATGATTATGATTCTCAAACATGCATATACCAAATTTACTTGGGTTTTAATGAATCATTGAATTCTCTACCGACGCAAAATACTTTATTCAATATTTCTTAATACTGAATTATGAATGAATAAATTAGGTAGCTCTTATTGTTAGTACAATCTTAAGAAACTCTATTCATTGAATAAAATTATTTACATTTCAAAGTTTTTACTTTTACTTTATTATTATTGATTATTTTGTTTAAACAAATTAGTCAAAAATCCTTAAGCTACGTACCACTTCAATGATCCTGATGAACACTTTACGGTTCCACATGATTTCACAGGAAGTGCACAATTATTTTTAAAACTCAAAAAAATGCACGAACAGGACTTCCTCGGTTTGAGAGCTTATAATTAATCGCAGACATAACGATTAATCGTTTCGATTTTTCGTTTCGGCTACCCTGATCCGTGCCTAAATGATTTCTTCCTTTTTGAAACAAAAATATAATTTTTCTATTGAAGAAAAAGAGAAAATAGGTATTGAAATTAATTGAAGTAAGTATAATATAAAAATATTAAAAATAATAAATATATGGAATGTATATATGTAAACAATATTGATAGTAAAATCTTTTTGCAAAAAAAGAAGAATTCAGACACTGGTTTTAATCACTCTTGATGTTTCACATTATAGTTTAAGCACTCGCGAATAATTTAAAAACACTTAATCACACTTTTTACATTTAAATTTCTTGTTATTAAAATGTCATTTTAATTGAAAACACTTTGTATCCTTCTTGGAAATTTATTTTATAAGTTTCTGGATATTGTAATTAAGAAATTTGAATAGAAATAAAAAAAATATTTTTTAAAATGAAGTATTTATTTTTGCATGGGAAATTGAAAAGGAAATTTCAGACAGACCTTAATCAATCGGAAGAATTGATAGGGGACCGGAAGAAGAGGGTAAGAAAATAGACACTTCGAGTCTAAGCGTTGGACGTCGACTGAAGAGATAGTGAGTTTCAGATTACATGGGCACTGTCACGTAATAAGGCAGCGTATGTGCCAGTATAGCTGGAAACAATACCATTATCACACGACGCAATGGCGTGAGACAATGCAAATTTCCATGGACAACCATAGAAAACTCAGCTTCTTGTCAATTACTTTACTTATATTTATATATCCGTCGGACTTGCAAAACGCTCTGTTAACTCTGATCGCCTTTAAGAATCCAGATTCCATTCAATTTCGATTATAAATTTTTTTAAGCAAAATTCCATTCTCCATTTTATTCAACGAAAATTATAGATAAATATTTTTGCATAAGATGAAGAACTCAAAATCTAACTTCAAAATTGAATATTTTCATTTTACTTAAAAAATATTTGAATTAGATATTTTTTTCACTCTGTATGCATAATTCTAGTTAAAAATTGATTAATTCTACAGAGGGGAAAAATTCAAAATTTAATATTTGTTGAATAAAATGAATAAATCGAATTTTTAGATTAGAACTTGGCTCCAAGACCCTTAATGCAATTATTTTCTAAAAATTCAATTACCATTTTTCCCCTCTGATTTTTTCTCGTTGACATTTTCTTGTGGAAAAAGGAGGAGAAAATAAAAGGAGATCGGAATAACAGAGAATTGAAGGGGTTTTATTTATTTCAAATTATTTTTAAATTTTAATGCATTTATATTTCAAACTTCATGCTTCAGAGTCTTTCAAAATTGAACAACTTTCATAATTGGTAAAATACAATATAAAAATGTAACGATTGAAACAATGTTTTCTTATTTTTTTCTTTATAGCGATTTACATTTGTTTTTTATGTACTTTACAACAATGACATCACATTATCGATCTTAAGGTGTTGATATTACTCAGAAATACATCTTCAATGCATTAAAGTCTCTTTGTCTAAAGTACAATAAGTTTCTCACGACATTTTTTCATAAATGCATCAAACACTTTACCTTCCTTGACTTTGCGCTATAACTATTCCAAATAAACGTGTAATTTTAGATTTAAATAGCTCGTCCTAACGTATTCATTAAAAAAAATACACCTGTGATAGGCGCCGGTGATTCATTAAGCATTCAACAATTCAACATTTCTTCATGTGAATGAAGTATAATCTTGAATCTGGACTTATAGTATTAATTCTAAATAATTAAAGATGAATGCTGAATAATTATCGTTGAGTCAGAAAAATGACGGTTCAATAAACGTTACCTGTTTCCGGCGTGAGAAATGACATCATGCTTTACATAATTCTTTAATTACTTATTATTATCATAATCATGAATTTTGTATAAATTCAATAAATATTAAAATTGAGGTATTAAGACAATATAGGTTTTCTTGCGTTGCGAATTCAACTTCAAGCATGTTACTGGTGGATTCAAATTTCAGGGATAAGTCATTGAAAGATGCCTAAAATTGACCTTGGAAACTGAAATAGTATATAATAATATTCTCAGCTCTACATTTTTAATAAATCATGGGCATCACTTGAGACTATAATCCCTATAAAATTCTGTCTATAAGATATGTCGAAAAATTGATGTCGATAATTTTCATCGTTACAAAATTCCTTATATGAGGAAATAAAAATAAATATGGGTAGAATATTATAAATACATTTTAAGAAAGGAACATCAAATGTGGCCATAAAATTTCTCAATAAAATGAGAAATTTTATTTCATAAAGTGAATAATGACAAGCGAGAAAAAATGAGAAATTGGTGTTTCTGACTATAAAAAGGGAGAAGCAACGGCCGTGAGTGTGTAGGACAATGGCTCTGGTCACTGAATCTCACGTATAAACACGTCTAAACACGTCTAAATGGAACGTGGGTACTTTCGCTGAATTCTTTTCTTGCAGCGAATTATGAATTATCTCCGTTTGAGAGTCCACAAGCCAAATCTCATGAAAACCCAATTTTGGAACTAATTTTTAGTTCAATTTAGAATTAGACGTGTAGCGTCCTTGTACTTCCTTTTAAAAAAACCTAAATACAATTTTACATAAAATCATAATTACTAATTATTAATTAATTATTAATTAATTTAATAATTTAATAATAAAATAATTAAATAATAATATATACAATAATAAAATAATAATAATAATACTAATAATAATAATAATAATAAAATAATTAAATAATAATATATATAATAATAAAATAATAATAATAATATTATAATAATAAAATAATTTAAATAATTTAATTAATTATTAAATAATAATTAATTATTAATTAATTATTAATTAATTATTAATTAATCGCAACAACAATGCATGCGAGATTTTTGAGACATTTAGTGACACCAATTTTTTAAAATAGGATATCAGGGATGCTAGTCCATCCTCTGTTTTCCCTAATCCCCTTTTGTTCCCTTTCCTCTTTTTTTTCCCATTAAATTTGTAAAATCCCCTTAAAACCCTAAAATCGAGAATTTTGACCCAATTTTCCTTATTTTCACAAAGTTTAGATTCATATTTGTAAGAATTGTCACATAGTTTGACTTTCAATATATTCAAAAATCAGTTGCGAAAAAGAAGCGAGAAAAAAAATGTGAAATAATTATAGGTCTTCTATAGAAGACCTATAATTAGTTTCTTTTTTTTACTTGTTATATATAACAAGTAAAAAAAGGAAACTGCATGTTGATTAGAACAGGTCGTTTTGGTGCAATTAAAATTTTTTTTAAGTATCGATATGCGGAAATGATGTTTCAAAAGTTCCTAGTAATAAAATACAAATTATCATAAAAAATATTGTATTTATTAATGTCAATTAATGTATTTTCAGTCCGCTTACACTATAAAAAAATCCCCTTTTTTCCTAAAAAAAATCCGCTTTTTTGAAAAAAATCTCCTTTTTTCCCTAAAATTTTGGGGATAATGGGAATTTTCTTTTAATTTTATTTATTTTTGGCATTTTTGTGCGTATCAGTCCATTTTTTTTCATCTGCTGCGCTTGCCTGCAGAAAATCAATTCAAGAGTGAAAGAGATAGAAATCAGAATAGTCTATCTCTTTTTCTCTTAGGTGAATTCACTTGCGTGGATACCACTGTCTCTTTCTTTCTATGACTTTTCTGTAAGCAAGCTACTTGCCCCCCCACCCCTGCCAAAAAGCAAAGTTACAATAATATATATATAAATATATATATATTGTCCTTCCAACCTGCCCTAGGCAAATGGCAACTCTATGTAATATAGAAAATTGAATAGAAAATCGTATCATCTCTGATTACATCATAATGTAATTCATTTAAACATTATCATCCATTTGCTATCTGCCTATAATTGTGTAGCACCGACGCGACGGTACCACCACTACCACCGCGGTACCAGTTACCACCCTATAGATATATGCATGCCTTAACACATGTCTCTCACTCTCATTTATCTCATTTATTTCATATTTGAAAAAGTGAGATGCGAATATGAAAAAGATTTAGGTATTTGGCAATATTAAAGTCTTTGACTGTCATGTAAACTGAAATAAGGAAAGGAAAGAATTTCCATAAAGGAAGCCAGTTAATCAATTTAATGGAAATTACATATGTATTTGTACAAAATAGGAAGCTTATGACTATGAATATTTTAATCATTTTAATATACACTTAGCCTTGAGACACCCTGTATAAGATACTAGGAATATATGACCTTGATCGACTGCGTTTATGATCGTTTTCAAGTGAAACGAAATCTTTTTTATGTTTTCAGGTAAACCAAGAATCTTGATACCAATCAATCTTATATCAGCTTATACCTACATGTCATAGATATAAGATTTTCATCGAAAGAATCAATGAAACTTTCAATTTCTCGTTGGGTGTTTGCAAACCAAATTACCAACCCTATATTTTTTGGCTGACCGTAAACCGGCGTAAGTGCGGTAACGGACTTTTTGTAAAGGAATCTTCACATGAACACCAGAATTGATAAAATTCATATCTGGTTCTTTTTACACATTCTCTCTTTTAGATTTTTTCCTTCCAAAAGTATGTACATATGAGAAGAATTTTAATTCTTCAATGAAAAAGCCTTTTCAGCTATTTTTTAGGTGGAATTGATATTGAATGAATATTCTATCATGATTGGGGGGGGGGGGAAGAGAGGGGAAAAGAGGCGAAAAATTATCACACATTTTGTGAATAACGCCACATATTTATAATAACACTTGTTTACGAATAAAAATCCAACTAAAAAATCGTAAAATAATAATGGAATATTGGAATCTTTATAATTCTTGGAATGGAATTCTATGGAATGATTGAATGATTGTAGAATGATTGAAGAACGATTATTTGCTATGGAAATATTTTTAAACTACTGTTTTACTATAGTAAATATAGGTGAAATATGCATGTCTGGACTTGAGTCTGAATTCGCCTTTATAGAAGCGTTTCTAAGAATATATTTGATTTTTAAGTACAATTAATCTTCAAAATTAATAATTCATTACATATTAAATTAGCAAATAAATAAATTAATAAAATAAAAATTCTAAAGAATTTTAGAATTTCTCCTTCTCCTAAAATAAAAAAAAAAACCTATAAATTGCGAGAAAAACAATGAGGAATGAACATTTTCAAGACCATTTTTGCGGCAGAAACCTTGAGATCTTGGAAACTTGCACAGACAAGTTTAGACTTGCATCGTATAGATTTAGGGGTTTGGCTCAACCTCGAGTAAGAAAGAAGTGTGATTGTGGTGGCATGTGCCGGCATGTAAAAGAAATGATCGCTTAAAAAATCACCACCACAACAATTGAAAAAAACCGAGCAATTTTGTACTGATGACAAAATCCAGTATTTAAAAAAAGTATTTTTAGAGGAAATTTCAAGAAATATATATCTGATATGATATATATGTGATATGATGTCTTGAAAAATTACTCAGATGTAAAATGTGTGCATATGTATTTATATATGTATATATGTATGCATGTCAAGATCCTGCAATATCTTGAAAACGCGTAGAGATAAATTAATGAAATTTAGCACCCTTATTCCACTATATACCTAGTTGAATTTCTTTCAAAAGGGTTTAACAAAATAATAATTAATATAATTTTAGTGAAATTGATTTTTCGACTATAACACCTCAAATAATCAAAATTGAAATCAGATTTCAAGAGAAAAAAGGTTCCTTATGTCGAGATGAATCGATTGAACAATAAGTTTAATAAATTCCATAGAAAAATAAGAAAGTTATGGTTATTTATAATTTTAAAAACTTAATTTTTCGAATATAAGTTTTTAAATTTCCAAAATTAAAATCTGATATAAGGAAAATGAGGATTCTTTGTGTCAAGACGAATCGATTTGTCTATATGATTAATGCATTTCATTGAGAAATAAGAAAGTCATGGTTAATTGTATTTTTCAACAATTAATTTTTCAACTATGATTTCTCAAACAATGAAAATTTAAAGCTCATGTAAGGAAAATAAAAGTTTTTTGTGTTGACACGAATCAGGAGATCTAATATCAATTCATTTGATTAATTAATTAATGCTTCCTCTCTGAGGAAGCAAATATGATTTGGAAAGCATGATTTTTGAAGCAAAGTGCTCGTTGTATGAGCACAAAAGTTGATACAACTTCACAGCTACTTTTTGTTTTGAAAAAAACAAAATGAAAAATAATTTTCAATTTCTTTCAGATTGTTGATGGAAATTTGAAAAATTATTAAATTAAAGAAATCCAGAAAGATTTTTAATCGCGTTTCGCTTGGAAAAAAGTAACGGATGAGGGGAGAAGTCAGCGAGGGTCGGTCCTATCTATCCTCCCTTCTTAAAGACGGCCCCCTTATTGCTCGCTTATCGGCGAGCTCGTCCAATCAGCGTTTGAGTAGATACTTCGATGGGCTGGATAAAAGGGGTAAATCACGTACATTCGTACAATATAACTATAGCTAAAAAGATTATAGTAAGATTTGGTGGCGTTATCGGTTATCCTCGGCTTGAGATTGAGTTTTTTCCAGACTAGTCAGTTCTCCTCAAGTGTTAGTATAAGAAGCATCGAATCCGTCTTTGCCGTTTTTTCCCGGATAATAGATTCCTGTACGGTATGTACAATTTTGCTTTCTCGTAGATTAATATAAATTCAAAAATCTTCAGACAGTGGCCACATGTCAGGGAAGTCAGGGAAGCCAGGGAAATGTCTGGAAAAAAAAATTTGTCAGGGTCGGCGGATTTACATAAGGGCACATGGGGCACGTGCCCAGGGGCCCCCACAAGCTAGGGGCCCCCGGCCCCCACAAAATAAATA
>CAJFCP010000036.1:5503754-5545809 GCA_904066005.1 Synergus itoensis | reverse complement strand
TCCTCTTTTTTCATTCTTTTTCATTCTTTTTTCCTCTTTTTTCATTCAAATATAAAAAAAATATGCAATAAATATTGTGTAATTTGTAATATTTTAAATCCCTTACAAGGGGGCCCCCGGCCCCCACAAAATAAATATTCTCTTTTTTCATTCTTTTTCATTCTTTTTTCCTCTTTTTTCATTCTTTTTTCATTCAAATATAAAAAAAATATGCAATAAATATTGTGTAATTTGTAATATTTTAAATCCCTTACGAGGGGGCCCCCACACTATTAGTGCCCAGGGCCCCGCTAAACTTAAATCCGCCGCTGGTCAGGGAAACGCAAGTAGTTATCAGGGAAAATAGAAATTGACATTTATGCTAATTATGTTATTTTTGTCGTGTAGCGTATAATTTTGTAGTTTATTTAACATATTTTAAAAACTTTCCAAGAATTTCGAAGGATTATAAAAAATTTCCAGGCATTCTTTGAGATTTTTCGGGTTTCTAATGATTTCAAGAGTTTTTTCATAATTTTAAAAGATTTTAAGAGGTTTCTAAGAATTTAAAGGAATTACATGACATTTGTAGAATATTAAAAAAATTTAGTGGAATTTAAAAACTTCACGAAATTTTAAGAGATTTTTAAGAAAGTTTAAGGAATTCAAAGAATTTTAAGGACTTTTGATTTTTTAAATCTCTGAAAAATTTCAATAGTATTTTTACTGAAAATTTGTTTGCATTTTGATATTCTTATGTCAGGGAAATAATTTCTTTTTATATAATAACTTTTCCCTGACTTTCAGACTTTTTTTTTTAATTTAAAAATTCTATGGACGGATGTAGGTGAGCGACTCAATTTTTCCAGCTTTCGTAAAAATGACAGGGTGGCCACATGTCAGGGGAAATGTTAGGGAAACGCGAGTAGTTGTCAGGGAATATAATAGAAATTGACATTCATGCTAATTATGATATTTTTGTCGTATTGCGTATAATGTTATAGTTTATTTAACAAAATTTAGAAACTTTCCAATTATTTGATTTTTGAATGTGATTTGATTTTGGAATGAGATTTGATTTTTAATTGTAATTTGATTTTTGAATGTAATTAGATTTTTTAAATGTGATTTTATTTTTAAATGTGATTTGATTTTTGAATGTGATTTGATTTTAAAACTTTTTTTAAATTAAAAAATTTTTTTTAATGTTCCTCATGGAATTTTACAGGATTTCATGAGATTTTTATGATTTTTAAAAGATTTTGTGAAATTTTACGAAATTTTAATGGATTATAAAATATTCTCGTGTGATTTTAAAGAATTTTAAGAGATTTCCAAGGTTGTCATAAATTTGAGAGATTTTTACGAATTTCAAGTGGTGTGAAGTGATTTTAAATTTTAAAAGACTTAAAGAGATATACGAAATTTTTTAAAAATTTCAATAATATTTTTACTGAAAATTTGTTCGCATTTTGATACTTTTATGTCAGGGAAATTTGTTTGAAAGTCAGGGAAAAGTCAGGGAAATGTTAGGAAAATGAAAAAATTGCATCTTGTGGCCACCCTGAATGATAAAAATACAATCATCTGGAAAAATTGTTTCTTACTTCAGATTTATTTTTTGTTTCCTCATAGAGGAAGCTTTGTAGTGATAACAAAAATCCAGTTTCTAAAAAAAGGTTTTTTTGAACATATTTTAAGTGGAATATATCTAATATAATGTCCTGAAAAATTGTCCGGATGTGTGTGTGTATGTATGTGTCATACTTTTAACGATCCTGCATTTTCTTTAGAACGTGTATAGATAAATTGATGAAATTTGGCATATTTATTTCACTATGTACCAAGTTGAATTTTTTTTTATAAGGGGCCAAGGGTTTACTAAAATATTTCATTTTACAAGTTTCGTGTCATTTTATAATTTTCGTAAATTTCATTTTTCCACTATAAGTTCTCCAATATTCAAAATTTAAAGCTGATTTAAGGAAAATGAAGATTCCTTCACGCAGAAAAAAAATCTGTTGAATCTACATAAAAATCTGTAGAATTTACAGATTTAATCTGCTGGAATAGGGACAGCAGATTATTTCTGTAGATTCTACAGAAAATTTTTGTTAGCCAAATCTTTTGAATTTACAGATAAAATCTGTTGAATCTACAGAAAAAATCTGTAAATTTTACAGATAAAATCTGTAGATTCTACAGATAAAATCTGTAAATTCTACAGATAAAATCTGTAAATTCTACAGATAAAATTTGTAAATTTTACATTAACAGATTTTTCGTACTTTCAAACATAAAAATAAATGTCTTAGAAACAATTATTAATTAGGAACATGGTTTATTCGTATGGATATACATATAGCCAATCGATATTTGTAAATTTTAACGCATATATAACAAATAAAATTTCGCACGCAAGGCTGGGGGGAATCGAACGCACGATCTATCGGACGCGAGTCTACGACCTAAACCACTAAACTAAGCTCGTGAGATGGTGGTCTCACATTTTTTCCAGGGAATACTCAATCATACACGAATATTAAATTGAACAGATTAAATCTGTAAAATTTACAGATTTCTTTTGTTAAATTTATAAATTTTGATCGCTCCAAATCAGCAGATTTTCATCTGTAAATATAACAGATTTTTTCTGCTATGTTAGCAGATGACTCTAACAGAAGCATTTCTGTAAATTTTACAGATAGAGTTATAAGATTAACAGATTTTATCTGTCATAGTAACAGATTTTATCTGTTAAAATAGCAGAAATCTCCAACAGATCTGAATCTGTAACTTTAACAGATTCATTTTTCTGCGTGTTGTGTTCAGACTAATCGATTGACCTATATATGATTAATGCATTTCATTGAAAAATAAGAAAGTTAAAGAAAATCAAAATTTTAAGCAAAAAAAATTTTTTTTTAAATCAAAATTTAAAGCAGATGTATTAAATACTTAATGCTTCCTCTATGAGGAAGCAAATTATATTTGCTTACAGGAAGCAAAGTGCTCATTGACTTTGTTAAACGAGCAAATTCCATTTCCCATACATTTTCTTCTTTTAAACTATGACTCAAAAAAAATTCCTTTTTGCACCAGAATTAAATGCTCATTAAGTGCTCTCGAACTAGCCTTTTTCGGAAATTCTAACACTTTTATTTCTTTTTTTAAACGAGCAAATTCCATTTTCCATGAATTTTCACAGGAATTAAGTGATGCTCATTAAGTGCTCTCGATCTAGCCTTTGCCGGAAATTCCAACTATTTTATTTCTTTTTTAAACGAGCTAATTTTTTTTCCATGCATTTCTTTTGGAAATTCAAACACTTTTGGATAAAATCATAAAAATTAGACTATATATAAGGTGCAAAAAGTATATGTATGATGTGGTACAATTTTTTCTGAATAATAAAGTATAAGTTATTCAGGATCGTTTGTAACAAAAAAAAGTTTTTTGATATTATTTTGAAAACAGTTAGTCTGTGGAATAAAGTTGCAAACAAAAATTATAGAGTTCGATAAAATACATCTTTTATCTTTTATAAATTATTTAAAGGATGCGGGATGTACCTTAACGCTCTTCCGTACTTGGTCACAGGGACAAGCCCACCCCCCTTATTCATTCCAGTTTTTTATTCTGCTCTTAAACAGTAAGTTTGACTTAGTTGAACATAATCTGATTTTTCTCGAAAAATAATGATTTCGAGGGAAAATTTATAAAAGATGTATTTTATAAAACTCTGTAATTTTTGTTTGAAACTTTTTTTCCTCAGACTAACTATTTTCATAATAATATAAAAAAACTTTTTTTTGTTACAAACGATCTTGAATAACTTATTCTTTATTATTCAGAAAAAAATGGTATCATCATACATATACTTTTAACAACTTATATATTTTATTATTTTCATGATTTTACCCAAAAGAGATGGAATTTCCGAAACAAGCTAAATCGAGAGCACTTAATGAGCACCTTATTCTTTCGGAGGATTAGTAATTCGTGAATTCAAAGTTATAGTGACAGTTTTTAAAAATTTTTGGTGATAGTGAATTAAAGTTTATAGTGTTAATGTTTTAAAATTTTTGGTGATAGTGTTTTAAAATTTTTAGTGATTGTTTTTTTTAAATATCTATTGTCTCTCTTTTTTTTATTTTGTATATATACAATTAGTAATTCGTGAATTAAAATTTATAGTGATAGTGTTTTAAAATTATTAGTGATTTTTTTTTAATATCTATTGTGATAGTGAATAAAAATCTATACACGAAAAAAACTGTTATGGATGTGACAATCACAGAAATAGTAAAATACGGTACAACTACAATTTATGGTTTCCACAACCACAACTATTATGTGAAAAGAACCATAGCTATGTAGCAACTTTTATTAAATAGTTGCCACATAGCTGTGGTTGTTGTCACGTAAGACTTGTGGTTTTGGCAACCACAACCGTAGATGTGGCAACCGAAAATTATTAGTTATACCATATTTTACTATTTCTGTGGTTGTCACAACCATAGAGTTTTTTCAGTGTAGTGATTGTCTTTTAAATTTCAAAACATTTTTTTATCGTTTCGAATCTTTCCTTTTTTCAAAAAAATCTAGATTTTGGAATTTAATTTAAAATCTTTTGTCTCTTGAATTTTAGTGTTTCCAAAGTGGTTTATAACAAATTCAAATAATATTTTGTAATATTTAATTATACTTTATAATATTCAGGGCCGGTGGAACCTGTGTGGAGTGAAGGAGTACTCCACACCTGGGAATTTAGAAGATATTCCTATATTATCATACTATACAGTGGCGGATCCAGAACATTTTTTCAGGGGGGGCGATTTTAAAAATTTTTACGAGGGTGATGAATAATAAAGAAAGTAAAATCCTAGAATTCGAAAACGCAGGAGTTTTTACTTAACACACAGCGGCTGAGGGGGGGCGATCGCCCCTATCGCCCCCCCCTTGTATCCGCCAATGATACTATAATCAAAAAGAAATTTCTATCACCCCCCCCCCATGCTTCCGTAACTCCAAACCTGGGAAAAATTTGTTCCGCCGGCCCTGATAATATTGTACATTATTTTGTATTTTATAATATTGTACAATATTTTATATTTTACAGTATTTTTTAATTATTTGTTTTTTCTCCTTTTTCAGCTTCAGTAAAGATGGATTCGGTGAATCAGCACATGAAGGTCAGCCAAAGGATATTAAACTTGATGGAGAACTACAACGTGGTGATCGAGCAGGTGAATGGGCAGCGAAAGCTGAACGGGCCACCTCCGAACTGGGTTGGACCTCCACCTGGCCCAGAAACGGAGGTCTTCGTGGGCAAGTTGCCCAGGAACATTTTGGAGGATATACTTTATCCCTTCCTTGCCCAGGCGGGAGCCATTTACGAACTTCGGCTCATGATGGACTTCTCCGGAAGAAACAGGGGTTATTGCTTCGTAAAGTATGTAACTCCTGAGGAAGCGGAGAAGGCCATCAGTACCCTGAATGGCAAGGAAATCATTCCAGGGAGAAAAGTATGTCTGGTTAGCTCCATAAACAACTGTAAGTTGTGGATTGGAAGGCTTCCCAGACTTATAGAGTCCTCCGAAGTGATTCTGGTAAGAATATATATTTTTTAGAGATTATTTATTTTACTTATTGTTATAGAAAAAAATAACTTACATTTTTTTTCCTTCCAGAAAATCTGCTCGAGAACCACAAATATAAAGGACGTCGCTGTGTATAAAAATGGGAAGAACGAAGCGCAATTTGCGATCGTGACGTACGAGTCGCATCGAGGGGCGGCAATGGCGCGTCGCAATTTGCTCACGGTTAAAAATTCTATTTTTATACACAGCGTTGCTGTTGATTGGGCGAACCCAGATGTCACTCCCTGCAATTTAGTAAGTGAAAAATTGAATATTTATTAATAAAACAATTTCAGAAATTAAATGAAAATTTTAAGGAATTATTGAAAATTAAATTGCTAAACGAAGGTTTATTGACTCTTATTAGCTAAAAATATTTATTATTATGAACGTATAATTGGTATATGTATAACTAATTTGCTCTTATGGTAAAGTATTACATATGCCCTTATTTTATAATAAATAAATTAGAAAGTTTTTATGATTTTTATTTTATATTTGTTATAACAGAGGGGAATCCCCTACCCTTGAAACACGATGAAAAATATAATTTTGTTCTTAATTATGTATCCACAATAATTTCAGAAATAGAATAAATTTATAGAAATTGATTCAAAACTCTTAATATTTTTTAAATAGGCGATGAAAATTCCGCCCTCTAATACAGGTCATTGATATCAGATGGCAGCACTTTCGCGTTTATTTTGATTTGATCTTTTATCCCTCTTTTACCGGTTTATGCCGGTCAAGTTTTGTTTTAACGGTCACAGTTTCATCGTCATTCAAGGCGTGGACGTTCTTCTGTTTTTTTGTGAGTTTATGGTAGACAACAATCCAGGACACATTTGTTCGAGGTTAGCAATATTCATTTGTTTCTCAATAATAATAATCCCCAAAAACAAGTGCACCTAAACAACCCAAATAAATGTTACTGATTTTAATTATCGAAATTTTTTTATTCTTGACGTTGCAAGTTGCGTTCGTTGCCTGTTTCAAAACAACTCAAGTTAGCACCCTTTTCTCGTTTATATTATCTCGCTTGATATGGTTTGTAAATATTTTAAATTCATGTTTCATTGACCTTAAATAAACATCTAATATTGGAGTGAAGTGTGTCCGTGGTTGTTATTGTGTCCGATACTCCGAGATTCGATTTCATCATTTTTATCTTAAACTATCTCGAGGTAGTGAATATTCAGACGAATTTATTGGTACAATTTCATAATTTTAATATTAGTTTATTTAATTATTGTTGTTTATATAATTTTCGACTGGATAAAACCTTCAAGAAAGTTTTGATGGGTTGAAATTCCAGAGGTTAAGCAGTCAGCCTTATTTCAAGTTTAATGAATTGTGAATCTTTATTTACCATAATATTATCGTGATTTAACTGTATTATGTGATTTTGTAAGTTTTTTGTTAGATTTAGATTTAGCAAAACAATTCTGAAACTGGTTAATTTATGCAATATATTTTTGTGCTTCCTAACCTCAACATTTGTTTGTTAAACGAAATCTGTCGTGTTTTTTTCCATAAAGATATAAGAATAGAGGTGAAGAGGCATGCACAGATGTTTCTCTAATAAAAATAGAAAGGAGATGAAAGGATCGCTACCTGTCTCTTTCTCGTGACGCGATTAGAGAGAGACAGGTAGGGGTCCTTTCATCTCCATTCTTTTTCTATTAGGGAGACACTTCCACTCATTAGAGCCTATACCTTTTCACCTCTATTCTTATATCTCTATGTTTTTTCACGTGGTTTAAAATCAAATTCTATTTTTACCTTTCTTTTACTTAAATCAGTTCTTTTCTTTTTGATTTTGAATTTCTTATTAATAGTAGTCAGTTTAAAACAAATCTTCTCGATCTAACATAGTTCTTTATGATCAAAATGGCTCATTTTATATAAATAATTTTTGAAAATCAGTATCAATGAAAATTTATAAATTAAGTTTAAAAAACAGTTATGAATTCGGTATAAAATATAATAAATTGTTGAAGTTTCAAGGTTCAATTTTTTTCTAATGTATTGTTATAATTTAAATGGATTTAATATGTACAAGAAGTTTTGAACGTTCAAATTGAACGAAATATCTTTTTCCAATTCTGTTTTATCCAGATTTATAAATTTCAAAGTATATTTTCACAATTAATAAGAAAACTTATAGTGCATCTAAAATTTTTGTACTTCTATTAAGCTCTTTCCTTTAATAGTATTTTTAGAGAATTCTAATTTATTTGATCTATGAATATAAATTCTAACACATTGTTTTCTTTCCACAGATTGAAGAAAGTGGCCTCGCTGTCAAGAATCAAGACACCGAAAATTTATACTTCCTCAAGAGCATCAAAAGAAAAGTGATCGGCTTCGTGGATAATCGATCATTACCTTCACAGACAAAGTCTCGAGAAGAAGTATTGCATGAAAATATAGAGTGCTACATTCGTGATAACCAGATCATATCTTTGCCTGATCAGGATCCTGCAAATTTAAGGGTCACAAAGAATTCCAAGATGTCCAGCACATCCAAGCAGAAGAAGCCTCCACAAAAACAACCCAGCAAAGTAATCTCAACACCGGAAGCTCCAAATTCTTCTCAACATTCACCATTCCGGTTACCAAGACCCGTAGAATTGTCGAAACAACATCCTTCTCAATCGTTCAGTCTTTTCGATGATTTCACTTTTTCTCATGCACCGATAACTGTGCAGGAAAATCAAGGATGGGCTGCATCATTTGATCAATTTCAACATCTAAATCAAAATAATTTTGCATCAAATTATTGGATAGACAGCATGATTCCACGATTTTCAAGTCTAAATCTCTATTCTGAGGAAGCGAGGTCATTGGCTGGAGATCCGTCTCAGTATGGTAACCACAAGGATGTTGGAATGTTTCCTGTTTTACACGAGAAAGTTTTGCCTGGACAACGTGCAAAAATCATTGGTCCTATGAGTGCACCAAATCCTTTCCAACCTGTGATATGGCCCGAAAAAGGATTTCCCTTCCATCCGACCGGACCATCGAGTATTGCCAGTGGAGTGCAGTATCCCTACGGCCAGATTCCAGGGATGCCTTTGCCTTACACTTTATGCCCGATACCTTATGCTGATCCTTGGCCTCAAAATTTATTTGAAAATCGGGTTTACTTTGATATTAACCAACATCACTGCGTGCCTTCAAATTGTTCAGTATGTATGGAAGCTTACACGCACAGGATCCAGGCAGAGCATTGCAATTTAACCTGTTACAATCAGCATCCTCGTCTTAAGGAAGTTCAGGTTGAAGAAGATACGGATTTTCAACAGCAATCAGAATCAAATTACCAACCTCAGCCTATGTTGAGAGGTCGCCGCAAACAGAAGTCTGTTCCAAAGATGAACCCTCGTCGAAGGAAGCCATCAGAAAATCAAGAAATTGCGGAACAGAATAATTTTATTGATAAGCCAACTTCGGATCATATTCCTCCGAAAGGTGCAAGGCCGATTTTGTCTGCGAAGAAGTAAATATGGTTTTACTTCATTAATTTTTTTTTTTGTGATTTTTTTTTTCATCTCGTTAAGAAAAGCATGTTTTCTTGGCTGATGTTTTCTGCCCGTGATATTAGCTTTATGCTCGTCGCTCTAATTGAAGTGGAGTAAAAGAAGCTTTTTTAGCTTCCAATTTTTTTTTTTATTTTGTTTCTTAAAAGAAACCATGTTCTTTTTTTTATTTGTGATTAAGAGCGACAATTATCAGTGCCATACCTCGTTTGCCGAGAAGTACCTGAATATTATTATAAAACGGGACATTAGACTGCGTAATTATGCATATTTTAGGTATATTTTTTATATCTTGACCTAAATATAGAAAGACGCGATTTTGGTTTTCAGAATCTCTTTGAATTCTAGATTTTATTTCGAATAAACCTTAATTATTATTAAAGAATAGGCTATTGAAAATGTTTAGAACATTATAAACTTGATTTTTATATCAAGTACAATATGTTAAAAAAAAGGTTTATTCTCACTGATATAGAAAATCTATTTAAGTTAAAATCGCGAATATGCTATTGAGATGAATTATAGAATTAATAATTTATTCTTTTATTAATAATTTCTTACTATGATGTTTTAATTATATAATTTACCTGTTTGTACTTGTATTTGTGTAAATTATGTAATTTTAATTTTGTATTCTGTGTTCACTTTTGCATGTATTCAATGTGATATAATTAAAAATGTGACTGATAAAATGCATTTACTATTCTTATTTTATTTTACAATTAAATATATAAGTTAAATTTAGCTATTTTTCAAGTTTAAATTATTTTATATTAGGATAGTTTCAGTGTAAGATAAGTATTAATATTTAAAAGTATTTACAGTTGGATACATATACAATAATAAGAAATTATTCATATGCTGCGCCTGGAAGTATGCCACCATCATTTCATGAGTGCACAGCGGTTATCTTTGGGCTTGAAGTATTAGTTTTTCATTTCAGTTTGGTTTGCAGTGTCCAATAGTCGTGAAAGCAAAGTTCTTGATTGAAGAAATAACTTTTCTTTAAAATAATTATTAGTCTTCTTTTGTGTACTTTACAGTGATTTATTTGGAAGAATTAAGTACAATGAGTAGTTCAAATGCACCGATGTATAATCACAGTGAATATCAAACTCCTTTATCCACTCGATATGCCTCCAAAGAAATGAGATATAATTTTAGCGATCAAAACAAGATTAGTACATGGCGTCAATTATGGGTCTACTTGGCAAAAGCTGAAATGGTTCGTATATTATGTATCCTTTTAATTGATATTAATTTATCCCGAATGGAAATGCATTATAAACAATGAGCCGCAAGAGGCAATTTTGAGGTTAGGTATTCAAAGATGCTATTAACCTATATTATATTAATTTTTAAAGTTTTATGATTTCAAAATATTTAATCTTCTTTTAATATTTAAATAATAAACTCTGAGATGTTAAATCCTTATGAATATCTACAAAGAATATAAATATTACAGTATTTGTTCCTAATTTAGAAAACTGTTGAATTTCAATCATTAAAATAGAATATTTATATTTTAAACATTTCAAATTGCTTCATTGAATCTTGATTGAAAGTGATTTTTTAAATTCTTATTCTTATTCGAGGAAATCATACTTTGATCATATACTATTCGTTTCTTTAGTGAACAAAAATGCCCCCCACGAAGTGTGTACAAATACTTAATTTAAAATGGTTATCACGAGTCGCTGTTATCTTTATTTTTTTCAAGGCAGTGGTGTTAAGTATTGCATTATATCATTGCCACATGTATGATAAATTTGGTGTAAACAGGCAATTTAATGACAAATTGACAAAAGCTTGAAATATTAAATAATTATCATTTTTATTGCATATTTAACACCATGATACATAGTAATTAATGAATTATTTACCGGAAATAAATTAATATTCCATATTTTTATAAGTAATTACATCCTTATTTATGGTACAGTTAACTTACTCTTAGGAATTACAGTTGTTATTATATTCTTATTTAAATCTTCCAGTATTGAGAATATTGAACATTTGGTTTTATCTTGGATTTCTTTAAATGGAATTATTTTGCTTTCTGCAAAAAGAACATTCACAAGGCTGAAATTAATAAAAATTATCTTTATTAGCCACTGAAAGAAAAAATTAGAAGTAAGTACTCCATTAGTTTAATAGTTTTTGATTGCACTTACTGGACTAAGTACTTTGCTGCATACATAACATGTAAGACATCTTTGAGCTGAACAAGTTATTTTCTGAGGTATCTATAAAATAAAAAATCATAAAATTATGTTCAATTCAGTTAAATTTGATGCAAGTAAATTGTAGAATTATTAATATGAAAATATTATAAAACCTACTCTTATCGATTCTGGAGTTGAGCACGATTTGCAAACAATTCTTCCCTTTGGATCCTGAAAAATATATTGGACCTGGACTGTACATAATTTGCGCTAAAAGAAATACATATAAATTTAATTTAAGTTTTACATTTGAAAGTGCATATAAGAATAATTGAAAAATATATTTGTTTTACTGTTCTTTTTGATCGTGTAATACAAGTGCACGCTTTTTTGGATTCTGGGAACTCGTTTTTATCTTGATTCGTTGAAGTCTGAAAGAAAATTTTAATATTAATTTTTTTGTTTAGAAAATATGATTTTAATTAATTTTTTAAGTGTTATTTTTAATTCTGTAATATATTAGCAGATAGTTTTATTCATCTTTGTTACTCTCACTGAAGTTTCTTTATTTTCATGATCACTCTCTTGTTGATTGGTGTTAATTATTCTGGTTTCAGTCGCACAATTTTCTAGAGGTAGTCGAAGTTTTAGAACAGTTTCTCTAATTACATAAAGGAATCAATTTATTATTCAATTTTCTTAATAAAAGCAGTTGTTTCAATTTTTGTACTCACCTTAAGAAAGGTAGGGAAGATTTATTGCATTTTTTAAAATCCAAGGGCTCGACTCTATTTTTTTTATGAAAGAGACCAAGTTTTGGGGCCGAAGAACCTAGTTTTGGGAAAATTTGTTCGGGAACTTCTAGGCTGTTAAAAAAATATGATTAGAAAAACTAAATTATTAAATCAACAATTGGCTGTAGATATATTTATCATTTAATTAATAGTGTCTACATTGTACACGGTTTGTTATAACTTCCAGGAGCAGAGAGTGTCTTTTCAGCTCTGTTTATTGCTTCTTGAGACATTTGGATTATTTTCTGACTCAAAGCAAAGTTTTCATCATTCAGTAGTCCTTTTTCGTCAAGAGATTCTTGATCTCCATCAGGAATGTTTTTCTTTCTCATATCTGGGATTAATTTTGTTTCATAATCTACAGTTATATCAGGAATATTTTTCATCTCTGAAATTACATTTCTTTCAACTGCTGATTATATAAATTTAATTATAATTTATAAATTGAAAGTTTAGTAATTCATAAGTTTAATAATAAACTGTTCTTTAAACCAAAATCTGTCAATCAAACCTTTTTTGTTTTTGCTGTCACCCGCAAATTTCTCGTTGTTTCTATCTATCAAAACTCTCTTTTTTGAATTATTTACATTCTTTTCTTGAATTGTTTCTAATTCCCACTCTCCATCTGAATGATCGTTTTTATCTTCTTGAATCTGCTCAAGTTCTCTTTTTTCACTATCCATTGTCTCCTTTTCATTCATTTTGAATTCTTTTTCACTCGTTTCACTTAAAGAGGTTTGAATCTTATTATTCTTGATACAATATGAAGTCAAAGTTACATTTGTGATGATTTCTGGTATATCTGTCGATTTTGAAGACATGTCAATTT
This sequence comes from Synergus itoensis, assembly GCA_904066005.1. NCBI lineage: Eukaryota > Metazoa > Arthropoda > Insecta > Hymenoptera > Cynipidae > Synergus > Synergus itoensis. The sequence goes on along the minus strand of CAJFCP010000036.1, from coordinate 5,532,858 downwards.
CGAAAGTTGAACCGACACCTAAAAATTACGAGTTATTAAAAAAATGTATATACTATTCCCATTCTGAAATTCTCTTTCTTTAAATTATAAATTTCGAAATGAAGTTATTGATTAACTACTAATACTGTTCTGATTGATAATGAAATTAATTTTAATTTTAACGTCGAAAAACAAAATTAAAAATAAATGTTAATTATATCCTTTCAAAGGTCTTAAAACATTTTTTCTGTATTTAAATTTAAGTTGGTCTATAACTAAACCTCAAAATTAGATAAATTTTGTTTTTATTTTGAACACTTCGCTTTACACGTCGCCTGATCCGATCCATTGGTTTCATTTGTGATAAATCCTTCTGAGGGTGTTTCATTTGTTGATTGAAGAAGCTGAAGTTGTAAATGTTGTTGTTTTTGCTCGTGTATCATTGTTCCTTCTCCACATTTACATCTGAAAATTAGTTTCACAATGAGTTTCAATCAATGAAAAAATATTCTCTTTATTTATAAAGCAAATTACTTTACATTGCATAACACTGTGTTGCCATTCCTCCTCTCATGAGTTGAATGAATGCAGGACACATAGAAGTTGTTGGATATGTACAAGAAGGTTGTTCTATTCTAAAGTTATTTTGTTCTACTTGATTTAAAGTTTGAACAGGCATTTCTTTTAGCTCACGTCTATGAGTCTAGAAGAAAAATAGCTCGTTTTAAATAATCGTATCTTTCAAATGGGATTTAAAATTTCTTAATAATTTTTTTTTTCAGTTTTATAAAAATCTTACTTGAGATTCTGCAACGAGAATTTTTTTTGGTTCGGTTTGGACTTGAACAGCTTCTAGCATCGTTAGTGGAGTGTTTTCTGAGTAATCTGCATACTCTCTTCGTCGTCCAATACCAATTTTTCTATAGACATGCTCATTATTCGGTTCACCAATCATTACTGGTTGTATGACGTTACTAATACTTGTTGCTAAGTCACACTTGCATTCCTGTGAAACGTATTCCAAAACAAAAAAATACATTTTATTTTATTCAAAATCATGTCAGTAATTCAATTAACTTTTCAAATTCTAAGTACTCAGATTCTTAAAACTTACTTTTGGTTCTTTCTTATTCACGTGTTTCGAAAGGTACAAAATACCTGTACTTGGATTTTCATGTTCCTCTCTAAAGTAAGGATGACATCTTTTTCTTCTCATATATTTTTCTCGCCAAAAACTATAAAATTTATTGTCAATTAGTAGTTTTTGAATCAGATCTTTTGAATATTTTAATTTTTTTTTTAATATAAAGTACGAAAAGTTTTTGAATATGGTAAAACTCACCTAAAACACAGGAGCAAATCTATTAGAAAAAGAATCGTTGATATCACACAGAGTGTAAACAACATCATTATCACCCATCGGGAGTCGTCTTTAATAATATAAAAAACCATAATAATCGATGTCATTGCAAAAATTATAAAGCCCACAAAACTAAATCCGACCATCTAGAAAAATTTAAAAATTATTAACTTATAACTCATAATTTTATTTGTAAACTATAAATTGCATTACTATTAATTTATTAAATAATTTTAAATAATTATTCGTACTGGCGTGTCTGTCAAGCCATTGCCTTCAAATTGACTAATAATATCCAAAGCAATCACGAAGACAAATACTGTCGTTAATACAAGGTATAATATAGAAAAAATAATTCTCATTACAGGTACTGTTCCCTCGGATTTAAAATTCAAAGCCGTCATATAAACTATAAAGCTAAAAAGGGCCAATAGTATAATCTGCAAAAAAAACAATAAAAACGTGATCAAAAGAGATTTATCCAAATTATACAAAAAATGTATGATCTGTATTAAAATTATTGCCGTAGAATTAAATAATGTTAAAAAATTAAAAGAAATGCTCACAAACTGAAGTATCCTAAGTGGCTTCGCTAAAGGCGGTACTTGCATGTTCAAATTATGTTTTCTTCTTTCAAATGAATTATTCAGGGTGTCCTCGTTTCTTTGTTCGATATCAGAATCTGCATAAAATTCTTTATAAGTATATTATAAAATAAGTATATTAATAATTTTGAAATTGCAGAATTTCTTATCTCAAAAATATAACCTTTGGTTACACTAAGAAAGAAGAGTATATTTTTAATTAATTCGAAATGTCGAAAGGGTTTTACTATTTTTTTATCATACCTTCAGATGCCATAACGTGAATCTTTATGATTTCTTTTATTATTCTCTGCTATTTTTATTTAAAATTACACTTAAAACTCTTATCATTTTAGTCTCAATATTTGAGAAACGTTTTGACATTTTTTATTTTTCATCTTTTGTTTTTTGTTTTTGTTCGAGTTGTATTAATTAAGCACGTAAATTTTTTAAATAGGATAATTTAATTATCGAAAAAATTATTCTACTCTAATTATTTAATATTTAAAGTTTAACTAAACTTTCAACAACTTTATGATTGTACTATTTATTATTTCTACAAAAACATGCAGAATTACAAATTGTCATTTATAACGCCGAACAAAAAATTTAAAATCAAAAGGAAATATGTATATAACAATTAATTAATAGCCGTAAAGGAAGATCATTATGACATCGAAAAGAAATAGAAAAGAAGCTGTAGCAGACAGGGACATTGAAAGATTTAATCTCCACACTTCTTCAATTTTTTCTTTTCTGGCAGCAAAATAAATATCCACTGTAGCAATAACGAAGAGCAGAATTCCTACCACTCCAAACAGGAACATCTACAGAGTTCAAATATTATTTCAACTGAGGAAAGAAATAATTTTTGTGAATGTCCCTTAATTTTGTTTATTTACTCACTGGAGTGTCTGGTATTGGATCACCTCCAAATTGACTGATTATGTCCACTAAAGTGATGAATAAAAAACTCCCAAAGAGCACAGTTAGTAAAGCCCCTTCGACTTGTTGATAGGGTGAATTCTTCGAAATTGTATAGATTGTCACACCAAATAATGTTGTAACAAGTAGCTGCAGAATTTAAATTAAAGTTTAAACTAGGATTTAAATGAATAATTTAAGAATTCAGAATTATCTTTAAAAATACTCACAAACTGAAATATTCGAATAGGTTTAGCCATAGGAACTACGTAGGGATCATCACATGTTCCCACAATTGGAGAAGCACAAATAGAGCCAAAACCACAATTAGGTCTCATCATTTTGACTCTACAATTGCTTTTTCTATTCTTCATAAAAAGGACTGTTTCCAAATTTGAATAAGGAACTCTTTTTGGCTCTCCAAGTCCTCAGTTAATTCATCTATAGTTACATATACCTCCACTTGACACCTGTCAATTCCTTTTTGTTAATTTAATTTAATAACCAAAAATAAAGATTAGGGTAGCATCCATCAAATGCACAAGAGCGGCTAAGAAACTGAAAACGCCTATAGCCACTAGTAAACCCGAAGATTTTTTTCTATTTGCGAAAATAGCAAAGCTTCCACCCGACGTGATTAAATAGAGTACCAAACCAGAGGACCCGAACACAAACATCTGAAAAATGTAATATAAACTGATAATTCTTACATCATTACAAATCTGGAACAAATCGCTTTTCAATGGTTGTCCTACCGGTGTATCCGGTATAGGATCGTTTCCGAATTGGCTCAAAACATCGACAATTTCTATTATGAAAAAACTGAAATTGATAATTCCGAGAAGTGACAAGTTTCCGAAATCGAGAACCATATCTTGTGTCAATCCAATCGTTAATCCCAGCAATATAGTTGAAAGAACCTAGTAAGTACAATTAAAAATATATATTGAAATAATCTATCTGCTTTATCGTTTTTCTAATCATATATTTTATTCTGTTTCAGTTATTTCTGTTAGTCTAATATCTTACAAGTTGAATAATCCTGATTGGTTTCACTCTTAGATTATTTTGACCCGGACAAGGCTTGAAATCTTTTCCATCGAAAGAGCCGATTTCAATTATCTCTGGATTTTCGCCACTCGACATTTTAGAACAGTAAATTTGGAAGATGGAAACTAATTAAAGGAAAGGAGAACTTTTGTAATAGTCATTAAAACAATGGACGTTCATCATAAAATTGGTTTATTATAAAGATACAATTTTTCTTTATAGACTTTTTAAAAGTCGATACAACTACGATTCTGGGATATAAAGACTACAAATTCAGTACGTACAAGAGCTAAAGTAATTTTGCTTGCTCATTCGCTTAAAAATTAATGAGACAACTATCGACAGTAGACTGTCGTACTCTAATCTCAGTTGGACGGATTTCGATTCTGAAGTGAAGACAAAATACCTTGTAAAAAAGATACAAATCTTACAAAAATAGTGTAAATATATAGGACGGAGTGCCTGAAGCTTATGGATACAAAGTGACATTAAAGTGAAGTCTAAAAGCTTTGGATTACAGCATTGTACGTCGAGGTGTCTTTTAACACCACATTATTTACCCTTTATGAGGGCAAAAATGGCGCCACAATGTTCGTGAAGGTTACAATAGTCTTAATTTACAGAAAATAATTTCACGATCTAAGATCGAAACTGTATGTACAATTGATTATGTTTTGTACTTCAAAGGCGATATACTCGTGGTATTCTTCGTGCGTCTCTAACGTTAATACAAAATGTTCTGGCGAAGATAAAATATTTTCTTAGATTATAAGGCATCGAGATTCTTGTTAGATTTTATGATGCAATAAGGACGAAAAACTTAAATTCACATTACTTTGACTTTGAATCTAGATAGAGTAGAATACACTCTAGAATTATACAAATTAAAATCTCTTTTAAAGTGTTTATACTATAGTATTATACTATTGCACTTTATAACTATGTGCTAGAAACGGAACAATATTTAATTATTTAATGCTTAGGTTGAATATACAGAAGCTTTAATTATAATTTGAAGTCGAGGTGGTAGCTAAGTCCTTACTGCTTTCATTTTCTAAATGAAGTGGAGAAAAAAATTCTCTGCAGTCTTAATCAATTTTGTTTTTTTTTTTTACTAGTATCTAAATGTTAAGACGACGTCAGCGACGAAAGCAGCAAATGCCAAAAAAGTGAAGACTGCTCCAGATATTAACATGTCCACATATTGTTTACTGCCGTACACTTCGTTATTGTATTGTTGGCCACCTATTCCTTGAACTTTTCGCCAATTGTGAACCATCAAACTTCCGGCAACAATGTGGAAAAGGGCTCCCACAATTGAAAATATCAAGGACTGTAACAAAAATGGTTAGTCAAGAAAAGCATTTTATTTCAAAAATTTTTAAGGAAACGTTGAAATATGAGATATGTACGACAAAAGAAAACATAATTTAAATTAAGTCACAAATTGGAGACAAGAGATCTTGTAGACAATTAACAAGTAAATCAGACAAGGTCATGATGAGTCTGATAATTACCAATACGCCCAGTAATGTCTATATGACTCAAATGCGTAAATAGGGTGTGACTTCATTTCCGAGGAAAATACTAGTTAGCTCAATTTCAATAATTATATGTTTTAATATGAAAAACTAAAATTATTACACGGGATTAAATTAAATTTACCTTGAGATATGTCCCTGAGTTATTGTGCAACAATTAATTATATTATGTTAGTATTAAATAAAGTAGAGCAATTTTTATTTATTTGGAATACGTACCAATCTTTTTGGAATTTGATCTCCCAAAACAGCATGACTGATGATAAAAACTGTATTAATTATGAGGTATGATCCAAGTGTAATATAAATGAAAGCCACATCATCCAATTTTGGTGCTCTTCTGTCTAAATGACTTCGATTGAAAGAGTTGAATGGATCAACTATTAATCCTACTGCAAATATGGCAAGAATCTGCAATCAAAAATATTGTTAAGAACGGAAAACATTAATTTATTATTTCTTTTTTAAGATATTTTGAGTCAAAGGAAACTATTGAGTACAATTTTGATATATAAAATGAAGTATGAAAAGTCTTACCACTTGTGCCACTTTGGTCATAATTGATAAAGTTCCTATGGAATCCGAATCTTTTGAAGAGTGTGCATTTTGGAGACCGTCTTCTGCCATTCTTACTCTTTTGTGTTTTCCTCTTGTGTCTTTCAGTTTGTTTCAACGTAACACTTTTTTCGCGTATTCCTCTGTATTTTTAATGTTAAAGCTGATGGAAATTTTTCTTCATTTAAAGATTTCTTTCAATTCTGGAAAATAAAATAAATAAATTTAGTTAAAATATACTGTAAAGACAAATAATTAATTATTTGTTTTCAGAGTAAATAATTAGAGAAATAATTTTTAAATTAGTAATAGAAAACAAAAATTCATGATTGATGTATTTTTAAAATTATATTGGTAATTCAGTGAGGCAGGTCTAGAATAAAGAAGATTAGTCACGTAGAAAGTCGATACAATATAGCACATTTTATGAATGGCAAGATATTCCAATTCAGTTTTTTTAATATTTGTTCTGATAGATAAAAAGCTTTGACCATAAAACATCATTAACTATGTACATATTGAAAAAAATTGTACTCATTCCGCAGAACAAGGTTCATTTTTTATTATTTATTGATCTTTAAACTTTTTTTGAAAAGCAAATGACCTTAATGATTTCATTTATCGTTATTTGAAAACAACTATTTAAAATAATGGATTGGTAAAAATAAATTAATATTCACTAAAAAGATAAATACTTAAGTTAACTATGTTGTTTGTATTTTGTAAGCATGGTACTGATTGTTTTGCAAATTCTAATTTATAACAACTAATGTTTTTCAAAAACTATTACAGACACCTAAAACGAGTCCACGAATGCAGAAAAGGAAATGCAATGGAATTTATTGATTTTTTCGAGAATCACTGCAATGAAAGGACAACTAGCTGCATCTCGAGCTGCATCATCAACCTGCATGCATTCTACAAACTACAATCTACTGACTTCTCCAAGAAGGAAATGATCCACGTTTTGGGAACCACTGCAGAGTTATGCTAAGGCGTAAGACCTCTCGCATACATAAAATAACCGTTCGATTCTCCACACTCTTGGGAATAAAAATGCGCATAGCAAACATGACGTGATCAATGACACATCATCTAAAAATCTCATCAACTCTCCTGAACTTTAGGAATGCTTATAGAATTTAAAATCACATCATTTTAGCAAACTCTCTTCTACATTAATCAAACATCTCATCTGGATCTTACAGCATCTCTTTTGTGTTGTAACATCTCACCAGGATTTGAATTTCAAATTCTAGAGAAAACTCTGGATCCAGAACTGAATCTAATCGAACCATTTCAAAACATAAACCACGTGCACTCTTACAACTACACTTCTTCAAGCAGTGGTTTTCAATCGGAGAACTTCACCTAGACTTTGGAGAACATAATTGGAGAACCACAACTTGGTAGAACTTGTAAAAGAAAGCCACGCCGAAAGCGTAAACAAATAACTGGAGAGGCGACGCCCAAGTGAATTGAAATTCGAATTGAAACTTGTATTTTCTACCTGTAGAAGCGAGTTTGGAAATCGATTACGTTGAAGTCGAGGGTTCCAAACAGGTAGTGGTTTCCTGTTGAAGCCTAAAAATGGGAGAGGCAGAGGCAGACCGTGCCGTGGTATAACTGAAACTGGAACGCTAAGCGTGACTCGGTGTCTCAGCAAGCTGCACAGGCCAGCTAAGCAACTCACAATTCCACAACCTACGTCCATGTCCGGAATTTATGTGTGTGGTGTCTGCTGTGTTCATGTTGCTTCTGAGATGGTGTAAGTGCGTAGGAGGATAGTATAGTATTAATCATGGAGTTGTAGTACGCAGTTTTTAGCTTTTTTTGAAGACGAATGTCTATTGTATAATGGATAGGATAGGATGGGTATGATGTTGACTGATAGGATAAATAGGAATGCTAGATATTATAGACTTACACTTAATTATAACGGCGATCTATAAGCATTTGATAATTAGAGACTTGGGTAGTGTATAATCTATATTGTCAATTTGTAGTTGTAATGTAGCGACTATCGAGTTGCATACTAATGTACTACTTACAACTACTTACTAGATTACTCACTTGTTCACCAGGTATAGAGGTGGAAATGTAAACACATGACGCAGTCGCAAGAGCCATCCTGTGTGCTTGGGTGGGTCGTAGGTCTGGGCGCGGTCAACACTTGGGACTGATCGTCATTCGTGATTTCTGACCTGATTTTTATACCAGAAGATCATCTTCATTAGTTTCTGAAGCAAAAGCTCTTCAAGTTGATCGATCAGCTTCCGAAAAATGTCTTTCTTGGTCGGAAATTGATTCTGATGAAGTTTGAAGGGTTTCAAATTCATGTCATCAGCTTCGAAAGAATGTGTTTTTGATCAATAATTGATTCTCATGAAGTTTTAAATTTAAACTCTTAATAAGAATTTCAAATTGCAATTTGAAGACTTTTAGGCAAGGCTTTAGAATTTTTTTTGCTTATTGTAGATTTGCTTAATTAATCGTAATATTGAATTAAATAATAAGTTGAATTTAGTCCGTTTAGAATTTTTTGATACAAGCAAATCTAGAACTTCAGTATACCTAGAACTATCCTTGATACTGCTGAAGCCCAAAACCTGTTTTTATGCCATTTTAACGTATGCTTCCTGTACCTCTAGTTTTTGCAGATATAACGTAAAAAGGGATATTAAAAAACCTGATCGTGGTTTAATATTATAGAAAGGGATTATGAAAAAGATCTTTGAAAATAATTTAAATAATTTTATTTTTTATAATTATTATAAATAAAAAAATGAATTAATTATATAATTTTTTATATTTTGTATTTTACAAAAAAGCGTTTATTAATTTGAATTACTGCAGCTCTTTCTCAGTCTTATGCTATCAAGTTTAACTAAAAATATGCAATAAATTTGAATGTTTTACGGTATGTGAACTTAGAGATTCATAAAATGAAAAATGCTAAAAGTGGAACGGAAATCACTCCCCTATTCCGAAGGAAGTTCTGAGAGAGGTTGAAAGGGTTCAGAGAATTTAAAACGTCATAGTCATATAAATTCGATTATCGTTTGGAAATTTTGAATAACTTGGATACGTTACATTTCACAATAATTTTTTCTAATTCATAAGGTCTGAAATTTATTTACTGAGTCGAAAGATATCTGTTAGAATTTCTTATCTAGTTCAGAAATGTAAAAAGTGTGCTAATTTATGTGTCTCAATATGACTGCCATGAATTGCATTCTTGTTCTTTGACGAACTTCACGTCTGAAAATAAGGTCGACGTAGTGTACTAAGAAATTCAACACCTTATTTGAGTAATTATAACACATACAGTAGCGTATTAAACATGCCAAAGCCTAACAATATTACTACATAAAAAATATAAATAATAATTCGTGTTAATAATAATTTATTAAAATAGTTTAAAATAAATTAATTCAAATTAAAGAAAGCTTTCGAAATTAAGCTACATATTTTGAATCTAGAAACTAAAAAATATTTTAACAGAAAAATATTGGGTAATGGCTTGAATTGACTCTGTTTCATTTCTCATTCATTTACATATTCGATACCCCTATAATTAATTCTCTTCTTAGTTAATTTCGTGACTTAATAAGCTTTCAAGAAAGCACTAAGAATGCCCTACTTTTACACCGCTATTTACATTATTTTATTTTCGGGCAATTACAACTACGACGTTGAGATCAATTGACTTTCTCGTTAATCATGCGCTCAACCATCCGGATCGTGGGTGTAGGCCCGGTCAAGCATATCCTCTACGAGGTCAAATAGATTAATTAAACCACACAATAGTCGATTTACATTTAAATATTTGGAGAAATCAAGAATTTATCGCTATTCTTTAATTGCAGTATTAAATTTGCAATTTGATTCAATATTGAAAATTTGGATCCCTTACCATATTTATGACTTTAAAAGAGCGAAATGAAGAATTATTACAAGTCCGCGCATAACACCATCCTACTCGGGAATTTAAAAAAATTTTCTATTAGTTCTTAATGCAAAAAATTAAAATTTTCATCATTTATCAAATTACTGCAATATGTTTTCTGATAATAAGCTTTCTCATCTGGACAATCTGCTGCAAAGTGAAGCCTTCACATAGAAACTTTCTTAAGGAAAGCTTATAGCGGTTCTTACATACTTAGAGTAATAAATGATGGAATGTGCTATATTTATAATATTTCTCTTGGAAAATATGAACATTCTTCTTCTTTATGAGCTAAAAGGTATTGCCGCTTGGGTAATTTTACGTCACTTTTATAAGGAAAATATTATTTTCAACCTGACATAAGAGACCTAAAAATACCAGTGTCAAAAATAAGTAACGCAATTATGTTCCTCTGAATTTAATATTTTAATTAACCATCTGAAGTTGACTATATATGCCAAACAGATTATTTTGATTTTTCATCACATTATATCCGATCAGTATTGATAAGTATATCAGATTGAAGACTTAAAACCAAAAATAAAGAAGATTTTAGTGCAATCTTACATAATTATTAAAGACAATGAAGAAATGTAACGAGCTTTTTAAACTTACGAATTTTGTATTCAGATTAATCACTCATTTTTTTAAGATATGAAAAATTATGTCGATTATCACGAGGACGAGTTCCACTGAAACGAATTTTTTATTTTAATTCAACTCTTTGAAGCTAATTCTTTTAAAAATATGTACATAGTATATATTAATAATAATTAAAATTTTATCTTACCAATGGACAATATCATAAATATGGTGTATCGATTTTCCGCTGCAAATAAAATTGTTTTCTATTAATTCAATAGAGCTTAATACCAATTATTTAAGTATTTGCAATATTATTGAGTATTGGATACATAATGAGTACCTTTGTAAAATTTAGTGATTCTTCCAAAATGATAATCATAAGTGACCATAGAATATACTATCAATATCCCACAGCATACTAGTAGACAAATTTCCTAATGAACAAAATTAAATAAATTGTACAATAATATTTAAGTATAATAATTAAACAAAATGTACTGATTTTCAACTAATAAGAAGTAAATATGATTGAAAAGTAGTGCATTAATTTATTGTAGGTGGTCAAATGCGAATTTCAAGTCCACTGATATTTGTTTAATTATCTTACCGTGACTCGAGTTGATTCAAAAAATATCAAGGCGATCAACAAGGCGACAATAATTGTAAGAATCGTTAAAGGATAAACACATCCTGTTGTCAAATAATTATGGAAATGTTCAATCATGACGGCGATTTTAACAATTCCGATAACCTGAATCATAATAACCATAATTTATTTTTATTAATTTATATTATTTATATTTATACCAATGTTAAATTCACCAAAACAAATAGTTTTAAGAGAAAATGTGGATCTGTAAAAAGCTGTTTAATATCCTTAGCCATTTTTGAATCTTCTATATATCTCTTGTAAAATAAACAGACTTTCGAAATCTCTAAAAGTTTTAAATGTGCGAAGTTGGCTTATAAATAATAATAGTCGCAATCGATCGTCCTCTATTTATTTATTTCATTATTATGTAATTAAAAAAACAACTTAAATTGTTCTTGGAGAACATAATTATGTTTATTCCTACTTATAAAAAATTATTTCACCTAATTTAATATATAAATAGAAGATGGGATGTACAATTTTACATAAACGAAAGGCTGCTGAATATTTATAATACTTTTCTTTTACATTTTGTATTAATTAACTATTAATGCTCTATGTGAAGACAAACTAAATATATAAAACTTAAAAAATATTTACTGAAAAATTGTCATTTGTATTATATGGAGAATGTAGTTTTTATGACTAATGGTATATCAAAGTCAGTAAAATGCAATCTATGATTCATTTTTCGATGAAGAGGTGTGATGACTGTGAACCTTCAATTTAAACTTAAGATACAAAGGTACAAAACGGATTATCATTATTGAATGAATTAAGAATTGTCAATAAGTTCTTTTGATGGCAGTCTAAAAAATTAGGAAATTGAAAACATACTAATTTTCGTAAAAGAACATTGATTTCGAATTATTTTTTCACTGGTTACAAATTTTGTCTTGAGTTTGTGGAAAATAGTTGAGAAATTATTCTCAAAGATCTTGTCTTTACTTATTGAAATTCCTCCTTGGCGAAATGCAGGAAACTGAAAATTAAATCTACAAGATATGCGGCTCCTTCTATTATACAAAGAGAACCCATCGCTAATCCCACCTGAAAAAATATTATTTAATTAATTTAAAATTAATATAATTATTATACTGATAAAAAATCGAGATTCAATGAAATATAACTTGTTAATATTTAAAAAAATAATGGTCAGACGGAAATTGTTTAATATTTAAATGATATACTTGATTAAATAAAATTTTACCTGTCTTTCAGTGGCTACATGAATATATTTGCGTTCTGCTAGATAACCATGCCAGTAATGAAGAGCTGTTCCACCAACAGCGATGAACATAATCATTCCCACAAAATTCATAATAATTTCCTGTAAAAGAATTTTAAACAATCTTAAAACATTTAATGATATTTTTTATCAATTACTTTTTAATTAATCCAGTTTTCGTCATTACAGTAAGACTTCTTTTATCCTGAGTGTTTCCGAAGCAAAATCCGATTAAAACAACACATGTGTAGATGAAAAATCCTACAAAAACACCAGAAGCAACAATTTCTGCATCTGGACTCTTTTCTTCATTTAAGTTCCACGTTCCTCCTACTCCCAAAAATTCCCCGGAATATCCAGTTCTATAAAGAATCAGGATTATCAAGTTGATTACCTGAAAGCAAATTTGAAATTAATTTTTATATTTTTTAAATGGGGTATTGTAATTACATTTTTCAAATTAAAATTAAATTCTCAATAAAATATTTTAAATCTGTAAATAACATGCAGATAAGTAATAAAAATCTATATTTTTATTGTTCACGTGTTAATCTAAAAATCAGGCATAACAAGGTTTAATTAAGAAAGTGGACCAGGCATAGCTGATTCTCCTTTCATAATCGTCGTGGTATCTATCTACAAACATTGTGTTATCATATACTGATAGAACGTGAATCATGGAAGCATGTAAAAATACTTTTTGAATGAATGTACGATTTCTAACAATTTCATTGGTAAAGTAAGCACATCTGATCACAACATTGTATATAATTTGCATTCAAGTAACAATCATTTTAATTATTGACTCATCTTTGCTTAATTACTCAATTTATCCAGATTCCAGATTAAATTATTCATCATTTTTCAGTCTGAATTATAAATCTAATATTCTTTTATTTTTTTAATATTGTTTGATTAAAGAATTATTCTTAAAATATTTAATCATTTGATATTTCAAAATGCTTTGGGTACTTTTGATGAAAATATGTTGTAAATTTAATCGCTTATTGTAGTAATTTATTAATAAGAGGTAGGATTTAAATTTGTTTAAATTAGAAAAGTTTATACATTTCACGAAAATGAAATGATTTTTTAAAAATTTGATATGGTAAAAGTTTTTAGCTTCACACTTACCAACTTTACTGCTTTTAACACTATAGTTCCAATACTTTGCACTGACACCATTTTTATTAAACTTTTCCGAACCTGTTCGTTGAGGGAAGATAAACGAAATGAAATCCACGCTGGCTTCGATGGTTGTGAGAACCAAGCCCTCTTTATCTAATCAGAATATGCGTACGTTAAAAAAAAGATAAAATAATGAGAAAATACACCTGAGCGCAAGCGTAACCAACATCCTAAAGCTGCTTAATCATGACCTTAATTTTTATCATTGTAATATATTTGTCGGAAAAATTAATATTTAATACTTATACATATTTCATTATTCTTAAATAAGAAGGGTGTCAGCGGTTTCCATTTTGGAAAGCTACAAATTTAATTTTGAAGAGATCAAATTAAGAAGCTTCCAAAAGTCGAAATTAGGAACTATAATGTAATCAAATTAGAAACTAATAATTCAAATTTATAAGTTTTTAAGGTAAAAACTATTAAAGTTTAAAACTTCCAATTATGAAGAATCAAAATTTTTATTCCTGGATAAATGCCTACAAGAAGAAGCAGCCTTGACTTGCCTTTTTTTAAACTTAAATTTCTAATTCTAGTTTTAAATATATTTAATAAAAGTAAATTTTTATCTAATAGAATTTTTTCCCTTCTTTCTTTCTAGGAATTGGGCCTTTCCATAACTCCTGATCAGATTGCAGAAATGGAAGCGCACATTAATGACATCGATTTCGAGGCTGCAGCGAAGGAAGAAAAATTGACGAGACATGATGTTATGGCACACGTCCACGTTTTTGGAAATCAGTGTCCAAAAGCTGCACCAATTATTCATCTTGGTGCCACCAGCTGTTATGTAGGAGACAATACTGTGAGTATTATGATTTGAGAAAGTATTAAGTTTAATAAAAGTTTTTAATTGAAGTCTTGAAAATTACGAAGTTTCTTCTTTTTATTTTTAGGATCTTATTGTCCTGCGAAAAGGCTTTGATCTTCTTTTGCCGAAACTTGCAGCTGTTCTCATTCGGCTTTCTGAATTTGCGATGGAAAATCGGTTCTTGCCAACTTTAGGACTCACTCATCTTCAGCCAGCTCAGTTGACAACAGTTGGCAAAAGAGCAACTTTATGGATGCACGATTTATTAATGGATGAGCGAGCAATTCGTCGAGCGAGAGACGATCTCAGATTTCGGGGTGTTAAAGGCACTACTGGAACTCAGGCTTCATTTCTCCAATTGTTTAATGGTAGTTTATTACTTTACAGCAGGGAACGTAATCAATTTTCGAAAAAATCCCAATCTTAAAGTCATTATTTATTGTTAAGGAGATGGCCAGAAAGTAAAACAACTCGACTCCCTAGTAACAAAAATGGCTGGATTTGAAAAGTATTATTCCGTGACAGGGCAAACTTATTCCAGGAAAGTCGATGTCGAATGTATAAATGTTTTAAGTTCTCTTGGTGCAACTGTGCATAAGGTAGTTTACTTCTTAAACTACATATTTTTATAAGTGAATTTAAATGTAGAGATTTTAAAGCTATTGTTTTAAAATATACATAAAAACTATCGATTTTTAATAAGCTCGTTTTAATAATAATTTGAAACTTTCGAAGTCAAGCTAAGCATTGAAATATTCTACATTTTTAGATCTGCAGCGATATCAGAATACTCGCGAGTAGGAAGGAAATCGAGGAGCCTTTTGAAAAAACACAAATAGGTTCCAGCGCTATGGCTTATAAAAGGAACCCTATGCGTTCAGAAAGATGTTGCAGCATTGCTCGTCATTTAATGAGCTTAACAAACAATACCCTCCAAACTGCAGCAACCCAGTGGATGGAAAGGACCCTTGACGATTCTGCAAATCGACGTATTACTTTGGGAGAAGCTTTTCTTGCCGCAGACTCTGTACTGATGACTTTGCAAAATATCACTGAGGGTTTGGTTGTTTACCCTGAAGTCATTGCGAGATATGTGGCCCAGGAACTGCCTTTCATGTCCACTGAGAACATAATCATGGCTATGGTTAAGGCTGGAGGCGATAGACAGGTTTAATTACTCATAATGTCAATTTTGAAGTTCAGATTTTTTTTTACTTAATCCAGTTTTTGTATAGGTTTGTCATGAGAAAATTCGAGTCTTATCTCATGAGGCTGGGGCGCAAGTTAAACAACGTGGATTAGACAACGACCTGGTGGATAGAGTAAAGAAGGATCCTTACTTCAAACCGATTTTAAATCAGCTTGATGAAATTCTCGATCCATCGACTTTTATTGGCCGTGCCTCAGAGCAAGTTGAGGAATTTGTTCAAGAAGAAGTGCAACCTATTCTAGATTTGTACAAAGATCTGCAAGTAAAACCTGTGGAGCTCAATATATAAATCAATGGTGATTATAATCATGCTTTTATTGAACAATATATTTTATATGTATTTTTTGTATGAGTAAACATTTTTGTTACCAGAAAATCTAGAAGATTCTTTAGTGCTTAAAAAAATTGAGGGATTTATCCAGAGATTGAGTTAGAGTATTTTTGATTCAAGTATAAAATATAAAATAAACTTTTATCAAACTTAATGGATCGTATAAAACTTAAAACTGAATCGAAGTCTTTTTCCGTTAATTTTTGTAGATTTTGTGGGCTTTTTTTCGAATGGATCAATTGCTGTGATAGCGAAAGGAAAAATAAAAGACAGAAAATAGATAGATTAGAAAATAGGAAGGTTCGGTTTAGATAACAAAGTAGAAAAGATCAAATAAAAGGGAAACGTAGATTTGAGAAGTTACAATATTTAAAATAGATTCAGAATTCAAACGAGTGAAACCGTTATATTTAAATTTATTAAGATGAGGACAGAAAAGGTAGACAAGATCAGAAAAGAGAGATCAGACAGAACAGAAAGAATAAAAGAAAAGTAGAGAATTCAAAAGAAGAAAATTCGGAAAATGAAATAAGAGGAAAGGAAATATTGAAGATTTAGAAGTAGTTTACTATTTTATGACATAATTTAAAAATACCGGTTTCATTCATAAAATTCTTTAGATTGTAATTTTATGCAATATATAGAGACAGAGAAAACAAGATTTGACAGAAGAAGAAATTTTTCGTAGATATGGAAATAATTTGCAGAACAGAAGATAATATAGAGAAAACAGAAGTCAGTAGAGGAAATGAAATATAGAATCGGTATAAAAGAAAGAAAGAGGGAAAGCGCGAATTTTTCAGTTTATTGAGAAAAAAAGCTCAGTATAGACAGAAACAGACAAAATGTACAGGTAACAATAGAATTTGTAACACTAATGATGGTTACTTAATTTGGTTAAGCTTCAGTGGTAACTGAACTTAGAAATGAAAATGATAGAGAACTTAGCGTATTTTGTAGGAATAGATCTTGAATACAGAACGTAAGTTTGGTAATAGATCGTATGTGTATTAACGTCAGAATGAAAAATCACAGCATTTGCAAGACAAGATGAAGAGAAATGTGTTCAAAGATTTGATGAAAGCATGATTGAACATAAGGCACAAGAATGACATAGAATGGCATAGAATAGAAAATAAATTGTAGAATATAGATTCTTAATGTATATGAAGACTCATAGAGAAAGTAGATTTTAGAATTTCAGATGTAGAACTGAATTAATGAAGAAAAGACATTAGAAGAAGAAAAGGAAAGCTTGAGAGAATAAGAAAGGATATATAGAAAATGGTACCTAGGAAGTAAGAAACTAGATAAAATAGGAGTAGATAGTAGATTTTTAAAGTATATTTGATCACAGCATTGATTTACGTAGTATAAAAGACAAGAATGGTGAAGGTACCAACGATCTGAGTAAAGCGGCACGAGCAAAACATTTAACGGTGAAAAAGTGGAGTGAAAGGATAATAACCGCTGAAAGTGGAACGTTGGCTTTATTTTAAGACATAAGGAGAAAAATGAAAGTGTGTCTGGAGGACAGAGTGAAAGAGAAAAAGGGAAATTGGTATATGACCAAAAATTAAAGAAAGAGAAATCAGAAAAGAGAAAAGAGAAAGATAAGAAAAGGCAAGAGAGAATAGAGAAAAGGAAGTAGAAAGAGGAAATATGTAGAAGAGAGAAAGAATAATTTTAAAAGAAGAGAAGAAATTCAGTTTCAGATAGAGAAATAAGAGTGAAGGAAGAATAAGGAAAAGAATTAAGAGTAAATTGTAGAGTACAAAGAAGGAAAAGAATACTAAAATAGAAGAAAGGAAAACAAAGACTTTAAAGGTCAAGAGGAAAGAAAGAAAAAAGAGAAAGAATGGAAAAATTACAGTCAAGAAGAAGAAGAAGAAATACATAAAAGAAGAAAGTTTTAGAAAAGTTTCGAGAGAATAGACAAGATAAAAAGGAAAATCAGGTACATTTGTGAAATTAGATTTAGAGACGAGAGGACAGAAGTAGGTCAGAAAAATTTAAAGAAAGAAAATGTGATAAACAATAAAAGAGGATGATGTCAATTTTATTTATAGTGGATGAATATAAATTTTAGAAAAAATGTAATGTTTAGCAAAAGTAGGATATTTGAAGAGTTTAATTGTGGCAAGAAATGGCGATAGTTTTTTTGAAAAATAATACTGATAGGTATGAGAAAAGATAGATAAGGTAGAAGAAAATAGAAATGAAGGAAAGGAAAAGAGAAAAGGAAAAGAGACCATTCAATTAATACGTAAGCATTTCTGGGGGAGAGGTGGGCAAAAAAAGCGATAAAGGTGCTTCAGAATAGTGGAGAAACTACCTTAAATGGTGAAAAAGGAGGCAAACGGGGATGGATTAAAAATGAAAAATAGGTTTGCAAATAGAGGCAAACCACTTTAAGGGGTGTGATGGGCGGAGATGTAGCGAAAATTATGCTGACGTAATACTTGAAGGACCATAGATAGAAAAAGAGTAGAGAGCCGTGATTCAAAAATTATCAATGGAGAAGAAAAGAGAAGTGAAGAAAAAGATATAAAATTGAGAGAAAAATAGAAGGAAGATAGAAGGAAGATAGAGGAAAGAAGAGTAGAATTAGAATAAATTGACAGAGATCAAATTGGACAGGAAATTAAGTAAAAGATATTGAAGTTAGGAATAAAGAAGAGGAAAAGAACAGATTAGAGAGTAAAAATAAAAATTTTTTGAAATAGAATTTAGAAAAATAAAAAGTACATAAAAGCAAAGAAATTCGAAAATAAGAAAGAATTGAATTTAAAGAATTTGTCATTCTAGGATTCTTCATTGAAAAAGAGAAATAGAAAGAAGAGAATGGAAAAGAGAGAATGAAATTTCCGATTGTTCTTCGACTCTTACAAGTTGAAATTGCTATCACAGTACGTAATCATCGAATGGATGATTGCTTTCTTTTTGAGCGACCGCTTAAATTATTGAACTCTGATTGTCTTGAGTTAATATAACAATGTCAACTAATTATAAAAATATTGCAAACTTGAAAAGTTATTAATATTCGCTCATTTGTTTCCCAATTCAGCGGTGTAGCAGCAATTTTTGACCATTTTGTCATTAAAAATTGAAGAAGGTCCGGAATTATAAAGGGGAAATGGGAGTCAGTAGTTAATGGCTTTCGGTTCAGTGATGAGGATGAATTTCGGGGGTAGAAAATCATTTTTTGGCAACTCGATATCCGGAGAAGGTAGCTCCATTGACAATTTTTCCTTTTTCGACGAATACTGAGAGCTGATCGCCAACTTCGACGTCAAGGAGGACCAAATTGGCACCACCTCCTGGTCCCACACTGGCGGCAGAATTCCAGTCTTCAGATTTGTTTAGTTTTCGTTTCAGATTTAAACGAAGGTCTGAATCTCCGTATCCAGCAAAACTGAATTGGTAGAGGCCGGGGCAGTGGGTGGTGAAAATTCCTGTTTCGGCGGCATAACCGACTCCTTTGTCAACTAGCGTCTCCGCAAGAAGCATTTTTGAATCCTGAAGAGGTATTATGTTTGTTAATTTATTTCATCAAAATTATCAGAGTTTGATGTAGACCTGAATCAATTGAAATTTAATTAAGTCAATGGGATTTAAATAATATTTTAAAAATAAGTTTTTAATTCAACTTATCGGGTTTATTAATTATATTTTATAAACTTACAAATTATCAGGTAAAACACTCACTTTAACGGATCCACCAGTCGCAGAAAAAGCAACAACACCGGCGCAGTCAGCTGCTGTCGCCAATTTTAAAGAACCAACGGTCGTAATACCGGAAGTCTTCGGGTCTGGTACCGCTGCTTCGGCCAAAAAGGCCGCTGCTACCAATACCAGCGCCGCCCACACCACCCTGAAAATTGAAAAAAATCAATGGTAACACAAAAAATTAAGGAAAAACTTAAATTATTAATTAAACTATTATTATTGTATATTTTTATTAATTGTCTTTTATTTTTACAGGATCTTTAAACTACAATTATCTAGAATTCAAAGAGTGGACAATAATTTGTCTTCAGGTGAAGCAGTCTTTAGAAATTTCACAGCGCAGTGCCTTCAGAATTTCATTAATCCTATTGACATTGTACAAATGGACACTAAGCACCATTGAATTGATTTACGACAATGTTAACGTTCCTCAGATCTCTCGAGTATTACGCCATATTACAATGCAAGTAATGCTATTTACAACCTTACATCATTTTTATGACTCAGTTTCGCATTTACTTTTAAACTATAATTTAGAGAAATTGCCACAATTATTTTATTTCTGCATTTATATAGAAATGCACAAAGGAAGTTTCTAGTTTCTTTCGCTCAATATTCCACATTCAGTTTAAGTCCTCAAATATTGTTTAGTATAAAATGCTTGTCTTTTCAAACGAGTTAAAAATACTTGACAAAAGAACTTCATGTTATATAATAATTTATTTCTAATCGATGAATTATTGAAGCTGGACTTTCAAAATTGGTTACCTAAATACAAGACCCACATTTGATCCTCGTTTTCACAAACTAAGATTAAGGACTTAAGAAGGTCTAAAATATGTATGTAGGCGTTCAGAACTGTCCATAAGATTTCTTATACTGGAGAAAGCGAGTTTTGCATTGCACAACTCCCTTTTTTTTGAATTTTTTTTGTTTATTTTTTTTCTGCGCCACAAAAGTTCAACATGATAGCCTTCCTATCCAAGAGGTCCTTTCACTTTAACCGAATCGAAATGCGTTTCGACGGTCAATCTTGTCAATCGCTATTTCCTTATCGCGACTGAATTTATCGACTTTCTCCTATCAATATCAAATTTTATTCTAGACCATCAATAATATCAATATACTCTATTTAAAAATTCACTTCCTGAATAACTAAAAAGATATTTAGTCTTCATATCTATTCAGAAGGCTCAGAAAACAGAATATTTTTCTTATAACCGGTATAATTTATATGCCAATTTTTTCTAGAATAACTATGCAGACTAGACAGACCAGTAATCAGCTATCGAGTAAATTATACACGCATGATCAATTAATCCAGCTGATCTACTCCACTTTCTACCAGGGGAAAGTCCGCTTGTCTAATTGCAAGTTACACTCAGTTCTTGAAACATGATATCGTTCAAGCGCTTCAGTCCTGACAATTCTGGGAGAAAATCTGTGGATAATGATCATTCTCGGGTTAGAATGGTAATAACGGGACAATCGGACACTCAGGACATGCAAAACGTGATCTCGCAAATCGTGCAAATCGAGTTGGGTGAGTTATAATGTTAGAAATCCTTTCACTTTCCCGGGTTTCAAGGCAAGATCGTGATATGTGAATGTCTGTACCTTTCGCTTGACACAGTGGCGAAACACGTGTCTGATAATAAAAAATTTTGAAAGACAAAGGAATACAGTCAATAACTTCATTTTTTGATCATTAATCTTGTATATGTATCGAGCATAAATTCGTTAGTTCATCCAGTTTAATTAGAGTAATTTTTCTACAAAAGTATAATCGTTTCATTAGCTACTAATCTTTTTAGTAACTTCTAGACTTTGAGTTTGTGGTTTTGTTTTAATATTAGGATTTTATTTGATTAAGGTTGACTTAGGGGGATCAACTTGATTCCCCTCTTGAAAAAGATCCTCTTGATATTAAATCTCGGTTTGCATAATAAGGATCTCAACACAAGTGTTGCATATTACTCAAGCGAAATTCCACTCTTAATGTGTGGGATTTACAGCGTCAATCATTGTCACTATAAAAAAAAATTATAAGTCGATAGAGGTCAATGAAAAAACAAAGTCCAAGACACTAAGTATTTATGCAACAAGTATGTTTCAACGAGTTTGCAAATTGATACGGTACCTTGTTGTTTACGAATATTTTTATTTTTAAACCTGTTTTGTGTTGTTGTTTGGATGGGCTTTGTCTAATTTGAAGATGACAGTTTCCAAGCTAAAGATATTGGGTTCTAATTAATAATGTTAACGTGTAAGTCGAAGGTTTTCTAGTTTGTAAATGCTGATTTTAAAATGGATGGTGTTAGGTATTATTTGAAAATATTAATCTAATTTTTTTTTTAATTTCAGATTAAGAACTCACATGATGTTCGAGAGTGGTGTGGCACGAAGAAACTTCCTGACCGAACTGCTGGTGGTGTTTCCTGTGAACGATTTCAAGTGCGCTAAAGTTGGTCGAGAGACGAAGGCCTTTATATCACTTCCGAGCATGAACTACCTGATCTCCTACCCACAACGCAGTTCTCTCTCATTTCTTCGGTTTCCCTCTCTTTTTCTTTCTCCCGCTCTGAAAATCTGGTTTGGAGAATGTCCTACCTAATTCTAATAAAACGGTTCTATTTTACGACGAGAAGATTGACAGTCGTCAATGACCATCACTTTATATTTGAAGGCAATTGCATTTCAACAGAAAAATTAGAAAAGTAATCACGGTGGTTTTGTTGCGACCACAGGAAAAAAATTGTAGAGGAAGAGATAGTTTTACGAGCTCAGTATAGTTCATTAAATATTTTGCCTTGAAATCGAGAGTTATCAGGTTCAGATATTCATTTATTAAAGGAATATTTTACATTTTTAAAAGAGAGAAAGGCAAAAATTGTGTTTTTAAACTTTTGAGAACATCCGTACATCCGCATGAAACTGAGCAAAATTCTGCTTAATTTGATGATCAAATGAGATTAATATGACACCATTTACACTAATTAATTTTATTTTATTGTAAGCTTAGTCTTTACTTTTATTCACATAAATTTAGCTATCGTTTGTTAAAAATATAATTAGAAGTTACAAACTCAATGAAGCATACATTTTCTGCGTACGGTATTGGATCATTATAGTTTTCATATTCTGCATCCTGTAATGCTGAACTACTTTTTACGAGAGAAGCGCATAAATTTTAAACATTTATTCATGACTCGTGTCTAGAGTTTAATCTGTCCGTATTCCTGCGTAATTTTCCGAGCAAAAACTTCATATATTATGTCAGTTCGTTTAAACTGTAGTTTTCTTGTCATTATACATATTACTTCAAAAATTATTCTTTTCACTAAAAAGTAATTTCCATATTTCTTCTATATTTTATTTTAACTTGAAAGACTTTACTAACATTGAAGTTTAATTGTCTAATAATGGTTCAATCTCAGATATAATTTTATTGTCAAATTAAGTATGAATTAAAATTTTATCATGATGCATGTGTGCTTGTCAGATATTTTACTGAAGTCGAAAATGTATCAGTAGGTCATCACAGCACCCTCGCTTTTGTCCGACATACTTTCTTCCAACGGTAGATATAGGTATCGAGTCTTATTGCCTTCTATCTTGTCTCTTTCTTCCTTTTCACTTTCTTTTCTTTTTCTTATTTTTTTCCAGAGACAGTTCTTCATGGTCAAATATAGTAAACGGTATACCAATGAAACGCAATTCGAAAATCGTTTTATTTCTGAGGCCAGCAGAACGGAACGTGTGTTGGAAAGTTACGTTATGAATGATTACAAGTCTCTAGTTAGAATTATTCCACGTAAACTGGAAGTGCGAACACGTACAAGAACGAGGGCGGAGCATTAAAATCGAGATTTATAAACATGTTATTTTTACTTTTAATTACCACCTACTACGGCTCGCAGAATTTAAAATTTAAATTCCACAATGTAAATAATTACAGAAATTATCAAAAAAATTTTAGTTTTCGAAAAGTGGATCATAACTGTCTATCAATCCAATTTTGGTAAAACTGCTATTTGACTTTTGAAGTTTCTTCAATTGAAGTTAACTCAACTTCTGAAGACTAGAAAATTTGTTTTTTATTTAATATCTTTTCTCATCAGTTCCACTCATAAGCAAAAATGTTTTAAAACTTCGTTAACATTTCTTTATCCTCACCGAAGCAAAAATAGTCACAGCACTCATGCGAAATAATAATTTGCATGATGCAAGTTTCAGAGTTTATTATGCGTTTAAAGTTCGTGAGACAAAAAAGTAGTTTTTATTATAGCATGAAAAAAAATGTATTACGTTAAACATAGCCACTGACTAGTACAAATTTTCTCCACTTACTCTTCGTTCATGTACCTCATAAAATATTTTTTATGAGACCTTTAAAGTTTATAGGATCATTTTTTAACATTGCGTAAAACAAATTGGAATTCTAAATCCTTAGGTATTTAAAACTAAAACTTTGATTACCACTTCTATATACAGCAATAAACTTAAACTTCTTTTTAGTTTCTTGCTATACTTTTAAATTAGGTATCAAACACTGCTTAGGATAATATTTGAAATACGAGTTAAGAATTAAAAAAATAAAAAATAATTCCAATGAGTTTTCGATCTTTAGAATACTTAGTGGTCTTGAGATTAGTGAAAGTAGCTCAAAAGTCTCATTTAATTTTTTATCACTAATAGTTTGACGACAATTTTATTGTTGTAAGTTTATCGTCGTTTAAATGTTCCTTCGTCTTACTAACTTTCCGCGGTCGCTGAACTCGGCTTTCTATTGACCTGTGTATCGTGTACATTTGGAAAATGGATGTAACAGCTACTGCGATCCTCAGAACTTTTCAAATACGTAATAGAATCATTATTGATTTTACAATGATCGAGGAACATCGACGATTCGCTTCGACGCCCCTCTTTGAAAGTTTCGCGATTGTCATTTGGCACGATTTCGAATCTGATGGAGCATGAAAAAAAATATTTGAATAGTAATAAGGAAACAAAACAATACTTTCTTCCCTTTCTTCGCAATTTTTGACTACGCATTTTTGTTTATTCATTATATTAGAAATAAAATATGAATATTTTCATGATTATTTGGATTGAATATTCATAAAAATAATTAATCATTTTTTATTAATTATAAAGCTATCTGTATCACATAATTATTACTATTTTGGTCCTTCATCATCTCTGGACTTGAAATCGAGAGCGCAATTGCGTGTTGCTTGTAGATTTTATAAATAGGCGAAAGTTTATATTAGTTTGATATAGAACGTGCATAAAAAAGTTAATTTTTTACTATTTGACTGATACTGCTTTCTCCCTTGGTTGATAAACATAATCATTAAATAATGCTTCAAAATAATTTTTTACGTGCATTTTAACTTTTAGTCGGTTACTTGCACTTACGATTTTTGCAATTATTTTCATTCAGATAATCTTATTATAATCACATGCAATTATGCAACTAGTCTAATACAAAATTATTAAACAAAATGGAGTTATCATTACACCCTTTATTCTTATGATTAATATAAATGAAAATACAATTTTCAAAAATAAAATTTCTCTAGATTACATATATGATTCGCAGAAAACAATGGAATCGATGCTTTAAACAATATAAAACAAATCTACGATATAATAGTTTTATATCTTGATCTGAAAATAATATTATAATGGGTACCCATATTCGAATGGCACGTTATTCTTTCCTTCATTTCTTATTTTCTAATGACAAAAGCTATAAATAAATAATGACAGAATAAGGGTAGATAAAAAGAGATAAAAACTTAAAAGTAAAAGCATAAAAATGAGGAAAATTTTTTGCAGTATTGCATATTTTATATTCTTCACTAAAGCCGATGAAGCTTAATTTTTTTATTCTTTATTCCTTTCATTCTCATTCTAAATTATAAATTCAAATTCAAAAGACTTTTAAATAAAAATAAAAATAATAAAAAGGTCTAATAAAACAATCATTAATTCTCGAAATAGTCTATAAGAGAAATACAAATTCTCGTGCGTCTATAAAACTAAGATCAGTAGTATTACATACATTATATATACAAAAACAGTATAAATCTAGTGTTGCAAAATTATCTTAAAACAACGGTAATCATAGTTTTGATTTTTCCTAATTCTATGAAGAAGTTATGAAAAAGTATAGGACCTAACGCTTTTGAAGGTCGATTCAATAGTCCTTTGATTCTTCTTCAATTTCACTAGTCGAAATCTACACGTTGCAAAGATTTAAATATTTATGTACAAATTTTGAAAAAATATGTTATTTACATTTATCCTGGTCTTCAAGTTCGCAATGTCAAGTGTGACCAACCTAAGGAAAATATCTGTTAATCAAGAATGTTATTCAGTGAAAAATAAATATATAAAGAAGTCAGTTACATATTCTCTAGTCATTCTATCCGGATTCGAAATTAATTTTGGGTAATAATATAACTTTTAAAGTTTGAAGGGATTATCTCTGTGTAAAGGTTGGCCTTATTAATTTAGAATCATTTAATCCTTGTAATGTGTGTTGGAAGTAATTCATTATATAAATAACTCTCACTGTAACTAGTTCCTTTTTTGAGTAACTTTCCCAACACTCTTATCATTTAATTAATGAAATCGACGAGAAGATAGAAAATTATTCCACTTTTAAGTACATACATACTATACTCTCATTCCTTTTGACAAAGCAGGAATCAGGATCTCTTGAAGATAATCCTGATTTTATTTGAGCATTTTAAACGAGAAGATTATCATCCTGGCAGGCTGGACCCTTACTTGGCCAGTTACAAGCGCCAGCTCCTGAGTCAAAGGTCAAGTGAATTGGGCAATTAAAGACGTGGCGAGAGAATTTCTTTTTCCATTCGTCCCAGTGACACACATAGAATTTATTGCAAAGCTTAGGATGTCTGAAGAGACCTGGCCTGGCGCACTCATCATCATCATCGTTATTTAGAGCTGTAACGTGATGTTTTTCTATTTCAAATCTCTTCTTTCCTCTAGCGTTATTAGTAGAAGAATCACTTGTAAAGAGCGATTTTCCAGATCTTCCATTCGCTGTTCTGCTAGAAGTGATGGATGCACTTCCAACATTATTATCAACATTTACAACAACTGATGAAGGTCCTGCAACTTGAACTCTAAAACTTGGTCTTCTTGATGCTGCAGATGAAACAGGAAGATATGTGGATGACGGACTTCCTGTTGATGATGGAAGATACTCTGATTTTGATTTTCCTGGGAGAAATAAATTTTTTATTAAAGTAGGATTAAATTCAATCATAATTCTATTAAATATAACTTTAGATTATCATACCTAATATACTATCATCGTAAACAGCGATAATTGGTCCGGTATACTTCTCAGAACTCTTTTCAGTTGTCGAACAGGGTGTACTCGTTGTTACTTCAAGGCTTTCAGACTTATCACCTTCAATCGTAAGAACTTCCTTATTAGCTTTAATCCTTGCAATATCTTTTTCTGCTTTAAGCTTCTCGATAACCTTATCCGCTTCAATATCCACATAGATATCAGATTCATCATAATTAGCTAAATCGACAACTCCACTAGATGAAGCAATTGGAATATGTTTCCTATCAGGACCTCGGAAGATATCGAACGGATCAGCCTTGCAAGTGCACTCAGCTCCTAATTTTCCAATGAGAAGTGGATGCAGATCAGTCAGCTTCACGATAATCTTTCTGTCTTTTCCCCTACCAATTTCTGTAGAGCTAGTTTTGTCTTCTGTTGATTCATACCCTGCTGTTGTGGAATAAGTCTTACGATAATTGCCATTATAGGTATTAATAGTAGGTGTCATAGCTGTTGTGTATGGTCTTCCATATGCTCCTGTTGTTGACACAGACTCTGATTTTGTTCCCCCTACTTCTACTGATAACATTGGACGTGATGTTCCTAGGTATTTAGTCTTCATCTCATCAATGTAGGCTTTATTAGGTGTGTATTTTGCTGATCCTCTGCCTTGGTCTTCATGGATTTGTTGAGTTCTTTGACTGCTGAAATCAAATGCTGAGGAAGACCCTCCGAAAGCTGTTGTTATAGCCTGAGAACCTGCTAATGTTTTGCCTACTGTCGGGTAACCTTGATCATATGTTGAGTATGAAAAACTCTGAGGAGTGGTTGATGATTGTTTGACTGGCTTAGGATAAGTATAATCTGGAATGTCGGTTACAGGTTCAACTGTTAAACCCGGTCGTCTTGTAGGTACATTATAAGAGAGATCTGGTGTCGTGAATGGCTTTCTGAAGGTCACTCCAACTTCGGGGGAAATTGTAGTCAATGGTATATATACCTGCAAATAGATGGATGAGCAAATGTAATAAATTCAAAGCAAGCTCAGTCTTCTCAGTATTGATGATTGATTACAAACATACCGTTTGAGGAACTGTAACTGATCCTTGATCATAGCCTTTAGAAGATGTTGCAACAGAATTCTGAGTAGATCCGCCCTTAGTGTAAGAATAACCAGAGGATGTAGTTCCAGTGATTGAAGATCCACGATAGATCTAATATAAATACATTTTAATTAAAATCATTAATAAAAGTGAAATATTTATTTAGATTTCAGAACTATGTATGTGTATATAGGTTTTCAATTTTACCTGGCCTTCGTCTGCTTTAGAAGACTGAATGACACCCACACTAGGTCGACTGGTTATCCTTTGTCCGAAAATTCCCTTGTCATCAGCATTAGTGATCTCGGCAGAACCACTGATATCAGATTCCGATCCGGTACTAGTTACTCCAGGTTTTTGGAAGGCGATATTGATATCAAGACTAGAAGGATTTTTAGTAGAAACAGACACAGTTTGGAAATTGTTATCCTGGTAGTTGTATTCTTGAGCTGTTACAGTCACTGGAATTTTCGTGGGTAAAACCACTGTTTTATAACCAGTATCTATAACAGGTCGAACAGTGGATACTCCAGAAACTTTAGCTGCGTCATAGGCTGTAGTTTGGTAGGTTTCCAGTGGTCCGGTAGTAAAACCTACTGAAGTTCCGGTTGGTGTAACGAGAGGCGATTGATAACCCGTAGATTGGGAGTCTGTTGACGGTTTATAATTTGTAGACTTGTAAACTGTGGATTGATAGCCATTTCCTTGATAATCTCCTGAGCTAGTGGACTGGGAACCTACTCCTTGATATTGTCCCGAGCTTGTTGATTGAGAACCTATTCCCTTATATTGATCTACACCAGTAGATTGATAACCTGCTCCCTGATTTTGACTTGAACCAGTAAATTGAGAACCTGTAGATTGGAAACCTATTCCCTGATATTGATCAGTATTTGTAGATTGGGAGCCTGTTCCCTGGTATTGGCCTGAACCGGTAGTTTTAGATCCTATTCCCTGATATTGACCGGCACCAGTTGATTGAGAACCTA
>CAJFCP010000036.1:5471074-5498754 GCA_904066005.1 Synergus itoensis | reverse complement strand
TCAAGAAACCTAATTACTAGAAGGAAATTGTAATTAATAAAGATTAAGCTCTACCTAAATCAAAACAGGCAAAGAACCATCTACAATTTTGTGGATCAGCATAGTATCCAGGATGTTCCGGACACTGGAATCTATTTTTTGGTACTGGGGCAATTTCACTACTTCCTGGACATGGTGATCCTTCGGATATGGATCCTGGCCAAACGCAAACTTCTGTTCTTTCATCAAAAGCCAATCCTGCAGGACAATCAAACTCGAATACAGAGTAATCATCAATTTCCTGATTGAATTTTACGCAACGATAGAATCTGCGAAAAAAATACATTTCAAATTATAAATTATAAGTGATTAATTACCGTTAAAAAATAGAACCAAGTTTTTATGAATTGATGTAGCAAAGAAAGCTAAAATAACAATGAAAAAGAGAAAAATATATAATACCGGTTACAGCTTCTTGGATGAACAAAATAGCCCTGCCTCGAACAAGAAAACTCAGTGTGTGAATCTTCACGCATTGCATGAATTTGTCCAAGTGTATCAACAACCCGAACAATTCTATATCCACTCGACTTCACTTGATTTGGATACGAAATTTGCGAAGTCTGTAAAAAAAGTTATTAATTATGTTTAAAATATTTAAAAAGAACCAAGCACTTCCATCTATTAGAAACAAGAATAGGTATCAGAAGAGAACGTATATTCTTATATACTGTTAGAAAGTAAGATATCTGTAATGCTGGCTCTGTTCGACGCTTCAATATAATTTAGAAAGTAAATTGAATTCTGAATTCAAATATTTTCGGTTCTTATCCAGGCTAAGAAATATTTAACAGTTTCTTGACTTCCAACACAGATGGCAGAATAAATCCTTTTATTTAAACTTTAAGGAACATTGCAAGATACAACAAACCTTTGAAACTTAAGTCTCGTAACTTACATGTAATTCATTTTCCAACGAGGACAGAACCGCTTGTCGCGTTTTTCTCTTTATACTGGAGAAAGACTGAAAAACTTCCTGTGTAATAGATTTGCCACAACTGTTTTTCAAATCATTCTCTATATTTCGAATTCCTAATCCTGCCAGACGACGAAGTGTTACGTATTTACCCTGAATTAAATAACAATCAAGTATAATCTTCAAAATTGTATTATCATACATACTAAATAGTAATAATAATTTATTAAATATTTACCTTGATTCCGATGGATGTTTTATCTTCAAAAGCAATCCAATTTTCACTTTTGAATGCATAGGGTGCTGTGAGGTCATCGTCCCTTTCCAGAATCCACTCACCATCAGTCATCAAGTCACAGAGCTGAAAGTTTTTACCATAAGTGAAATTTAAAATGGGGCAATAAATTTAGAATATATATATTTTGTATTATAATATAAACACATGAATAAGTAAACTTTTGATTATATTTAGGAATAGTGTACACTACACACAACTATAATTTCCTTATTTGATAAATGGACCGAGAATCTTTGCTGAAAATTATACCTATTTATTTTCTAAAGTCAAAATTGCTATATTATAAAATATCAGTTTCAAAAATCAAGAATTAAAAGTATGTAGTCACAATATCTTTAAATCACTGTCAATTCGTTTCTAGTTGAATTTAATTGGAATACTCGATTCTGGGAAGAGATGTAATACTATATCAAGAGAAGACATCAGTTGATTACATCGACTTTTTGCTGGGCGTAGTTCGATCGTATTGTACTTTCTCACCTCTTTACGGTCGAGGGCGACAGGCTCTTCGTTCTTGGTCGGTGACCTCGGCGTGTTCTCGTTCTGATTCTTCAGAACAAATTTGTAGGCACTCGCAGGCACTGACATGAGGATCTTTGGTTTTGGTGCCCCCATACCTATTATTAAATCAACTACACTATCCGTATTAAGCATGTCGAACAAGCCCATCAATCTAGATGGATGAAAGGTGTGGAAGGCCTCTTCTTCATCTACCAAGTAGTGTGTGGATACCGTGAAAAAGTCCACATACCTACAAACCAAAAATTCACAAGTCATTAGATTTTAATATTTCAAATCCTATTCCACGAAGCACTATCAGAAAATATTTCTTCGCTTTTATTTATTCAAATGGAAGCAATACTTTGCTAATGGCTAGAAATTCAAGATTCAAAAAATGAAGAATAATCCATTACATTAAAAGTGGAACATGAAAAAACGGTGTAATATTCATTGAATTAAATATTCAGGAAAGGAATTGCAAGCGTAACGTCCGCCCATATTCAGAAGATTGAAAGTCTTTTCTTCTCCTTTGTACGTTTGTTTCAATGCTTCATGTTATCCGTTCCTTAAATGGTTGTGTGGAAGCGGGAGGAACAAGAAAATGATGCATTTCATTAATGTGCGTGTTGATTCTACATTAAAAATGTTTGTTTGCACTCAAGCATTTATCACTCGTTATCATCAAGGTGGACATAGAAATAAGAATACTAATTTCTAGGAATTTTAATAAGAAATTCATATTTGTGCAAACAATAATAATTGAATAAGACATCTGATAAAAAAAAAGGTTTTACATAAATAGGATAATTCGCAATGAGTGAAGATCCGATCTAATTTCAATCATAAGTAATGTTTAAGATAATATTAATGATCACCTACAATTAAGAATAAGATCATCTTATAATAAGATCATCTCATAATAAAATCATCTTTCTTACTTGGAAAGCTCCTTAAGATTGAATTGCTTAGCCAACTGCTCCGGTTTCGTGGGCAAGGCAAGGAAGATGGCCTTCTCGTTGGATTTTCTGACCATCTCATCCTTCAGCCCCTTCACGAAATGGACAAGCCTTTCCTTTGAGCCTGCTGTCACATTCAACTCAACTCCATCGACCTTGAATAATAGAAGAATAGAAATAAAGCCATATTTAAGTTATAGGAATTAGGAAAAAATCTTCTCAAAGACAATACATATATATATTTCTGCTAATTATAATCAAAGAGGATTAGCAATAGTCATAGGTTTTTGCTAGTTGTGCCAGCAGGAAGGAGGTACTCCCACATTAAAGCGGCAATCCTCCAATCAAAGAAAGTAAAAACGCGAAACGTTCCAAGGCGAATGCCCGGAGCGTCGACCGGTGAGTAGTTACTTTCATAACCAACTGCCCACGGAACGCTTCCTTCTTTATAAGATTTTCGATCAATTGTCAAACAGCTTCTCTCATTGAGAATGCCGGCAATGAATAGTGAAAAAAGAATGTGATATGCAATGAGATAAGAGGCTCTGCTTCACTCTAATCATATCGCAAACGAGACGTAATTCCATCCGAGTTCGTCGACTCAAGACATTTTATTTGTAGTTTATGCTATCATCCAATATCCACTCATTCATATAAATGAATTATGAAGTTAATTTTAAAATATTTAAAAATTATAAAATCGAAATAAGAAAAATATTGCGCAGAATTTGGGTGGTGAGTGAAGAAAGGATATTTTATAGCATTGAATGCTTCTGATCGTAATGGGACCAGCAAAAAGTTGTGGTCATTAGCTCCAGATCGTAACATGACATAACGAACTATTCAATAAATTACTTGATCAGTTAATCAAGAAAAGTCTGCATTAGTAGCAAATGTGCACTGTACAATTGATTTGTGTGTTGTCGATTGCTTTTCAACTTATTTTCTCGATTGGCAATTTATCAGTGTTAGTTTATTAAATCTATAACTTAATTTAATCGAGGGTAGCAAATTACTATCGCTATATTGCAGTGACAATTTCTAAAGAGTTACACATTTCGACATATAGTCAAACAAGATAATTTGATGATAATTTACCTCAGTTAGGACTCGTGCCAAACTTGCTGCAGCTTCCTGTCGCACTGTGCCGGAAGTTCTGAGCGACCCTCGATCATCGTTCACAGAAAGAACGAATCGAAGATCAGCTTTCTTCTCCTTCAAGGATTTCCGAAGGTTGTTGAATTCTGCAAATTGTAATTTCGAATTAAGGGAATATTGCGAGATAATGAATCATCGTTGAACTAGTTTCTTGTCTGACTTTAAACTAGTATAGACTAATAGGGTTTATCGAATTTAAAATTGTGCTAATACTTGACTAGCGATTAATCGAGTGGAAAAAGCAGTATAACAACTTTGAACTATTTGCAGATTTACTGATGAGAATGACGCCATTCTTCGACAGTTGCATCTTATATCAAATGTCATAACGATTATTCTCCAACAAAAGATAATGAGTAAAAAAACTAGCTAACATAAATAAAGTCTATTTTCAAGTTTTTAAAGGGTTGCATTTTTGCAAGCTTTTTTAAAATATGTAAAAGAAAATTACTGCAGTAAATTGGACACAAATAAGAATTATTTAAAAGAATATTTACGACGCAATAAAAATAAAAAGGAGCTTATGTAACTACTACCAATCCGTTACACCCTTGTAACAAAATTTGTAATTAGTACAATTTCACAGATTACTATAATTTATCATTACCAACTTTTTTTTTTTCAAAAACACCGCCAAACAACTTTAAATTGTTTTTAGTGGCAAAAAATGATTTTAAGGAATCTTTATTGCAGGGTCATAACCAAAGGTGAATTTATGTGTGTAAATCACTGGAATTTATCGTCATGTTTGCCTTTTAAGAGTTTCTTACACATAATACTAGTTATTCTGTCTGCATCATGTTTGAACTGTTAATTGTAATTGGTAAAATATGGAGTGAGGAAGCATAAGTGAATCAATTCTTGTTAATGGAGTGACGATATTGCAGATAAATTACGGAAGATAGAACGTGGGTACCAATTAGTAGGAAAGTCGAGTGATTAGATCTTTAAAATCGGAATTCCGTTTAAGACGACGATAAAGATTACCGATGTGTTGCAGGAGATTCAGGCGATTAAATCGAAAGCAGAGATAGATGTCTTAATTGAGGCCTACGCATTCGATCTCCAATGCATTATATTTTGTTGGATTGACTTTTAATTACAATGGGGATTTGAAAGGTTCGTCATTTCTTCCTTTCTAGAGACAAAAGCTAAGGTTTCTCTTGTGATGAAATGTTATTGTTTACTGTCATATCAGCAGAGCTCGATATCTATTTCAAATGAATTCATTTCAAATAGGTATTTGAAATGCAAAATGACATTTTAAATCGAAAATAGGAAACCATATTCCATTTTCTGTTTTAAGTGGGTTTTGTGAACCTAATTTGCACATTTGTCAGGCAATTTTTAACATGATGTACAAAAAACTTTCAAAAGATGATTCTGAAGAAAAATGATTCTTAAGAAAAAGTTACAACCTTGGGGAGAATTATTAGCTTATTTCTTCAAGCAAGATTTCAACCTACTGAGTGTTATATTTGCTCATTGAATAATCTGCCATGAATAAAAGAGAGTCACAAAGACTGAATCATGTGACATTTACGTATAATATACATAAAAATTCTTTTCTTTATCAATCCTGAAGCAGCACACATAAATTGTTAATAAAAAATTGTTGTCTGTTTTAAAAACTGAAAATTATAAGAAATCATCTTAAGAATATATAATTAAGTAAACTATTTTCTATTTAAAAAATGTCGTCCCCTTAAAAAAGGCTTTTCTGTTAATGTGATAAAAGAAATATTTATAAAGCTCCCAGAACCGGTTTCTGGAAATTATTAATACCACTGATTAATACATTGCAAATATAAAGAAGGAACTCAATTTTGTAAAAGAAAACAAAATGCATTGATGAAAAGGAACCTTATTCGCACGATTCGCTTGTTAAAGTGTAAAACAGCATCAAACACGTGTTAAACGACTTGCGGTGTTTATAATTATTTCGAGTAATAGCTGGAACAAATGCTTTCACTTTTCTGTCGTTCTGTTTCTTACTCATACCATAGCACATGGATAAAAATTTAAAGTTACACAATATTAACAAAAAATCTGCCGGGAGCTATCAAACCCATTCACAAACATGTAAGAGAAGTTTTGATCATTCAAATGAATGAAATATTTTTTCCAAATTCTAATTTATCCAGAAATATTCTTCCAATTAAAAATAATAATAGACATTACAAGTTTTTTTCTTACGGAATTATTTTCAATGCAAAGGAATCAATATTTTAAAACTTTTTCTAGTTTAAAATACAATCAATACAAAAAATTCGTTCATTTGAAAGCTCAGAACGTTTCAGTCATTTCACGAACATCAAAATTTGTAATTGTTTAACAAGACGTGTCTAATTATTAGATACAAGTCATAAAATTAAAAAGAATACAAGCATCGACAACATCGCTTTTTAAGAAAGTCATAAACAACTTGCAAGTTATAAAAGGCACTAAATACTTCTGTAATAAATTCTACTCATTTCAAATGAAATTTTCAAACTAAAATTTTTATTTGAAATTGTGCGAAAAAGGGATTAATCAAAGTGAATGTTCATTATAATTAAGATCGATATCATAAAGACTAAAAACCAAACACAAAATATCACGTTGATTCCACAAACTTCTCACAGTAGAGGCCTAAGTTTAAAATAAATTTGCAAACAATTTCCAATTAGCTATTAATATTAAAAATTAATAAGATTCCGCAAACTGTTATAACGGTACGAACAGAATATATAATTAGTTATTTAATCAGATGTATCAAATGATCAATAGACACGATCTTTTTCTGGTGAAATGGAAAGTTCGACGTTACAGATCAGCTAGAATTCAAGATCACGATGAATATTCATTATCCGGTGTCCATGACTGTTTAATAGGTTCTATTACGATGTTTCACGGATCGTTGATTTAGATGTTATTTCACACCCTCTTTACTCGATCATTTAATGGAAATGAAAAATTTGCATGAGAATTTTCTCATTGTCAGATGTAAAAATAAAAAAGTTCATAAAAAAAGAGAAATCTCTTACAAAGTATGTACGTAGTAGACACAAGTATTCATTTCAGATCATAAATATTTTCTAGA
Organism: Synergus itoensis; assembly: GCA_904066005.1. Lineage (NCBI taxonomy): Eukaryota > Metazoa > Arthropoda > Insecta > Hymenoptera > Cynipidae > Synergus > Synergus itoensis. The sequence goes on along the minus strand of CAJFCP010000036.1, from coordinate 5,491,804 downwards.
GTATATTTTAAATGAAATCATTTATATATCCGACAAAATGTAAATTATGTATTTTTCACAACCTTTTTCTAGTCAAGAAAATTCTCAGTGTTGCCCGGTTTTCCAGTCCGATTTACGTACTACTTTTATCCTTTCATAAGGAAAATAAATCAAATGCTAAATAATCCTAACACATTCTTCATTCCTGATTATGGCATAAATAGATATTTATGCCATAATCAATCAGCTAAAGTAAAAGTTTTAAAACCCTGATGTCATAATCACGGATGAAGGTTATAATAAATATTAATTATAATATTCAAGTCAATAATTTACACGCCGACGTAACTATTTTGGCAACTCTTTGTCTTGTAAATTGAAGAGTTACAATTCTCGAGGAGCAAATTATGTCCTTGTCCTAGTTTCTGCTCAAACTTCCCTCTCGTAAGGAAAGTGATTATCGTTAAAATCATTGGAGTGATAGTTTTATAAAAAAAGACTAAAAAAAAGTTGAAGAGTGAAGGGAAATTTATCGTATAGAGTTAAATGTTAAATTATGGACGCAATAATTCAATTTTGGTGAGATAAGAGATTGTAAAGTTGTACGTTATTGGTAGATTTTCAAGGATACGATATCGTGTTACAAGAGCAAGGTTGAGTTTACGGTATGCAGTTATTATTATGAGATTCCTTTAATACTAGTATCCTGACCTTGCACTTTAGTATCAATTTCATTGATAATTAAGAAAAGTTATATACATTATAATAACTTATATCATAATGCGATTGCGAAGAATATTAATAATTCTTTCAGATATGAAGAGAATAAACTCTCACCGGAAGTAGCCAAATTCTGAAGATCGTGGCCTTGATGCACCAAAATGGTGCAACTGCAGATAGCATCTTCCAGTCGTTCGATGTCGTAACTCTCTGTGTAACAGAGAATCTCCTTTCCTGGTGAAGTTCTCTGTCTTGGACATTCTAAAAGGAAGAAAATTATTTAATTTACTTAGCATAAACATTTATATATAAAAAATTAGTTTCCTATTATAACTTACGGCTTTATTTTTTACCGAAAAATTATCTAAGTAAGTTATTAAAAGAATGCTAGAAACATAAAAATAGTATAAAATTTTTCTTATCAAGATTAGCATACTTGCTTTTAATAGTAGTTACAGTGTATTGCAAATCTTAGAAATAGGCAGAAGATGTATAAACACTTGAAATAAAATGTTTCGAGAAATGAGAAAAAAGTAAAATTTATAATGATAATTAAAAAGGTAATTGAAGATTATGCCAAGTTTTGATAACTTGCAAATGACGAAATGAGTCAGATCATCAATGATGTGTCAAGTAAATGTTTCTATTTCTATAATAATACTTTACATACTTTTATATACCCTTCGTTGAAAGAGAATATTAAATTGTAAAAAGAAACATCGTATTGATCAATTTTCAGTTGAAAAAAAGTGAAATACAGCGAATTATAAAGTGTGCAAGGCTATTAATATAAGTATAGTAATGATATGTTAAAAAAGTGATGCTTTCAAATGTAAAGAATTTCCAAGGAAATAGAATCATACGTTTTATTGTATAAGAAATACTTCCATATTGAGAAATGCAGCTGTAGAAAGAAGTGCAATGATTGACAGGATATAATTGAAAGGCTACATAATTAATGAGTAATTAGTTTAGCAAACCATGGAAGCCAAATAAAGAAGTGGAATTGTAATAATCTGCACGAAGTCTTTATTTCAATGAAATCGAATAAAATGTGTGCAGTTTTGCATTACGTGCATTATGCCGCGTTTAATGCAGCTTCCTGCATGGAAGTTAAGACTTTCTTAGATGATAGTATAATTTTTCCGAGAAAGTTCAATTTTTTTGGACTGGAAGAGTTTTCGCTCTCCAAAGCATTCAGTCGAAAAACTCTATTTCACATTCTCAAGTTTTTACAGTATGGAATAAATAGTCCAATAATTGATTTATAGTATATAAATCAAACCTTATTTAATTTCCCTTTTAGGAATTTATATGAGCAATATTTAATTGAATATTTCTTTATTGTTTTAAGTTTCTTGTGTGATCACCGAAGTTAATACCTCGGAGACAATTCTAAATACTTTAGAATTCGTTTTGGTACACCATGAATAAAGAATTAAATTAGTGACACACATGGTGTCGTCCTTGTGGGATCGTCTGCTCCAGTTATATTGATGTTGCAACCCAACCTTAGAGCATACAGCGAGACGCTTTTGATCCTCTTGATCATTAAGATCAATGTACGACTTTCGATTTCTCTTGATAATGTCTTGAGTGACATTGAATAAATTCGCACATTGATGAAGAAGATTTAAATGAATAATGGATTTCATATTACTTTCGATTGGGTTTGAGTAACGGATAAAAAATTACTACAAGAAATTCAAGCTAAAGGACCTAAGGTCCTTTAGCTTGAATTTTAAACGTCATTCACCTAAATATGTACCTATAAAAGATTCTAAAGATTACTGAGAAGTCTCGTGAAATCAATAAAATCAGCATATCAGCATTTGATTATAATACAATTCTATTATAACAAATAATATAATAATAGATTTTACATTTTATTTTATATCAGTACTTGAAATCTTGAATGATTTTATTGCATATAAATATAATAGAGTAAAGAGATTTTCAGGACATTAAGAAGTAATAATAACAGTTATAATTCCATTGATATGAAACGGCTATTACAAAAGGAACACAATGATACTTTTTTTGTCGGCAAATTTCATTTTATTAAATCAATTGTTAGTCTTTTTCAATGCATAATCTATTCAGTTCTCACTACTATTCAAATTCTTCAAATAATTCCAAACTTTATCTACGTGTTCATCGATCCATGGAAAATAATTTTACGGTCGATTGATTTTTTAAAGAGTCTAGTCCTCGTAAAATTTTATTGTAGTTAAATTCATAGTACGAAATAAGAGATGCAAAATTTTATGATGCATATTAAGGGAAAGGATCGCACAAAATACACCATAGAAGTAAATATCTTGATTGGGGTTTGGGTTGTTCAATTTTCATATTAAGCGAATAAAGCAATAAGAAGAAATTTAATTCCTGTATTCGGTATAAAAATTTTAGCAGAAAAATGAGTAAAATTTTATAAAAAGAATTCTTGAAATTATATTGATAAACTTTTATCGAAGGTAAACAATTCCACAAATTTTGTCTGAATGCATCTATACTACTATAGTTCCATATTTGCAATTCAGGAATAATAGTATCACCATTTAGCAAGATATTTAGCGAGTTAATCCCAGTTTGTTTTTGCTTCTAAACCTGATTTTGAAGATTTTTTTCCTGGTCATTTTCTAAAATTAAACTTCTAAGCATCCAATCAATAGGAGAAATAAGAAAATATTAACTGGTTCCTAATCTACCCACATCTACCCTCTAAAAATTTCACAACAGTGACTTTGAAAGTTTACAAATCCTTAATATTGTAAAAATGCATTTTAACGTTTTTCTCCCACTTCTCATGCTCGAAAAAAAGTTTAATATCTCTTTTTCCTTCAGTTTCAAATACAATTAATTGCAAAATTTTAAAAGACATTGAATAGGATTTTTTGTGTGGACGTTCAAAATTATGCACCTTTGAAGTGAACTTACTTGCAGCAAACCCAAGGTGCAGCAGCCCCAGTAAAAGGGAGAGCAGGCAAAGTCGCCCCATCCCCTTAGCACTTTCCTCACTTTAGGTCCAACTTAGGATAAGTTATTTAAAAAAACCGGCGAACTTCGACAAAGTCCAGCTTTCGAAAGATCACAAGTAACGCGAAGACTCGAGGCTCCGAACATCGAAGCTATAAATTAATAGTGATCGAGCCAGTCAATGGATTCGCGATGACTGCTGCTGATGATTGTGTGAATCGGCTTTAAGCGTCAGGAAAGCGAATGGCATTGGGGGCGAGAGACACCTTCAAGTTTGAGTGCGCGATTCTCACTGAACCCTCCGTGATATGTTGGTGCTCTGCTATAGACTACTATGTGAACCTCGGATGTAGGATCGAATGCGAGCGAGAGCCAAAGTCACACTCCCTGCCTTCTGCCTTGAGAGATCAAGACTTTAAGACTTCTCTCTTCCCAGGACGAAGAGATCCGCACCGAGGTCGTCGGACCTTCCTTCCGTCATAAAATGTCGAGAAGGGGTTCCAGATTGCCCTAGTTTGCTCCACAAGACACTGCCCACTTGACTGTTATGTGGATTTCCAGTCTGATTGATTTCTGTTGGATTGATAAGGACCTCCAGCTTTCCGGTTGATTTAGTTTCCCTAATCTGCACAAGTGTCACTAACAAGTGGTTGAATCGATTTTAAGGAGCGAGTGACGCTTAGGCTGATTTTTTATTTAGAATTTTTTAATTGAATTATCAGGGCCATTTACAAAACAAGAGATGGTATAAAAATATATATAAATATATTTAAAATCGAATTTTTAATATTATTGTATGAATAATCTGACTGAATAATCTGACAAAACTGTACAAAAGCCAATAAAATTCTGCACTTCACTGAAAAAAAAAATAATGGATAATATCTTGTAAGCTGTGACTACGGGATGGTGATCTAAGATATTATGGTTATATATCTAGATCGTAAGGCTTAATATCTTAGATCGTCATCCCATAGTTAAGATTCCGAGATGTTAACCAGAAAAATCTATTTTTTCAGTGTGTAGTGTATAAACTCGAGAGATTACGTGTTTGGATTACGGATCATGTCACTTGCGGCACAAATTCAACAAGTCTAGCTCGGCAATTCACAAAAGCAGTAATATTCACAATCGTAATAAAAACAGTTTAATTTTATATAGGGGTAGTTTTATGATGTATTTTTACAGATGATTTCAGCGTTTAATTTGATAGAGGTAGTTTTATGTCTAGTTTTTAGGGGTAATTTTATACGCGTATTTTTATAGAAGAGTTTAATGGGGGTAATTTGATAAGTTTAATATTATAGGGGTTGTTTGGTAGGTTTAGATTTATGGGTGCAGTTTAATGATGTAGTTTTAAAGAGGTAATTTCATTGGCTAGTTTTCTATGTGTAGTTTTAATTATGCACTTATACAGGGTTTTTTTTTTAACGGGGGTAGTTTTTATAGAATAAATTGGTCGTTTTTAAGATTTAAATATCAATTAAAAACTCATATACAAAGAACTTTTTTCACCGACACACTTCCACTAGAATCACTTCGGCATAAATTTATATTAAAATAAAAAAATTAGTATCGTGATAAAAAAAGGAGGTTGATATTTGAACAGAGGGTTGTCAGTCACCTACACACCGCGGTTCATCGGAGCAGACTACCGTTGTAAGCTGTTGGAATCAGCATTCTTATGATTACAAGACTGTTTACCCGTTTGTGAAGAATCTGCAATGAATCTCTCCACCAGATAATCGCTAGTCATATGCTAATAGACCATTATGCCACCTGTTACCGTCTAGTGAGCACCTCGATAATGATCCTTTGAGAATTCACGTCATGGTCAATCTCAGAGAGAGAAGAGAGAGTTCAAATTCTCCCGTCAGATTCAGATCTAGAGTCTAGAGTGCTTCCAAAGATAAGTCGATGGCCTGTTGTTCCATTTAGACAACGGCCATACCACGCTGAAAACACCAGTTCTCGTTGGATCACTGAAGTTAAGCAGCGGTTGGGCGCGGTTAGTACTTGGATGGGTGATCACTGAGGAATACCCGTGTGTGTTGTCATTATTTATGTTACTTGATCATAGTCGTATAGTGCAAAGCTCTAGAAGCAGGCACAAGCCAATTCACCCTAATAATACCTTGTATTGAAAAAATTCCTAAATTATAATACTTAATTATAATACTTCGAGTATCTATAGATATTCGAAGTTACTAGATGTGTCTAGAGGGAAACCGGGAAAAACCCGGGAGTTTCATTTAGGACAGCGAATTTTTTGTATTTTATCGAAAAAATTCGCCACCGCTTGTATTTTATTAATTTTCTTGAAAAATTGTTTAGAGGTCCAGCTAGGCCGTTTCAGATCTAAATGAATTTAATTTTCGATTTTTTTGAAACACTAAGTAAAGATTAATGAATTGTTTCACCCCTATGAAGTATTTATTGGGGAATAAGCCTTTAGTGGTCTGAAATGGTCATTTAACATTTTTTTGTAGCAATGTTATACATAAGATTTCTTTCAAAATATAAAATATTATTTTCGAATGAAATTGCCAATTTTCCAGTTGAGAACAAATATAACATTAAAGACGTTGAATGAAGAATCAAACTAAAAAGTTTTAAAATTAAACAGCTTGGATTTTGAAGATGTTACTGAAGAACACATTCCTGATTGACATTCTTAGAAAGAATGTACGATTTCAAATGATTGATAAGGTGTTGCAATAATAGAAAAACAGTGTTAATCGTCTCTTCTGTCAAAATTATCATTGAAAGATAGAATAAAGAAAAGAAAGAGGAGGTGGGTTGTTTGGCATTTATAGTGATGCGTAATGAATCATCAACATCATCATGCGTTAAGGACACGAGTGGACCATCAGCATCTCAGGAATACCATTCTTGTAAAGTTATCTATTCGCATTTGAAAATTACGTCATATTCGAAAATACTTGTCCGGTTCATTCTCTTTTTAAAATGCACATTAACTTATATCACAATTTCGAGGCTAAAATTAATCTTCCAAACATGAAATGTTACTTGATTTTTACTTTGTCTCCTGACGCTATATCTCCCTTTACCTTGACTTGATAAAATGAATATTAAAAATCGCTTAATGGATTCAGTGACGGAAAAATAATTACTCGTTTTTATATAGTTGCTTTCTGAACTAACTTAGTTAACTTTGTAACAAGTTACTGATAAGAACTCTGATTATTGTCGCACCAAGGAAAAAACGACAGTTTAATAAAAAGCATAAACATTTCAACTTAAAAATATAAACTAACATAGAATATTTTGCCCCAAGAAATGTCCTTCATCCTAACCAATAATAAAAATTGATCATGATTGGACATAGATGCCTGTAGCATGTTTTAGTAAATTCAATACTACACTCTCTTCATATTTAGCTTCAGGGGTTGTTGACTGAAATCACCGTAAATGTCTGCAAATGATAATTTTACATTTTTACAATTGTTGTATGCGTAACGGATTTGTCAGTATTGTATAAGGGCGTTCACGAAGGCATTCGAGAAGGACAGAGAAAGAAATACATATAAAAAGGAGAGATTAAGAACTCGTCTTATTTTTATTATTTTCTCATTGCGACAGAAGTAATTGCCAGCAGGTCAGGCTGAAATTACTACGCGCTCGTAATAGTACTAAGTACTTCGATGCGTTCAGTCTTTTTTCCTATCTACTTCTGTCGTTTCAGTATAAAAGAGGAAAATCGTTCTAATCTTGAATTATCACTCGGTCCCACGTAGATTTATTTTATTTTATTTATTGAAGTAATATGACATCTCAAATACTCCTGTTTTATATTTTCTTCTTATATAGTTGAAAAAAGAAGCAAAAATTAATGTTACATCTTTCATTACTTCCCGATTCCCATGATAATTACTTGCAATTTAAAGAGCTTAAAATGCAGAATAATGTCCGACATAAAATTGTATACACTTGATAGATAATCATTACTGCGTGATTACTTTTTATGACTAAATAATGAAGACATCATTCTCCAGATTTTATTACAAAAACTTTAATGTAATACAACGGAAAATTAAGATTCTTGAATTAGGATTATTAAAGGAGTAGGATTATTAAAAAATTGAAAGGTTTACACAATTTCTGAAAAGATTATTTTCTCATCTTTTTCTCCATCTTTCTCCTAAAACCGCAATTTTTTTTTAATCAAGAAACAAAATATCCATTCATGCAAAAACTTCTTAACGCCCCATTTCATTTACAATACAGAACTTTACGTAATATTTCTTTATTATATTCCCCTCTTTATGAACTCTTTTCATCAGATTTAATTTATTCTTTTTATAACAGAATTTATTATTAGCCAAATTAATAAGATAACTAACTTATCAACCATTTAAAAGTACTTTCTCTCTGCTATAATTTTTTCTTCGCACAAAGGACAAGGAAGAAGGTACGGAATGTAATAAATGAGTGAAACGAAATATACATCACGTGTCTACATTTACAAGTTCGCCAGAGTCGTAACTTGGATGAAATTCCATGTTAGATTTTTTGTTCTGATAGTGAAAATTGTGCGTAGACACATATACACATCCCCCTTTTCAAAATGTTAAACTGAAACGAATTGTTCCGAAAGTTATGAAGGTGAATTTTGCAACCTTCGTTATTGTGATTTTTTTCTTTCCTGAGTAAAGATGACAAACAAATTTTGGAGAAAGGTTACCTATAGTCTGCTAAATGCCAGAGCAAAAGTTTTGGTATTTATTTAAAAAAAACAATGACTTTTAACAATAATTCGCCCTAAGCAATTTTGCCGGTATAGATATGGTTTCATTGTTTCTGAAATTCGTGACTGTTACTAGTTTGCGCGTATTTTTAATTTCTTCGCAATGCATATTAAATTGTAGCTCAAGAGAAAAAATTTTATTCGAAGCGTGTGACTCACAGAATAAACCTTTATTGTAAAATATAAAAGCATAGCTTTAAGTATTGCACGAATATCACCACTCACATATTCGACCCATGACCCGTGTGATTGAAACCAGAAGAGCGTTTCTTACCCAGAGAAGCAACGCCCTTTTTATATACTATTAAAATTAAACACACGATACATTTTTATGAAAAATTAATAATCGTTATTAGTGCTTACACAACATTTTATTAGAAATCTCTACCTTCCTATTTAGATATTCAATATCAGCCCTCACGCTCCTATTATGCGTGGGAAAGTTTCTAAATTATAGGAAACTATATGATTTTCAATAAAGGATTGAATTGGATCATATCGTATACTAAAAATATTTTTTAGTACACTTCATTCTATTAAAAAAAGATTGGAAACTGAAATATGTATACTAAACATCATTTACAATGAATTGTTTTGCCTAACAAGCTTTTGTTGAGCGACTTTTCGGTGAAGTTTAATTAAATAATTAATTAATATGTATAAAATATTTGGTATAACTGGTTAATCAATTCTAATTTATTAGAAATTAATTACTTTCTGGTATTGTAAATATTTTATATTAATTAATTATTTAATTAAACTACACCTAAAAGTGATATTGTAATTATATTAATTACAATTTAAAGATGTTGCATCTGATCGATTTCACTTAGTTTAATCAGCTTCTTATGATTATGTATTAGATTTCAGATTCTGCTTTGTTATTTTCTAAAATATACTTTTCCTTCCTTTACCTCAGTTCGCGATAGCATTACACTAGATTGCCCAAAGCAATTTATGATTGACGAGCTATACTTTTATCGACTTATTATTAGACCATTCTCAATTGTGCTAAAAGCACAGATACTTCAAGATTGCACTCCTGAATACAAGATTAGCGTATCGAAAAGTGTGACATGTCCTTTTTCTTTATCTAGAGCATATTTTTTTCGCAATGTGAAAGATCTGATTAAATTCCTTCTGAAGTGGTGCAGTTGCGACACATTCCATTCTTCCAAGGACATTATTAAAAATGTATTTCACCCAATTTCGTTTGCAGATAATATTATTGGTAAAATCGTGAAAAACGATATAAATATTAAAGTTGCTATAAAAAAGAAGCTACCATGTTTTATTATGATAATAAATTTGATAAAAAAGAGAACCATTTCTAATCTGAATAGAAATAAATGTCAAGTCCGTTGTAAAGAAGGTAATTAGGTTTTAATTACTACAGAAAATTCTTTTTATTTTATTTCCAGTTACTTTGCACTTTTATACACTTTTATGTTGGCGTTGCGACAACGTTACTTTTATTTTTCAAAATAAAATTCTAATGCCTGATAATATTTGGAAATTAACTTCATCAAAGAAAGAAAATAAATGAAAGTAATTAAACATATATGATATAAAAAGTTATAGGGTAATAAAACAATTACGTGACTATAATAAATGCTTAATTTTTACTGAGATAAAATTTGTAGTCCTTCAGGTCGTAGTTGCATAATAAGAAATCTAGTTGCTGTTAATGGCATTATAGTTGGACTTGACAAGTGCACTGAGTACAATCTTGAATTAAAGTTTCGCGATCGTAAATACCGTAGAGAATGCTCGCAGGTGGATTGAACGTTCCTCCCTTTTCTTATAAACTTTAAAAAGAATTTATGGCAAAAAAACCAAAGAAAAAAACATCTCAATGGAATAATAAAATATCGGCATTTTCATCTATTTAGAAACAAATGATTAATTCATGACTCAGGAGTGACAAATGACAAAATATAACACAAAAGCCCTTAATATCTGCAATATGGAATCTAGGCGTTTTCTAACAATCATATAAAGTGTATGTCCTGAGGCAAAAATGTATCAGCCGAAAAAGCCCGAAGCTATGCTTTCCCTTTCTACCGACAGCTTATAATTTACAAGTAAAATTTTTTTCAAATTTGCTCGCAATCGCCTTCCGTATCTGAATCACTGCCCTTCGTGCAAAGAATATTCGCAGAGATTAATTTATATCTTCATAATGATAGCTCACAACTTTCCAACTTTCAATCTTGTAATCATCGCGAATTAAATATAAATTCTGACAATTTTATGAAACATCTTGTGCAATCGCGAAAAACAATTAAGTGTGTAGAAAAATGTAAAGCTGTAACAAAAGGTAGCGCTGGACAATCTATATTTACCTATTAGAAAATAGATTTGCTTGATTTATGTAGAGATTCCAAAGCGTCAAATTTCGGAGAAAGTTTAATTTGCGTTAAATATATTCTACTTTTTACAAAATGATTATTCAAAAAACAACAAACACTGCAGAATTTACTGTTATTTATATAATGCTTATATTGTCGCAAATTTCCATTTCACTTGGATTCATACTGCCGCGTTTTGCGTCGAGTACTACCACTTGATTATTGCTTGCACATAACTACGTATGTATTCTGCACTTGCAAGGTAAATAAGCAAATCATTAATCATTAATTACCTCCCGAGATTTCTTCATTCTAGCGTCAGCCAAAGATTCATTGAATTATAGAACCTTGACAGTGCAATGTCAGAGACAGTTACATCTCTCTTTTATAATAATTACAAAATTGCTGTAATAACCATGTAAACAAATTTTAATCTGAATTAATAAAAGATTTTAATACTGAACATAAATTATTTAATAAAAACTGCACTTGAAATGCAAGATTGCATTTAAAAAAATTAAAATTTAAAAAAATTGATTTTAAGAATGAAATCTCCCACTTTATGACCTTCATAAATTCAAAAGCTTTGTACAGCTGAACAGTATTTTATATCATGTAATAAAAAATCATTCTTTGAGTTATTCCTCCTTGACCTCTATATCAGTATTTGAATTTGAAACTGGTTTGATATAGAGTTCAAGATAAAAATTGTTACACACATAACTCTATCGACTCATTGTCAATATAGATATACTTCCATTCCTGTTAAAAAAATATAGGCGGATAATTCTATACAGGATCAAATTTATTCCTTGTATCCTTTTTTGTTTATATTCCCCTGTTGTCAAATCCTTTAAGGACTGGTGACAACGACGACAGACTGATTACTCAATCACTATTCGATTCTAATGACCGGATCGGTTTGCGTCTCAATGTCGATTGGTCAGTGTACCGAGTGAATTATCGACTCGATGCGGACGTCGAACATTGGTCCAAGGGAGTCGATTTATGATCCTAGTTTTGTAGGTTTTGTTCTCGCTCAACATTCCCAACGTGAAAAGCTTCTTGAATTTCACGAGACTTACGAAATCAGAAATTCAATAAATTCAACAAATTTAAAATTATAATACACCCTACATTTATTCATATGCCATTTAGTAAAAACGTTAAAAATAAATTGACATTTTTTTCTTCCAGGATAATAAAAATGATATCATCAACGTGAAAGGCTTTTACATGCGAACATAAATACGACCTATGAGATAATTCTAAGACAGGAATTACGTCCGGATCTAACGGTTCAGAATCGATCGAACCTGTGGTGACGTCCTTCTCACAGGTCGAAGGACGTTATATTGCGAGACTCGAAGGATAGTGATGTCTAACGGGAAACCGATAATTGCACAGACGTGCCGATAGATTCTGTATCAGAAAAGATCAGAAAAAATTCTCTTCATCAGGAAGAGAGATAAGGGAGTGAAGAAACAATAGGGTATTTGCAATAGGGTACAGGCACGTCTTTCAACCTAATAATAGACAAGTTTAATGGTTTTTAATCTATGACTAGGAATATAAAAACGTTGATGCTCAAGTGGGTCGTTTTACGGTTTGATTCATTTCTGCCATTTCTAATTAGCATCTTCCCAACTCATAAAATATGAGAAGCATCGAATTTCACTCCACTTCTAGTAATTTATGGTCAATTATTACAGTAACAGTGAAATAATTTCCTAATTTCGTTCTCGTGACAAAAATGTTTATTCGGACAGTAAAAAATGAGGTACTAAAATCTCCAGACGGATACATTAAGCCTTGTCGAAAATTTATATCTTAAGAGGTGGCCCTTGTCTGCTCCCATTACGTAATACAGGTGAGATTCGGAGATTCCGTGACTGCATTTCTGCAGTCTTTGAGGCAGAGTGTTTTGCGATCGTTATACGAACATGTTTGCCATAGCGTGGGCCTTTCTTGCAGCATCCATGCACTCACACAGAGGAATAATGAATTCACATACGCGTTCTTATGTGCACTTCATTCAGGTACACTACTTTCTCTGACTCCAGATTGCGTCACAATTGGGAACTCACCTGCCCAAGGTACCCCGCCCTAATTCTTCACGGATGCACAGGCTGAGAACAATTATCCTTTTATTCATAAAATTCATTTTAAAAATTTTAAGAATCAAGCGCTGCTTAACTTCGGTGATCGAATGGGAATCCGCAAGCAATTCTATATGTCCCTGCCAATTTAAAGGCAAATTCTCGTTTAATTAAAAATATACCTGATTTTTTTTTAAATGGAACCTTTTGAAATAGACTGCCTGGGGTACTTCGAATTTTATATACATTCAAAGTTGTTGCTCCTTATTTGATACGTTTCCAAATATTTTAGGCCCTGAGGAGAGTTTTTCAGCAACTTTTTGCATGATTTTCAAGAATGAGAGATCTATGATGTGTGAATATTGAGATAATGAAACTCGAGATCATTATTCCTGGTAAATTGGACAATGAACGCAAAGCGGGATTATTATTTGAAAGCGAGAGTTATAATCAACAGCTGTTCGTTGTCCAGGCCTGTTGAATGTGAAGCACATCGCGTGAAAGCGAAACTTTAACAACTAAACTCTTAACTATCGCAAATATCTATCTACGCCACAAAAATCGAGCATTTCCCTGAAGTAAGACGAGGGTGTGCAAGATCCAATTTGCATTTAGTTCTCCATAAATTTTCAAGGTAGTCGGCGTTCAAGCTGTAAACTCTCTTTAAGAGCCCATTGTCAATTTCTTGCTTTTCGGCTGAGCATGGGAATATTTTACTGAAATTGACATTGAAATCCGAGAAGGTATTAAAAATCTCGCGTTAAAAATAAATTGAATGTTTCGAATCAGATATTATTCACTGCAAATTCTATTTATAGACCATAAAATCATAATACGAAAAGTTCATTCAACTTTTTGAAATATTTAAAATTTTAAAAGCTCATAAATCAATATGAGTCAATATAAATTAACGTTGCCAAAAGGTTAATTTATTCCCCTAAAAATCGGAATACTTTCTCTTCAAATATTGGTGTAATCGTCCATCTTCTTTTTTGACAAAGTGCCATTGAAATATGAATTCATATAATGCATATAAGATTTTATGTGCTTAAACTTTATGAGATTTATTCTCTAAGACTTTTGTTTTACCTCAAACACTTTCGTAAAACAATTTTTTATTGTCGTGAGAAAATTTAGAGTATAGGAACTAATTTTCTTGTTGTGTTGAAGCATATAAATCAAAAGGCAGTAAATAAGGTAAATCCCCAAGATTAAATGGGAAAGAAAGTAACTTGTTACAGAAGCTACTGATTGACATTAAAAAAAAAACGTTGATATTTTTTGTGTCATGAAACAGGTACAGATCGGCCTAGCCATTGGCACGTACCAAGTCATACCTTATTGGCGAAACTCGTTCAAAGTCGACCACGTGTTTACGTGAATCACATTCTGTCCGATATAGGAAAACACCTCCTTTGATTACTTTTACGATGACACCGAAGATCAAATACCGCGTTTTTCAAACGAGGCGATGCACAAGAATTTATTAGAATTGACTCAAGGTTTCGTTCTCAATAGCCTTCATTTAAATAATTTAATTAGTGCTTCTTAACGTGAACTTTTTTATTTATTTTTTCAACCTCAATCGATTGAAGTTTTTTAAAAAAATATGTACACGCGGAAATATTTTATGTAACTGTTAATATTTATTTTTCTCTCCAATTAGTTGACGGATCTTTTACTTTTAATTTCAGCAAAGCCTTGGGGGATTAAATGATTACTAAATTCGGACCTGTCTCACAAAGAGAAGAGTGATTCGCATTTGTTGCTTAATATTTAGGTAACGGTTTCAAATTGATCTGTCTGCGGCTGATGATTTCGAGCTTGTACTACTTGTAGTTTATAAATCCTTTTAAAAGGCAACATTTTACATTTCATGCCTACATCAAATGCTTAAAATGCTTTAATATAATTTAAATACCATCCGCAAATCTTTCCGTCTTGATCTGCAGATTTCCACCTTATTATAATACTTGTAACTTCGCAATGTAATCCCTTCACCTTCAAAGGAGTCGTGCCTACTCGTTATGCACGAACAAACTTCATGGTCAGGATCGCACGCTCCAACAAGCACCACTGTCAACCGGAAAATGCTTTCTGAATTCACATAATAAAGCTCATTTAAATATTAAAAAAAGCATAAATAAATCCCATAAAAGAAAGTTCAAGTTAAATTTAAAGAAAATTTAATTTTCCTAATACGCTTCACGTAATTCTATACTTTCTTTTTGCAAATTTGTGAATTCAGTTGCTACAGGGCAAAAGATGCATAATGCTGACGAAATGATCAACGTAAGATAAAATTGAAGAGAATGTAAATAGTACATACGTCAGAAACGGAATTCGCAAACGCTCTAAAGAGATCTGAGAGACTCTCGACTTCTCAAATGCCCTCGAGACAACTCGAAAACTTGTTGAATCTGTTGTTCTACAGCAAGTTTCAAATTTATGTTGATGTATAACAGAAATTAAATTATTATTATATATTTACATTTTTCTTGCATTTCTCTTATCTCATTGTTTAAATTTCTCTAAATTTCACGGAAGTCTGAAGCAAGATTCTGGATAATCTTTTCCTCAGAGGGAGTGTCCTTATGAGAACGAGATATGTCGAGATAACTAAAAATTACCTTTTTTGGTCGCATTAATAGCTAACTCTACTATGATATTAACTGACTAAAAAATGAGAATGATTAAATCTTCTGGAGTTCTGAAGTAGGTCGAAGGTGGAAAAAGGGTTACAAGATTAATAAAGGTTGAAAAAATACATTTTATCAACACTCCATCAAATTTGATACCTCAATCGAGCGTCATACATCATGTGCAAAAATTATATCGCAATATTTTTTCTGAGATCATAAAGATAAATTATGTTGACGCAATAATATAAGGTAACAATACCTGTTGATTAAATTGATTCAATAAAGTCAATTGATTCAATTTGATGATTGACATTGAACCACAGGTTAGCTAAAATCTATCCTATATCCTATATAGTAATTCAGTAAGTAAATCATTTCTATAAAGATGAATCTTTTTTATGGTTTTGCTTGGTAATAACATAACTGCTTCATTCCAAGAGACGCACAAATAAAAGTATTTCATAAATGTAAAGAAATGTTAAACTGCTAACAAAATGTGCAAGTCTTATACTTTCATTTTACTTGCGTTTTTTTAACTGATCTATATACTTAATATATATAGCGCAACTCTATAATGTAAATGAATCCTTTTCTGTTAACTGAAAAAATCTTAAATTCTAAAGAGTACATAAAAAGTCAATAATGTTATGCTTTCACCAGAATTTATATATGTTTTGACCAATTGTGAATTATTGTGCAATTGCTTTTCCTACTAGAATTTTCTTCCAGTCGGAAATGCATCAGGGAAACGTTGCAACCTCCTTAGGAGTCGTTATAGACTTTCTTACTAGAGCAATTGCAGAACTTATGGTTGGTCCATACGGTAGTTCGTCCATATATCTTATGTTATCGCAGGCGGTTACAGTAGGTACCTCAACATGACCCAAGCATTTCGCCGGAGGACATAATAGTACTGGCGAAAGTATTATAGACCTTCTATAAACAATCCGCCTGGAGCCAAATTAACCTTACGCACACCTGCACGCACCCCCGCCGATTTCATTAATCGATTACTCGTTTCTCAATGAAAAAAGTTTCATATTTTTAAAAATTTAATCATATCTTCACTCCAATATAAATAAATCCCTCGATAAATCCTATATAATGTGGATAGCTCTGATACAAGAATGGCAGCATTGAAAATCTGAATTTCAAACAATTGCACTTCGTCTTAAGTAATTCGATGAGGCAAACACTCATAATCTAGTCAGATTAGGTTGAAAAATTCTCTGTTATAGCTTAGACTTTAGTCATCCTGAAGGAAATGAGGTTGAACAAAGCCCACATCAGTTTCAAACAATTGCAAATCAACGGTATTAATCTTGCATTATCCAATGGCTATTTTTCACCTGCGAGTCAACGCTCTTGATGTATGCATGCCACATAACATATGTATTACTATGGTGACACCAGTAATAATTTTTACTACATAGTGACATAATCATAATGTATATGAGTTATATGACAATACACTTCTATCGAAAATTAAGACAATGCATGAATAAGACTAAACTTATCTCATTCTTGGTACATTATTATGCTTTTGATGCAATCTGGAATTATAACTAGAGTGCTCAGATCATCTCGGTCAAGAAACATGATACGTGGCATTGATTTGAGTGAGGGTAGGAAGGTCGGCATTTATCAAGATCCTATCTGGGCAAGGCTAATGCAGGGGAAAGTTCGAAATGCAAATGAACTCATGGAATGTCTTACTGCCGAGCAATTGTAAAAATATACATATATATAAATGTAATAAGAGGGTAAAGATTTATATCTTCTTTATAACTTCTAGAGAAAATTATAATCTTAATTTTCCTAACTCAGCCAAATCAAAACAGGAAGAAGTTGAAAGCCTTGAGTTCCATGGAGCTTTCGTACTCTAATAGACTTTTGCTGGACTGTCGCAATTTATTTCGCAAGTAATAGTGACCGTTGTGTGAAAGTCCTTCAAATGTTCTATGATCTGGAAAAAATTCTTTGGGGATTAATCGATGTATCAATTGGTCACTCGCAATATCTGATATTATACGATACGTGTGTCGATAGGTAGCAAGGCACAATAATTGCGACGAATGCGTCCTAAATCCGTGAGGAGTGGAAGAAAAAATCTCGATACCCGAGATATACTCTCCAGGATGTCCCACTTTTTTAATTCGACGCACCCACGCAACCTTCAACTTATACAAATTGCAATAATATTGTCCTGATCTCATTTTGACTCCCCTTACGGATCTCGATTTTTGTCTTCAATTTCATCAATTTATTGAATATAAAAATAATTTATTATAGGATAAAAAATATTTAAAAATGCATTTATATGCAAAGGGAATTAAATTTTCTATGTTTAATGTCAAAGTCATTGTCAAGGAAAATTTATTATCAAATGGTGACTGATTTTTATACAGGATTTTTAATATCTTTTTGTGTAAGGAGAAACGGTTGTGGCAAAAGAAGAATTTTATGTCTATGACGTTTAGAAAGAAGAAAAACAAGTTTTATGATGATATTTTATTATGGAAAAAAATAGAGGAGACATCATGATTAATGTATGTGTCCTCAAGGATTATTTGAAATATTTCTTATAGTTATTCAACATTCAAATTATTGTTGCACATACGAATTATTCATATTTGCAATTTATTATTGCAAATTATTGATTAGTTAGTTATTCTAGGTATGGTACATTGGCTTGTGCCTACTTCTAAAACTTTTGTCAACATTATTGTTATTATTAGGTACCATAAAAAGGCTGCTTAATGAATTTGCTTTGTCTATCAATTGAATAAAAATTGCTTCTACCCTGCCCAAACTTTGACAGTGAAATGATATGTTTGAATTGTGGGTAACATGGCACTTGATTAAGAAATCACCAAGAATTTTAGATCGTTGAATCAAAGTATAGCTTAAATTTTTAGTGATATATCGTTTAATATGATTTAACACTCATTCTTAATGGTCGTAGTGATGTAATACAGACAAAGTGATATGCTATAAAGTATACGTAAATGATATAATAAATCATCCATAAGGGTCCTGCTTTAACGTTAGATACGCCAAATTACAAATTTTGTACTTAATGCATAAATGGGAAAAGAGTAAAAATTCATTACTTATTTAGAACTAATGGACTTGATTAACGATGCGATTGCGTAAAGTTTATATGGGGGACACGTCAATAAGAAGAAATTTTGCAACCACATTCTGATGGCCTTCCCTTTCGGTTGTGTTAAGTAGAAAAGGGAATAACTATTTTTATTTAAAAAATGAAAAGTAATGGGTTCCAGTAATCAGTGCTTCGAATGAGGCAAAACTTAAATATTTCAAATTTCGCTAAGAATTAGTCTTTAGTTGTAATTAAAAAGTTCATTAACTTTATATATAACAAAAATGACAGAATAATAGTCGAATAATGCTCTCAACTTTAAAAACTCCTTCTGAATAATCTCTGCAATTATCCTATGTTTTTCTTTACTCATGAAAGTAGAAGATTACTGGGTCATTTACTTTATTTTTCTTCACAAGAAACGATAATTAAAATCCGTGACCAAAACTGGTAGTTTTCGTAATCTCGTTGGCATTTCTACAATGAACGTAGAAAATTACGTTTTTCTAAGAGTCGCCTTGTGAATCATATATATTATTATGAAGAAGAGAAAACATGACCACGCGAATTCTAGAGTGAATTCCAAATTCATTGAAAATGATCTTAGAAAATTAAAATAAGTTCTTAAAATTTAGATTTGTTATTGAAAAAATAGTGGATTTGAATTTAAACATTTCTCAGTCAGTTGAAATTTTAGGGTATCCGAACTTCAGTCAGTTGAAATTTCAAAAAATTCAAAATTCAAAAAATATGCAGTATTACCAACATTATTGGGAATCCTCAATGTTTTGAAAGTTGGTAAACCTATTTACTAATATGTCAAAAATGTCCCTGTTATTCGAAGCAGAACTTAAATTTATCAATCGTAGATAATAGCAACAAACTGTTTTATCAACAAAACTGTTTTATCAACGACGATAAGAGAATTTGTTAAATCTCTTGCACAACAGATGACAGAATAAAAATGATAAAGTGCGCATGCGTGGCCGGCCATTTAACATTTGTATCACGAGTGTGGGTCATGAGAGGGATGAGAGGGGCGAAGTGCATTTGAATTTTCAATTTTACAATTTAGTTCTCTGGTGGCCGGTTTGAGAAGGACTGCCACGAAAGAGAGTTTCGTCTAAACGTGTCTGCGCTATTTTGTACGAGTTGAGACGTCACGGGAAATCTCGATCGCGACAATGTCGTACTGCACTCGAATTTTACACGCACAGGTAGGAATTATTGGAAAATAATTCATAACTGATCTACAATCAACACTTGACCCCTTGACCCCTCAGAAAAAGTATAAGTTCTTAATTTCGCACCTAGTAGGAATGCTCGAGACTCTAGAGTTTATTAAATTTTTATTTTACATTGATCAGAGGTCAAAAGATATTTTGCTCGATTGGCCTCAATTTTCGGAATTGTTGCAAAAATAATGACTTACAATCAGTATTGGGAATCAATTTGCCAGGAGTTTAATACTCCAATCCTAAATCTTTCACTTTTTCGTACTTATTTTCCATAAATGTAATTGTAAAAAGTGTGCAGAATTTAATCACGTGCTTGAAATCTGTCGAGTAAATAAATTCCAGTTAAAAATTACAATTCTATTGTGAGGATTGTTACTTGACATTGATCAGATGTTTTCTTGAAAAAAAGGACCATTTTTTGTTCTAATTACGTTTTCAAAAATAATATTTTCTTCTGAACTGATTCTGTGCCGGAAAAACGTTGGTTGGGTGAAGATCTTTCATTTTAGAGTTACATAATGTAACACATATACAATCTTTTTCGAGGTTATGTTGACTGTCACATACATACATATGTATATTATATGTATATTACATACATATATATTACCTTAGTAACGTACTGTAATATTTGTAAGTTACTGGTAACTTACCTGATATTTGTTCTCCGCAAAAATTTATCCAACTACATTTTTTTTCAGTGCCTCAACTTCCTTAGACGGCGTATTCTGAACATTTTTTCGATTATAATTTTAACATATATATCTAATTTTAATTTCTCTGTTTTATATTCTATTAGTATTAAAATTATCTGGTAACATATCAGTATACACTCGAGTCTCCCAAAT
>CAJFCP010000036.1:5454608-5466074 GCA_904066005.1 Synergus itoensis | reverse complement strand
ATTGACTTTAAATTTGATTGGATGTTAACAAAATGAGGAAAAATTAATTTTTAATGATTGCACGAGATGAAAAATGTCACGTCACTTTTCTAGTATTAAAACGTTGAAATATGATAATGAATCATCACTTAGATCTTTGCTTAGATCATTCGTAAACATTCCTCATTACTTGAACTGTTTACTCTTCATAATCTTGATTGCACTTTCCCGGCCGATGATTTCAAGAATTCCAAGTTTGGAATGACAGAAGCGTGACAAATGTCAGCTGATGAGCTGACAAAATTGTATTGTCAATGTGATAGATATTATACACTGGTCAATTATTTGCATCTCTTGTGCCAAATTGCGTAATTTTTAGACTATATAAACTTATAATCAGTATAATAACATCTTTATTGAAGAGTAAATAAACCTGATTACTTTCCTTTTAAATTGCAACTCTGATAAAATTATCGAGTGATTAGCCTTGAAGTGTCATTCACTTTTTCCTGCAAAATTTTGCCTTTCGTTTTTGATAACTTATTTTTCTTTCTTTCTTTTTAATGTTATGTAATCACTAGTGGGTATACAATACCTTTTTTAAATTTTACTTTATATTATTAAATTCTTACAGAGTTGTTAAATTGTTGCCCCATTTGTCAATTTTGTTTAAAACTATTGATCAATCTTTATTGCATCTATTTTCGTCGAGACTTTTGTTTGCAAGTTTCGGATGCCAAATGTATTTCTAGCTCTGTTTCTTGTATATTTATATTTATGCAAATAAATAATAGAAGAGTGTAAAAAGTAGATTCGATTTCTGCTATTTTTTTTCTGTGACAGAAATATTTCTATTCTTTGCAAATAATCGAAACTCTTTCTAAAAATAGTCGTTGATTTTATTGCAGCAGTTGGCAACTAAAAGTGTCAATTTGCTACAATGAGTTTTATGACTCTCTAAAGTTGCAGCCTGTTGAAACACTGTATAAAGAATTTGTTCTAGATTAAAATGAACATTTGACTCACTTCTAAAATCAAAATTAAATTAATTATTGAGGAATTCTTTCAATTATTGTTTTAGAAATTAGCTGGTTTCGCAACCGATATTCAGCAAAGATGTTTCCATGCAAGTCCTCTCACCTTTGCTGCCGCAAAGGTGGCAATGAGCAAGTTTGACTCAACAGCCTATCTCCCATACGAGAAGTTGGAAGCAAATATCCAAAAAGTGAAGAAACGGTAATAAAAATAGCTTTCATTGAAAAAATATTTCCCGTTTAGAACAAGAAAGATAATAAGTTGATGATTTACAGACTTAACCGGCCACTAACCCTATCAGAGAAAGTTTTGTATTCCCATATCGATGAGCCAGATAAACAGGAAATCGAACGAGGTACGAGTTACCTACGATTGCGACCAGATCGCGTGGCTATGCAAGATGCAACAGCTCAAATGGCTATGCTTCAATTCATCAGTTCTGGTAAAAAATTTGTCTCTCAAAATAATTAAATAGTTATGATATAAAAAGTTTATTTATTCAGACCTACACATCTATTTTATGACTTAAACAATCAATTAAAAACTTCTAGGTCTACCAAAGGTTGCCGTTCCTTCGACAATCCACTGTGATCACTTGATCGAAGCCCAGATTGGTGGGGACAAAGATTTGCAGCGCGCTAAGGAAATAAATAAGGAAGTCTACAATTTCTTGAAAACCGCAGGAGCCAAATACGGAGTTGGTTTCTGGAACCCTGGCTCTGGTATCATTCATCAAATTATCCTCGAAAATTACGCATTCCCTGGTCTTCTTATGATCGGTACCGATTCCCACACTCCTAATGGAGGAGGATTAGGAGGATTGTGTATTGGAGTTGGAGGTGCGGACGCGGTCGACGTAATGGCTAATATTCCCTGGGAACTGAAATGCCCTAAGGTCATCGGAGTCAAGCTGACTGGAGAACTGAAAGGTTGGACGAGCCCGAAAGACATCATTCTTAAAGTAGCAGGAATCCTCACTGTCAAAGGAGGTACTGGTGCCATCGTTGAGTACTTTGGCCCTGGAGTCGATAGTATTAGCTGCACTGGAATGGCAACTATTTGCAATATGGGTGCTGAAATTGGAGCCACCACTTCCGTATTTCCCTATAATGACCGCATGAAAACCTATTTGAAATCCACTGGCAGAAGCGATATCGCTTCAGCTGCTGATAATTTCAGAGGATCTTTACTAACTGCTGATCCTAATGCAAAATACGATCAGGTCATCGAGTTGGATCTTTCTACTTTGGAACCCCATGTCAATGGACCTTTCACTCCCGATCTTGCACATCCAATTTCCAATCTTGGTAATTTTTCAGTTTCAGTCGATTACAAGATTGAAAAATCTTCAAAATAAAATTATGTTTATCATTTTTTGTTCAGGTACGACTGCCAAGAAAGAAGGATGGCCTAATGAAATCAAAGTAGGTCTGATCGGTTCGTGTACCAACAGCTCTTACGAGGACATGGGTCGTTGTGCCAACATCGCTAAACAGGCTTTGAAACATGGATTAACGGCCAAGGCTGCATTCAATGTTACCCCTGGATCTGAACAAATCCGTGCCACCATTGAACGTGATGGCATTGTAAGGAATTGTTTAAATAATTTACGTGTTTAATTGTGATTAATGTATATACATAGAGTTTCCTTTCTTATTTACTCCACAGGCTGAAACTCTTCGTCAATTTGGTGGAACTGTTCTTGCAAACGCCTGTGGACCGTGTATTGGTCAATGGGACCGACAAGACATTAAGAAGGGAGACAAAAATACTATTGTAACTTCATACAACCGTAACTTTACTGGAAGAAATGACGCCAATCCTGCCACTCATGCTTTCGTAACTAGCCCCGAACTCGTTACGGCTTTGTCGATCGCCGGTCGATTGGACTTCAATCCGTTGAAAGACAGATTGAAGGGCAAAGATGGCAAAGAATTCATGCTGGATAATCCCTACGGTAAGTTTTTTGCAAGTTTAATTCTTTAACAGTAAACAATAATTACGAACTAATTTATAGGTGATGAACTTCCGAGCCGCGGTTTCGACCCGGGAATGGACACCTACGACTCACCTCCAGCTGACGGATCCAAAGTGAAAGTAGACGTCGACCCCAGCTCCCAGAGATTACAACTACTTGCACCTTTCGAAAAGTGGGATGGCAAAGATCTTACAGACCTCACTGTCCTCATCAAGGTTAAAGGAAAGTGTACTACTGATCACATTTCCGCGGCTGGGCCTTGGCTTAAATATCGTGGGCACTTAGATAATATTTCCAACAACATGTTCATCGGGTAAGTTTTTTAAATAGAAGATTGAACTTGAATTTTTAGTAATTATATTTAAAGATAATGTAAGGTAATTTTTAATTTGCAGTGCCGTAAACTCAGAAAATGGTGAGATGAATAAAATTAAGAACCAACTGACTGGCGAATGGGGCGCAGTACCTGATGTGGCTCGACATTATAAGAAGAACGGAATTAGATGGGTAGCAGTTGGAGATGAAAATTACGGAGAGGGTTCATCTCGGGAGCATGCTGCATTGGAACCTAGACATCTTGGTGGTCGTGCCATCATCGTCAAGAGTTTCGCCCGTATTCACGAAACTAATCTTAAGAAACAAGGTGTCCTGCCTTTAACTTTCGCCAACTCCAGCGATTACGACAAAATTCAGCCTACTGACAAAATCAGTCTACTGGGTCTCAAGGATTTAGCACCTGGAAAGGTAAATTAATTTGTTTCATAAACATACCTTTTTCGCATTTCTTTTTCTAGTCACCCTTTTCTTAACTTAATCATTTAATTTTGTATTTCCAGCCTGTGCAAGCAGAAATCAAACACAAAGATGGCAAGGTTGACAAGATCACCCTCAATCACACCATGAACGAACAACAGATCACGTGGTTCAAGGCTGGATCGGCTTTAAATCGTATGAAGGAGATCGCAGCGGGAAAGTAAAGCAAGAAAAAAATCAAAAAATAAATAAAAGCGATACGCTGTGAAACATCAATTCAGGCCCTCACTACTTAAAATCCCCCTAGGTAGAGTTTTGATAGTCATTTTATTTTAACAAGTTTTATTGACAAAGGAATACAAGCCAAAATGTGTCCAAAAATTACCATTTTTTCCTGCAATAGAAATGAATTATTTTTTACAAAGTTTGTGAATAAATATATGTAACGCAGGTGACAAATATTTTCACTCTATAATACTTCTAGGGAGCTTTTTCATTTTTGAATTATTGAGTAGTGAGGGTCTGCATCAAGCAATGCAGATAGTACACATAGACTGAATTAGAATGTCTGGCACGACTAATTCGATGTTTCCTGCTAGATTGAATTAGGCTAATTTTTGATTGAAGGGTAAGCGATCGCCAATGGAAAATGTGAATCATTGCAATTTCGCTCCTTTATGCATCTTCAGTCTTCATGTTCATGAAGATTTTAGATTAGCCTAAGTTGAAAGATTTCCACCTCCTGAAATGATCTCGTTATTGCGTAAAATCTCTAGACAAACTTTCTGCAGTGGGAAATTTTTGAACTTCAAGGCTGAACTGTCTGGGTGCTGTTAAATGATGAATCGTTTCGAGTCAACTAATTTTATAAGTAAACAATATAGTAATGCCTGCATGTACTAGAGTACATACAATATACATTCGGGTCTCTTTGAAAGGCTCTATTTCATTGCCTTTCATAGATGATAGTCATCATTGATAAGTTTCAAAGCAAGACTCGCTTCGGCGGTGAACTTCTCAGATCTATACCGGTGATTTTGTTTGAAAATCGTGTGCGCCCCATCGCTGGTATTTGAAGAGAAGAAATCGCCGAAATAAATTTTGAGTCATTCTTTTTTTGAAATACTGTACATATTCTTCACAGTTATATCGAATTGTGTATAAATTTCTGACATGCGTCTATATATGTCAGATTTTAATAAATAATAATGCTAGCGCTGTGGAGTGATGATTAATTTCTATCGCGTTGATTAACTCGCTCCCATAACATTAAATGGAGTATTACACGAATAAAACGTGTAAAATGTTAAAAGTCTTTTTATTTCCTGACCGAGAGAATTTAATCTT
This sequence comes from Synergus itoensis, assembly GCA_904066005.1. Lineage (NCBI taxonomy): Eukaryota > Metazoa > Arthropoda > Insecta > Hymenoptera > Cynipidae > Synergus > Synergus itoensis. Next base: position 5,460,982 of record CAJFCP010000036.1, on the reverse strand, counting down.
AAGTAGGTTTTTTAATTTAAGATTATTTTTATCGAGATAAAAGTAAAGTTAAGTGGTGACGCCACTGGTTTCCATGACTACAGAGAGTCAAAACAGTAAACACAAAACGTGAACTAAAATCAAATAAATCAGTTGACTATGACTGTCTATTTATTGTATTAATTGTTGAAGTTCATGTTCGAATTAAATTCAAAGTTTTTGAGTTTTCATGTCCGTTGAAGGTCAATTTTTTGTTACCGTAACTGGTGCCATCGAGTTTGCTGAATTTTACGATGCAGATAATTTATACTGCAAGTATGAATATCACTTTGGCCCGGAATGGAATATCGTTGGAGTAAGAATATTGATATAAAATTAATTTTCATAGATTTTAAAATTGAGTGTTTTTATTTTTACTAATTGTTATCAATATGACAAATGATTTTACAACTAGGGAGTCGAGGAAGGATTAACGCAAATGAGTAAATGCAGCAACGATGCTCGACATCTTGCAATTTGGAACTTTCCGATAAATATTGCATTCAAAAGTACAAATCCACATGGATGTAAGTTAATTTAAAAAATTTAATTATTGGTTTGGTAGTTTTATGTTCGAATTATTATTATTTTTTAAATAAAATAATCATTGTAGGGCCCCAATTAATTTTATCAATTTACGGACTGGATATTTTTGGACACGATGTGATAAGAGGATACGGAGTTTGCCATATTCCGTTAACTACAGGACGACACGATAAAAGGTACTTCAAAAGCACATTTTATTTGAAAAACTGACCTGATCCTAACTTTTCTTTGACTATAATGTCGTTCAAAACAGGCTAAATTCATCTAATTTTTTTTCAATTATTTTTTTGATAGAGTGCAAATATATGTCGTTGAATCTTCCTCTGTGGTGCAACAATTCGCTGCATGGTTGACTGGAAGAAGGCCAGAATTAATTGATCCCTCAATGTTGGCGAGCGGCGATGGTCGTGAACGTAAGAAATATTTCTTTTGTATAATTAAAAAAAAATTACAATCCCTTTGTGTTACTAATATGCCTTTTAGAATGATATTAATTTGTTTTCATTTAAAATTGATTCTAATTTGATTTCAGTAACACGTATGAAAGTTCAAGGGTCAATTGCTGTCAATTTCAACGTGATTTTGAAAGATTTTTTCAAATTGGGATATGATAACGGCGAGAAGCGAAACAAATAAAATGTGAAAAGACACTGCCTTAAAATAACTTAGATTATTATCAGGCATCAAAATAAATCATCTTTCTTAATTTATAATTTTCCTTTAATTATCCACAATACATATATATGATTACGTTATGTACTAAAATATAAAAATACGCTGCGAAGTTCTACGCATGATTTTCAAAGAAATCCAAATTTGAAAATTTGTGGTAGTTTAAATTTAAATTTGAGACGACGGATTAAAATATTGCAAATGAATTTAAACTTATATCTAATAAACAATAAGGCATTCACATTTTGAAGCAACCTAGTCGTAAACTATCTGAATTTAAATAATTTAACTTTGATTGCATAACAGATTAAATAGAAAAATATTTCAACTGTAAGTAAATTAATGTGTAAATCCTCATAATAGAAAATAAATAAATAATCTCTAAAAGCTCCCTATTTTCAAAAAAAAAAAAAAAAATTTCTTATTTCCTCTATTAGTTTACTAGATGTTTCATGCTTTTAACATAAACAATGCGAATACCGTTCAAAAAATTGTGGATAGACTTTTTGTAAATAAAACAGTCTCTTCTCGTTTTGTAACAATACTCCATTTTATTCATGTAAAAAGTTTAACAGCACTCTGTCTAACAAATATTAAACGGAGGGAAGAAAAAATTTAAATATCCGTTGTAGTTTTACTTACTGTAAAATCTAAGCAGGGATATTGGCCAGACCAATGAAGCAAAAAACTTAATAAAAACGTGCAAAAAATATATCAGCTATACTAAAATTTCCTACTTAATCTGCCAATCGAATCAGATTCAGTACCACTCTCTACTACTCTACGAACAGAAGCATCAGGTATCTAGATACATTTTTTTCAGGAATTTGAGACTAGTGTTTGTATAAGAGAGGGAAAATTTTAGAGTACTCAGATCTATATGCTTAAAAAAAATATGAAACGATGTCTTCGTTTTTTATTCGATCAACTGTGGATTCCATAAATGATTCTTGAGATTACTTGAGCTTGAGATTTGCATAAAAAATCGAGAACTGTTTCCCTGCAGAAACGAAAAGGACGGAACTTTGACTTATTTTTCAGAAAGATATGTTATATGTCATGGAGTTTTTTTTTAAGAAAGCTTTTTCAAATGCATACGATCCGAGTAAACTAAATTTTTCGATGAGGAACGAGTTTACATTTTGCACCATAAATATCGACTGCTGTGTTATTTACTTGTTAGTTTATAATCCAGTCTTGAGTGTTAATTAAAACTTTCGACTCTGTATCTTTTCATTAAATTAAAGAAATTACACTACTCTTGGAAAAAATTTACAATAACATAAAATACAAACAATGATCGTTGGAATCTACATAGCAATAACAACAATGATCAATTGTCACCAACACCAGTAGCGAAGTTAATAAAATCGAGAATCCAAATAAGAAAAGAAATATTTTGACTTTTTGATTGTCTTTACAGTAACTGTGAGATTTCGGGAACAATTTGAAGTAGCTATTATCGATTATCATAAATCTATCTGCGAATGAATCGATACGGTGTCGCTTGTTGTACAATCGTGTATTATTTATTTATTTATTTATTGTTTGCGTTTATGTATTATTATTTCTAATTCTTTTCTAAATTACGTCCCGATTGTGGATGCTGTAAAAATCGCAAACCCCTTTAACCCGCAGAACAATCGTAATAATCAACAATGCTCTGTTAAATCGTACAAAGGACACATTTAATTGAAATCAGGAAAATGTTCTGATTTAAAAATTTTACTGAGATACGACATAATCTATATGTACTAGATCAGAAAAATATAAACGTGCATAGTTTATCGTGTACTCGAATTAGGCAAGGTTTACTCATTTGGTTCTGGTTAACTTGGAATAAACCACGTATTTTTCATAGACACTTTAAATCCATCAAGATTCTCAAATTGTGTGGATTTTTATTTAGTGATTCAATTGAAGTAGGATTTTTACAGATTTATCCACATATTTGGTAACAAAGTGCCCTTCGAAGGCAATTTTTTAAATTTCATAATTTATAAATACGTTTAAGAATTTTTATGAAATCAGCCTATTTCTTTAAAAAGTTATCACCTGTGATGGATCGGAACAATCACCGACAGTCATTCTGTGCATTGCCATCTCCGTTATTCCGTGGTAATGTACGAAAGCTGCTGCAATAACTAGCACGTGGAAGATCTGGTGGCTTTGGAACTATTAAAATTACAAAACAAGAATTAAAGAAATGGCTAAAGTAAGTTATCAGCAATAAATTTTTCGATCAAAAGAAAAGACTTACCCAAATATCGAATTTTCCAGGGAAAAATCGTTCTGGAACGCGTAAGGCATAAAACATGGCCCCAAGAATGTATAAACATCCCATTAGGATTAACCAGCCAAGCGATGCTTGACTTATTGCCTTAAACCAACCTTCGGCTACAGCATAATGCACCGCTGGTATAATCTAAAAAAAAAATACAAAATATTAAATCAAGAATTGAAATTCAGACGGTCATTTAAATAATAAAATTAATTCTTACTCCACTAAGTCCAAAACCCATAAAAACTCCAGCCCTCAGCGGACGGTATCTGGGCTCGCCAAATCTTTCCCATAAGGAAACTACTATACTTGTTATTCCGAGCACCACAACAACCGACAAGTAAATCAACTTGGGCTGGTAATCGCAGTAGAATCCATAATATAGCCATGGTACAAAGCTACCCATTATAAGCATAGCTATTCCACAGTAATCTAGTTTAGAGAATAACTTTCCGACGCATTCGCTGTGGCAGTGCAATGTGTGGAAAGCAAAAGACATGCCCAAACAAATAATCGCACCGGCAAAAAAAGCCCCGAATACGATTTTCTCTTCAAGCCGTATATCCATTGGTGGCTGTGTTAAAAAGTAAATTGCTATACCTATAAAAGCCACGCAACCTTCAACAAAAATGGTTTCATATTATTATCAATTATTGAAACGAAATAAAAATTGTATTATTAATAGGACAACAATTTTTACCAAGCAGATGGGTCCATATGTTTCCAGTCTCCGTATGGATACGGAAAATGCTTTTGAAGCAGGCGTAAAATGATGGTAGAGGTGGTCTATGACCTGCGTGTAAAAAATCGTTGTCTTGTAACCATCTTGGTAAATTGCGGAAGTGACACTGTTTCCAGGATGCTTCCCAAACCTGCAGATAACAATTTTTTCAGTACGTGCTTTTCATAGAGAAATAATTTTATTTTACATATATATATCTGCACCTGGAGACTATAATATAGACTATATAAAAATTATGTTTTTTAAAACCTATTTTTGTTAGATATATATTCTCAGCGTATATTATTAAAAAATAATATATACCTTACGAACGAATTCTTCGGCTTGCTCTGCTGCATTGTGGGCCAACGCACCGAGATCAATTTCATCACTCAGTACTCCAGCTTTTAAGACCTCTGTCATCTAAATCACATAGAAAGAATAATTAATACAATAAATTATAATTCTATTAGAAATCAAATTTTTTAAATCAAATTATTTTAGACGTATGTGATGGGAAGTTTCAATTACCTCGCAATCCAGAAGATGATCATCCTCAGGAGTCGATGGCAAAGGACATCCGACTCCATCTTCCTCTTCGGCCAAGCAACTAGTATCATCATCTTCTAGTAAATCCTTAACTTCATGCAAACCCGGAATTTCACTATTGAGTGAAATTCTATCACTCCAGGGAACACGGTGTCGAAGACCTGACTCTCCGGGGGAATTGACATCGCCCTCTTTGTCTTCGATGATATAATCTTCGTTTTGTATCATTTTTGCGGAAAATCGGTGACCAATTCCTTATTTTGAGTTTCTATTTTTCAGTCTGAACTTAAGAATATATTTTATTAGAAACACTCAGAATACAATGGTTTAAATTTTTTTAATACTCACAATTTTTAATACACTCAATATTATTTTACACAAATTTCTGTAAGCTGTTTCTATTATTCCTTGATAATAAACTCACTTTTTCCTTATTTTCAATAATTTTGATTACTACTTATTTTTCTAAGCCTGTTAGAGATATAATTTCAAAAAGGTGAAAATGCTAAGCTCTCTTCAAATGTAGAAAAATTCGCTAAGGGAAAACAGAAAAAATTGAAAAAAAAAAATTAAATTATAAAGTTTGGACTTGAACCTACTTGTCAACTTTTTATCTTCTTCACACTAAAGTAGGAAGTCTTATCAGCTGTGAAAGTGTGCATGTTTTAAAATTACTGGATATTTAAGAGCTGATAATATAATTCTTCCGAGTTTCTACTACGAAAAAAATAAATATCTCAAATTTTGAAAACCAAAATGACGATTGTCTCTAAGATCATTCTTTTATAATTGGTTGTCATTTTTACCTTGTCAATTTTTTGTCAATTTTTAATTAATTTTACAGGGCAATTATTCGTTCACATAATGGCAGCATGTTTATAAACGAATCAGAGTTGTATGATATTGACGAAAGGTCGCATAAGATCTTGGCCAATTACCAAAGTCAATTGGATTTCCTGGACGTCATACAAAAAGATTTTGCAACAAACAAACAAGAATTTATGCTCCTCGTACAGGGCGACAAAATAAAATTAATTTTTTACTAAAAAAGGGACAATACGTTTCAAAAACTTGAGACGCATTAGTATTTCACTTACCTCGAGGAATTGAAAACTTCTGCATTTGTACACGATTGAATATCCAAATAACGTAGAGGTTTTTGTGGAGCGAGATTTTTACTGAGTTTCGCAGAGTACAGTATAAAAGAAGACCTTGAAATACAGTTCTAACTAACAATTTTTCCTTTATATATATGTGACGCAGAAGAAAGATAACTTATCAACCAGTCTGACCAGTCAAACTGTAAGTGTATTCTGTGTATTCAAAGATATTATTACAGTAGATGTGTATAGATGCGGTGCTCGATTAGTTACCTATGTAATTCGAGGAGGCGCGTCAATCGAGGAGAGGAACAATCCCCCTTGATGCCCCCCCAGGCTACTTTTCGACGGCCCTGAGACTGCTCACTGATTTTCCTTTGGAGAAATTCTGCCATTGGCTGAAATTTGATGTGCAATTCGATTTTGAATCTCGCGCGCAAAATGTTAACCAATGGCGCGCGAGATTCAAAATCGAATTGCACATCAA
>CAJFCP010000036.1:5400956-5449608 GCA_904066005.1 Synergus itoensis | reverse complement strand
GAATCTCGCGCGCCATTGGTTAACATTTTGCGCGCGAGATTCAAAATCGAATTGCACATCAAATTTCAGCCAATGGCAGAATTTCTCCAACGGAAAATCAGTGAGCAGTCTCAGGGCCGTCGAAAAGTAGCCTGGGGGGGCATCAAGGGGGATTGATTGTTCCTCTCCTCGAAATGAAAAATAAAAAATATTTCTGAAGTATAAAGTGGTTGTTGTCATGTAGTGTAAGTGTTGTAAGTGTGTCGTCATGTGGTTGTGAACCGTAAATATTATCTTCGTCGACACTATCGACAAAAATCAATTATTACTGCATGGAGGTGGCAAAAGATTATTTCAGTGCATGATGGAAAAGTAAGCTGATTTTAAGCAAAGCCCATTTCTTTAAATGTCAGGTTTGTGATTAATATGTTTTCATGTGTTTTGTAATTTTCTTGTATTTTTTATTACATATTTTATGTAAATTGGATCTTCTACTGCATTGTACTCTCTTTATTTTATGTTTTACAGAAATATTAATAGGAATCCAAACTAGTTGCCACTGAATGCCAGCATCATGATTGATAAAAATAAGAATGCAATGTGATAACGTTCAAATATCCAACTATTCTAGCAAGATGGAAAATCCGACGCTAGTTGCCAAATATTTTTATATTATATTCGTTGTAGCTCTTTACTGGTAAGTCGAAAGTATCCAAAAGATCTACAAAAAATAGAAACTCAGGGTATTCATAAAAATTGAATATTAATTAAAAACTACTTTTTTAGGTCAATCTCTATTTTGACAGTATTTGTCAATAAGGCTTTGCTTTCAAGTGAATTAGTACACTTAAACGCACCACTTTTTGTAACGTGGTTTCAATGTATAGTTAGTGTTCTTATATGTTTACTTTTAAAAAGTTGTGCCAGAATATGTCCAAATCTTATCGATTTTCCCGAAGGGCACCCTTTTCAGAAAGATGTTATAAAAAAGGTATTTTAATAATTTAATTTAAAAACCTAATAAAAAATTGTTTCTCATCTGCATTTAAAGTAATGTATGAAACTAATCTTTTTGATTTTTCAGGTTCTACCTTTATCTATTCTTTTTACTGGGATGATAGCTAGTAATAATTTGTGCTTGAAGTATGTCGGAGTTGCATTTTACTATATAGGAAGATCTCTTACGACTGTGTTTAATGTGATCTTTACTTATACTATTCTCGGTAAGAATCTGAAACATCTTTATTTCTATATTCAAAATCTTTAAATCAGAATAACCTTCGAGTTGAAATGTTGAAAATCTTTAGGATAGTTAAAATTTTGAGTCTCTGATTCCGATATAAAAAGTCATGAAACCCAAAATAAATCAGTGATGAATCTCTTTAATCCAACAGGTGAAAAAACATCTCGCGGAGCAGTCATTTGTTGTGTAATAATCGTCTGTGGCTTTTGGCTTGGGGTCGACCAAGAGCATGTCTCAGGATCTTTCTCGATAATCGGAACATTATTCGGCGTCTTAGGATCCTTGACTCTCTCACTTTATTCGGTCCACACAAAACAAGTCCTTCCAGCCGTGAATCAGGAAATCTGGCTTCTTTCTTACTATAACAATGCCTACAGCATAATAATTTTTATTCCTCTGATGCTTATTAACGGAGAATTCTACGAGCTTATGCATTATGATCAACTCTACGAGCCATTTTTTTGGGGTGCCTTGACAATAGGCGGCGTCTGTGGATTTTCCGTTGGCTATGTTACCATGCTCCAAATAAAAGTTACATCGCCCCTGACTCACAATATCAGTGGAACTGCAAAGGCTTGTGTGCAAACAGTTCTCGCAACTTATTGTTACAACGAAAGCAAACCAACTCTTTGGTGGCTAAGTAATTTTGTAGTGCTTGGTGGAAGTGCTGCTTACGCCCGAGTTAAACAGCTCAACATGGACAGAGAGCATAATAAATATAAAATACTCGCTGATAAATCTATTGAGTAAATTACGCTGTACATCATATATATTTTGACATGCATAATGAAGAGATACTTAAAGACTGGACTATGAATTAGTAGATTTGGTATTTCCCGTGACCTAAAGTATTCAATTTAGAATAAAAAAATGAAAAAATCACTTTGTATTGTATCTAAAATTTGTAAAACTAGTCACGATTCCCAATATGTTTATTAAAAAAGTAAGTACAAACCTGACAATAAATTATCACTATAAAAATGCCTATTGCTTTCAATATGTGAAAGTACAAAAAGAGTTTAACAGTTTATCTAAAATAATACTTTTGTATTTATTGATCAGTCTCTAAAGTTTCATGGAGAAACATTATTTGATATTTATAATTGCATTAAAATGTTGATTTTATTTATTCTATAGGTAGGTAAAATTATTTTAAATTTAATATCTGGAAGCCAAACCGCCTCCTCTGCTATCCGAATGACTCGAGATCATATTTCTCCGTTCTATAATCATGTTAACGCTCTTCATTATAAAGTTTGCATCCATATGAGATAGAGGCACAATAGATTTTAGTGTATCTGATACTGCTGCATTTATTGCATAACTATTGTCGTTCTCAATTGCGATTCCATCTGGTAGTAAATAATATCTAGAAAAATTGAATTTTTAAAAAGTAACCATTAATTAGTTAACTAAATTTAAAGTTTCTAATTTTCAGCTTTAGAGATTTAGTCTTTAATTTAACCAACCTTGGATATTCTATCGTTGTCGAGAGATTAAATTCCAGTGCGAGGTAGTTATAAAGTATTTGTCCGATAACGACTGGATCGTCAGAATTAAAAGAACCGCTTAAACCACAATGAGGAACATTATCGTGAAAAAGCATTGGAGTTAAAGTTATTAAACCATCTTGTTCTTCAACTGTGTCCAGAAAAAAACCAGCATCGGTTATCAGTGATACGTTCAGTGGGTTGTTCAAACCTCTGAAATTCAAAAGATGGATATTTTTAAATATTCGAACATTATGAGACATTAAACTTTGCATTTTAATTGTTACAAAAGTACTAAATAATTTAGATGATACGTAATATTTGAATGCTTCCTGAGTTTAAAAAAAATACTAACGTTATTATAGAAACGTAAGTTCCTTGCCAATCCATTGCTACCACACCAGTATATTTTTTCTGAGTGTCTGTTAAAAAATAAGTAATTTATTGAAAATTCAATATTAAACCTATAACATAATTTGTGCAAAAAAAATACTCTAAATCAAATGAAGGAAATTAAAAATGAGACAAGCTGATAGAAAAAACTGAACCTTTAAATTTATAAAATCTACTGCATAATCTATTAGTGTAATTTAAATCAAATCTGCTGGCTTTTTAAATAAAAAATAAATGATAACTAACTACTCTGATCTTGGCTGATGAGATTAGCTTCTATGAGGGTTTTAGCTACCCAGGTTTCTGATTCAATTGAGGTTGAGTTTTCCTTTTGTATGTGCAGTTTGTTGAGGCTTTTTAAGGAGAATTCTACGAGACTAGCATGTGATGGATAAAATATTGTATGTTCAAAAAGCGACGTTTCTTTTGCTGAGCATACTTGAGGTTCATAGCTCTCCAAATCACGCAAAAGCTTCTGATCTGTGCCGATTTTGCTAACGATTTCGTTGGACAATGAACCGTTGTAGAGGACTAAAGACAAAATAAGCAAAAAATAGCTAATAAGCGAAGCAAAGCCAAAATTAAAAGATAAAAAACATTAAAACAATGAATTAATATAAATTTGATAAAACATGTATTTGCAACTTTATATAACGAACCATCGGCTCCATGTTGAGCGATCAATTCTAAAGTATTAGCGAGAATTGGTAGCTGAAATATCTCCCCACCATTAATAGGACCGAATTTTTTCTCATAATCGGTATGATTTGATATTTCGTTGGCAAATTCTCTCGAGACTATAAATCCATTTCGTGCTAACAAAACTGAGGGTTCGATCACCTGGTGCCAAGCTAAATTACCTCGCAAAGACTGCACTAATTCCAAAGCTTTTAAAACAGCTGGTATTCTTATATTGGCTTTTCCAAATTGCCCTGAAAAGTGTTATTTTATTATTCTTTAGATTCTAATGTTTAAACTGGTAACTTTGTTTTTAAATATTGTCGAACCTTCAACTGTGTTATTTACAAAATCGACAACCAATGGAGTTCTTTGTCCCTTTTGACTGTAGATCATAATATATCCTCCTCTAAAACAAATCATTAAAAATATTATCCTATATAATATATATGGTTACATAATAATAATAATAGAATAGATTAAAGTGTTTTTAGTTTTAAACTAAAATTGAAAAAATTAAAAATTGTGTTTTTTACCCGCCAATTCCTGTCTTATGAGGAGCAACAACAGTCATGCAAACTGTGGCAGCAACTGCAGCATCAATGGCATTTCCCCCTTTCCTGAGTATTCTTGTTCCAATTTGGGAACAATTCGTATAATCTGTCGCAACAGCTCCATGAGCTGTTTTTCCCTGAGAAGTAATTAAGAATTTTAATTTCTTAAAAACGTACCCAATTCTACTTTAGATGTACTTTGAATTTTTCTTTTCTCAAAGGATCCTCGTGGATTGACGTTAACTGCAATAAAAATGTAATTTCTTTTAACCTACTGGAGGTATATTGTCGCCATAAGTTAATTGTAGAATTAAAGCTGTGGTAATAGCAACCGATAGAATAAAAAAACAACAGCATATTATTCCAAATCCACTCCTATTACATGTACAATCCATACATCTATCGCTTCTTTCCTTGGTTAATGGACATTCTTCAGTAGGAGGTTCTTAAAAAACAGAAATCAAGATTTTTTCAATAATCGGGAGAAAAGGTAATGAAACTTCCTGAAAAAATATGTAACAAAAATATGATGAAAAATACGCAATTAAATTTAAAATAACCTGATTTATGAACCGAGCATGGTTTTTTATTATAAATATCATCATTTGATTGACATTCGTAGCAAACATCTGGATATTGTTGTTCAAGTTTTTGATAAGAAGGAGTGTATAGCATTTTTTTAGTAAATTATTTCAGTAAAATCAAATGTTATAAATATACACATATAACCTATAGATATATCGATGAAGGAAAAAACATTGGAATAATAATAATATAAGCACCCGATGTGCCAAATAAAACAATTGAAAGGATTTACAAAAATTTGTCTCATTTTGTCAGCAGAATTGCAAATGAAAATTATAAGTATATCCGAAAACTATCTAAACAAATTGGTTGATAATTATATTTCTCAATTATATTTTGTATGTATTGCATTAATTCATTTTATACGTACGTCTGATGATAAAATGCATCACAAACAATATTTCGTTACACCCTTTTTTAAATATAACAGTAGTTTTTTGTAAAAAGACATTAATAAAAAAAAGTAGAGCAACAGGTGATTTTTGACAGGAGGAAGACACGTGTATGGGTGTGTGTATGGTATAAGTGACAATTCTAATCGCTAGAGGCGCTGGTAGTATTATAATTTGGTGGGAAATTTGAAAATTTGAAATATTGTTCTTTTAATTATTTTAAAAATAAAAGGTCAGAATGTTTCAAAATCCTGTAATGTTAAATTAATTTTCTTATTTTTAATCGTTTAATTACCGTTACTTAGCAATATTCCATAACTATAACGTAATTAAAATAGTTATGTGATTTATAAAATTATATTTCATAGGAGTTCTGATATACTGTTGCTTGTTATAAACATTAAATTATTGCATTTCACATTACAGTTGATTTAATTTCATATAATTAGATACTGAAGGTATCCATTCCAAAATTACTCTTCCACTTAAAAAAATGTTTATGTCTGATTAATTATGGACACTTTTGCGCTTAAGTAAAACTCATTATAAAATTGTTAGTTTTTCCGAGCTTCCAATTAAAATTTTTAAATATTTGAATGCTTGAAATGTGATGTTCTAAAATTTATAATTATGTTTCTTGTCGAGTGCTTCACTTGTTCAATTTTAAATGGTTTAAATTGCATACTGTACAACAATATTTTACTTTCAACCGGTTTGAAGACTTTTTTCAAGTGTTTTGATTTTTTGGCGCGTTGGTTGAATGGTTAAATCTGGTTAAATTAAGGTTTTTAGGATGCGGGGGCGAATCAGTAGTATACAAGATTTCCGTCAGACGGCATTCCGCGGCAATCCCGCGGAACAATCAATACAATCGGCGCAGAGCCATGAAATTGTACTCCGAGCCTCGTGCTACGAGCGAGCTTTTAGTCTGACATTCGGTCGCGCTGAAAGCTCAACGTAGCTCAGTTTCCGGATTTGTGAAACTTGCGAGGTAGTCAAAACGGCGGCAAAATGGCGTCTATTGCAAGAAACAAATGACTCGGCGAGCTTTCGCACACTGACCAGACTTACAGCTCGAAACATACAACAATCGCAACATCATTAACATTTTCGCGCATAAATCAACTTCAAGTTGCCTACTTTTCCTTTTTGTCTGCAAAACAATTCTAGGGATTGATAAAGCTCTTTCAAACAGCGATATAATAAGGATAAAAACATTCTCGGGTTGAGAAAAATCAAGAAATCAGGAAGAAAGTTTTAGTATAAAATAGATAACATATCTTTGGAAAACTATTTCTGAAGAACAGTTTTTTAAGTAAGGGAATTTTTAATATAGTAGTGGATAGAATTTAAATGTTATGAAAAAAATGTATGGGGATTTGGGGTGTCGCTAAGGTTTCAACTGTTCGGATCGAGTATTTTAAATGAAATAATGAGGAAATTAAAGAATCGCTTTCAGTGATTGAGATTAGGTGTGTGCGGTACGGTTTGTTTAATGGGAGCGCAGGGAGTAATTAGATCAAAATGCATTTGCATTTCGAGAAGAACAACAACGCGAAGTGTGACTGCAATATCCTGTCCCTCAGCTGGATGGGAAAAGTACCGGATGAGTTGCCGGAGGTAAGATTTGACGACTCACTTTTCATCAATAGGGTGTGACGAATAAGTTGAGATTTGAGGAAATCAGCTTAATATGATTTATAAAGAAGATACACCAATATATTAATAATAAAGTAGAATTCATGATATTCCTCCCTATTTCTATATTTTAATCTATTAGCATGTGGGATTAAACTGAAAATTTTGGAAGGAAATACTAAATTCCCTTGAATAGTATTTAATTCCTTTTAAAAATAGTAGAATAAATAAATGATGTCTTTATATTCCTACTTCCTGTCTAGATAGATCATCTCTTCTCGTGAAATACCGTTCTTTAACGAGTCTATTCTTAGTCTGCGATATAAACTGTTTATATCTTGAATACGTACACATTTAATTATCACTTCAAAAATACTGCGTTGTTTCTTTTATTTTTTTTTCTAACTCTGACCTCAATTGGAAGTAATTCGCTGTAAAGAAGTAATATGAACCGAATTTTAAAAGCAGATCTGAATGGATATGTTAATTTCTAGAATTGTATATGCTGGAGATCCAATATTTATTTTTCAGATTTTCAGAGATGGGTGAATAATTCCATCTACTCTATTTGCAAAAAGCATCCCTCTGGTTCCAACCACGATCTTCATTCGATTTCATTTCGTTCTATTTTATTCAAATTGAAAGTACAGCTTTCTGAAATTATACAGAAAGAAATTTGAATTCTTTGAAATTGGATAAAAACAGAATAAGAGAAGAAAAGATATGATATGATATTCATACTTCTTAGTATTTCGAATTAAAATACAAAATCGTAAATTTTCCAAAAGCTTTCAAAATTCTAATAACTCACACAAACTCGAAACCCCCAAACGCAGTTTACCAGATAAAGCTTGAATGAAATTTTGAATTTCCAATGTCTGCATACATATTTATTGGATTTCGAATACATCAGAATTTGTGCAGAACAGATTGTATTGACACGCAAACACAGTTGTCTCATCGTCCCACATATGTTTGTTAGCATCGTCGTTGGGCATTAAATCCATTGACTTTGTGTCTTGCGAGCTATCAGTTTCACGCCAACGTCGTTCAAATGCCATACTTTAACGTTATAAATGTGTGTGTATATTATTGTCCGGTGCAGCTGGTCCCTCAGATAATTATGAAGATTCAAAGCTAAAATAGATTCCGATTTTCATAAATATCTATGACTTTCCATTCGCGTCCTCATTTTCATGGAAAATTGCAAAACAAAGTTTCTCACATATACGCAGAAATTATTCAAATAGAATTTACTGTAAAAAAAGCTTTATACTAAATAGCATCCAATTTCTAATTAGAAATTAGTTTCTTTGAGAAAAAAAACTTTCTAAAAGAAGAAGTACCAATTGCCTAACAATTCTAACAATATTTCTTAGATAGGTAGATTGACTGCTAATCTGATGAGTGGTCTGATAGCTTATCAGAACACTCATTGCATTTCCATATGGATGACAGAGAGATTGTCAAGCTTAGCGAAGTTAATAACGTCGGGGGTGTATAACACAGAGATTCTAGCGATTCCAGGAGATGCGGTTCTTAAGTGTCATGAGGCAGAGAGTATACCAGTGTGCCAGAACAGCATAAGGGCAGAGAAGGGAGAAAGTTTAGAAAAGGGGCTTTGTACACTGGCTTAAGATGATGATCGTGCCTGGAGTCTCAAATGGATGGTGAATGCTCGATTTGAGGCTTCCCTAGCTATTGTTTTCAGTTTATTCAGGCACTTCCAATTTCGAGTATATCATTCAAAATTTTCAGATCTTAGAAAATACTATTCTGTCGGTGAAATGAGGAGCTACTTCAAATGAAATGCCCTCTGTTTTAATAATCTTTAATATTAATTTATTTCTAATATTAATTTATTTCTAATATTAATTTATCTCTAATATTAATTTAAGCTTCGAGTCCTATCAATTAACACACTGAGAAAACTGTTTGGTTCGGACAATAAAACTTTTTGTTGCTATAGAAGCAACAAAAATTGTTTGGTTGTGCCAACCAAATCTGGTTTCTTTCAACAAACCTTTTTTTGAACCAAGAAAATTCATTTAGACTAACAAAAAAACCAAAAATTTGTGTTGCTTCTATAGCAACAACAAGTTTTGTTGTCCAAACCAAGCAGTTTTCTCAGTGAACGACAGATATAAAGACAATAATTAATTATATCCATTAGCCATGATCGTATTAAATACCAAGACTATATTCCCAAGAGAATTTCAACTCCTTCCTTAATGTCCACTCATAAAATATATCCTGCAATAGCTGTGCGACACTCGGAAAGCACAAAATGACCATAAACGTCTCGCAAGCATCCCAGCACAAATTCCCAACTCATAAAAAGGTAAAAAGGCACGATATAATTTTAATTGATTAACTAATTTACTAGTTCATGAATTTTGTTAATTTACTTGTCAGTTTCATTAATAATAATCATAATAGACGATTCGCTGGATATTTTGTGAATATCACGTTGAAGATATAATGCGAATTTGACAGACATCAGATTTGAATGACTATAATACGCATTGCAACGACAATCCGAGTGAGTCAATTAAGGCGCTCGTTCGCAGGGTAGATAATTGATTTAAGCGGCGAAATTTCATTATTCGAGCGCTTCATCGACGGAGGCACAATTCAATAGCCATCGTTCCATTATTTCCTGTAGTTAACTGCTTGCCATTCTCTGCAAAATTCAGCATTTTTCCCGTTTTTTTTTTGTTTCTATTCTATTTTTCTCAGGTACATTTTATCTTCTACTTCAGTTTTCCGACATTCCGTTCTACTTTTGTATAGACTATAATGGAGCACCCGTAAAACAGTAGATAGAAAAACATTGTTTCGGACGCAATTCAATGGCTTCAATTTATGCTTCTGAACAACTAGAGCAACCTTTTCTTCACAAATTGAAGCTTTCAGGTTCTCAAGAATTTGAAAATGTTTCGCATTTTTTTTATACACCATTTTGTACATTTGGATTGAAGGGGTTGATCTTTACTGAATCGGATGTGCTAAAAATGAATCTGACCTATTTACATGAAGACCTGGCATGATGGGCAATTTTGAGGCCAGATTCATATTCAGTGAACTTGGTTTTGTAAAAACTGACTTGCCAAACATGAATTTGTACAAGAATGTACAAGAATTTGTTGTAAAGTGCAACAGTATTACTTGAACTGAGAACTTTGCGTGTTGCATATATTCATATATATACATACGTATGAACATATATGCGTCACTGCAGGTGTATCTGAAACTGCTACAATTAATCGAAAGGGTCAAATTCCAGCATGACGAGGGTCTTTGCAACTACGGGAACAGTGTAAGTTTGTGTGGAATAAATAGAACATTAGCTAGGTGCCTGGAGGCATATATTCCCTTACAGCATGTGTAACTGATGGCGTGCGACAATCAGCCGAGATTCCCCTGTTATGTATGCTTTATCTTTGTGTCGTGTAGCTTGGTCAAAGCCGTCCTGATCCTCTGATTAACGCTCTATTTGCTTCAAATTAGAGACGAATCTTTTGCCTCTAAAATTTCATTTTAATTAGATCATCTATAAATAGAAGAAACCTATAGTATACCCTAAATCTAAAGAATATTATCTACTCTTTTGTATAAACCTTCAGAAAGTAAAGAGTACAAAAGTTTTCTTTCGAGTATATTTTCATTTGTGGGCTGTTGACTTATCAAGTGCAATTAAATTTAAAAGGGTCTCAGACGCTACACACACCCTACAATTGTAAAGGATTAGTTCGAGTGCTTTTAATTTTAAGGCATTGAATTCAGGAGTATCAAAATTGAGAGCAAGGGAAGGAGTTTATCTGAAGTGATTTTCATAATTTTTAAATACGGTTATACTGTGTAATTGTGTTATATGTTGCACTGTCGAGTTATGTTGTGACTCGAAGTTACATATAGAGTCGCAATGTGGATCGTGTCTGAATCGATAGCGTTATTATCGAGGCTTGTTTCATGCAAAGCGTGGCTATTGTTCTCAGCTAAATTGAATACCTCTTCGAAGAATCTTCAATCACTTCGTGAACAATGTTGTTCTATGTTGCAGACAAGCCTCTTCAAAATGCCGATCTCAGATCGAGCTGACTAGGCGATAGGAAATCTTGAGTTATAATTAACAACAAACTATCCATTCAAACCCTAAACCCAATTTACATATAAAGTTTCTCAATCAAAACCGGAATAATAAATCAATTAACCATTTATATCAATCATAAGACATTTTGATAGCATACTTATGTTGTTGAAAGATAAAAATAATATGTAGTGACCAGTGAGCACAAACATAGTTTTCGGGCGATGGCGTAAAAGGGGTTTGTCTAAATCCTGTGAGAATCCGGGAGATAATTTCGATAATAGAATTGCATTCTCTCTTGACAAGAGTCTCAACTCAAGACCTGTGGGAAATCGGAGCTACACTATTTTTTGCTCTTGCTGGTTTACTTTTTACGAGGTTACCTCTTGGCTCGATCGAGCGACCAGGGCAAACGGTGACTAGAGTAATAGAATTTCTTTGTCTATCTCATTTACCAGAGTGAGATTAAACCTCAGCTATAAGGTTGATTGAAAATATTCCCTCACTCTTTTTAAAAGTCTCTCGAAAAAGAAAACGATTAAAAAGATTAAAACCTTATGTACATATCTACTTTTTCGGTAACTGGAAAACTTTGGAATTTGTACAAAGTCGTTATACGCAAATTAAATGAAATAAATGTAAATTGGACGTTTCACTGAATACTGCTCAACTTCGAAATGTCAATTAATCTGTACGAAGATGAGTAACTTTTGATTAAAAATAAATTAGAGTACGATTGAGGCACTTGGTTGAAAAAGTGAAAATGAGAACGCTTGAGGCAAAGTATGAGAGCGATAGAATAATAATAAGGGTCGTATTTCAGCCTTTGTGACTAAGACTCTGTTCTGGTCTACCCCAACTTTACGAGCACTTCACTAGCTTCAGGCCACCGCCTCTCTCTCACTCCCTCTCACTCTTCGACCCTTTCTTCCATCCTCTATGTATCTTACAACCCCCTTGTTAAGCCATACCGTAATTATATGGAGATGTGCGAGCATGCGAGTTGGGGACGCATTTCTCTGCAGTCTATAGCCTTTGCTGAAGCTCATGTTTCCCCATATTCAAACTTTCAGAGTAGGAGCTCGTTTGAGGGGACAGTAAGTTTTAATAATCCTGCCACTAGAATTATATATGCTGCCCTATGCGCTACAGAGCCCCTGGACTCAATGGATTAAACTCGAAACTCTCATGTTAATTTGCATCTAGATTTGAGTCCAGATTAAAAATAAAATATATGCACGCACGAAATTGTATACTGTTTTTCTGTATTCAATATACGATCGTATTTCCTCGAGTAAAGTAACAATAAAACAGTGAAATGACGAATTTGAAGACAAGGCGTTTGCCTCAGAACTAAAGTGTGGAAAATCAACCCCCTTAAAAAGCTTCACAGAAAGACGTCAACCTCTCTGTCTAAGTATTGAGCTTCACGAACAAAAGCTCTCGATAGCTTAGTCCACGAACAATGCCCGTTTATTTCTCTAAAGTAGAAATAAAAAAATAGGAGAGAAAAAAGTGTTCAAATATGAATCTCGCGCGGACATTTCTTTTGTCTTCCCAATTATCTCGGCTCAATGGTTTTATATAGTCTAGAAGCTTTGAAACTGATTATTAATGAAAATTTAATCACTCGATCTCTATCTTCAGAAAGATCAAAGAGTATTCGAATGTTTTAATTAATTTATATAATTTCAGTACAGATGCTTTTAATTATATCATCTAATGATCAAATTAGTATACGAGAGAAATTTTTTACCATATTCGTACGAAAGCAGCTTTTATCAGCATCAGACTGGAAAAAGACGAAAGACTTTTTTTTAAGTCAAGGATAGAGGCAAAGGGCGCGAACTTCGTACATCGCGTTCATTAAAAGCAGCGTTAATTAGTGATCGATTTATACCAATTTCGCGTAATGAGCAAAATATACATATAGGGAACTTGTACATGTAGGGAAAATTGCAAAGTGGAGACAGGAGCCAATCAGAAGTCATGAGAGGGGGTAGTATTTCGTGAGTGGTTCGCGAATGATGATTACTATGGGCGGTGGCTGCAATTGCTTTCTAATATTATGTTCGTGGTTTGTCTGACACACCTCTATATAGACTCAAATATATGGGAGGTAAATTTCAATTCCTTTAATAAGTAATGCAAGTCTAACTTTTTCCACTTTCAGCGAATACAGTTCACGCATATATATGTAAACGAAATTACTGAAGGATTAGTGAGTGAAGTTTTCGAATTAAATTATTGCCTAATTTAGTAATATTTAATTAAAATGATTGGAAATTAATTAATTTGGAACTAACAGAATGATTGAAATTAAAACCTTTATGGCGAGTTCATTTTAATTACCTAAGTAGCTCGCTACAAAGCATTTCAACGTAATTTCTCTGATTGACGTATTATTTACGACTCGGAAGTTTTGTAAGAGTATCAAAAGTTCAGTTTCAGCTTGTTACGTTCAGAAGAGCTCGGCTGCAGTCTGAAGTAGATTCAAGCGGTGATATTTTTAAAACCTTTTTTGCAATACTTTTTTCTGCGTACAAACCTCGCTAGAATAATTCCCATGGGATTCAGTAGAATAAGCAACGAGATAATGCAGTTACCATAATGCAGTATGTATACTCATTCATGCGAAGGCCAAAGTCGTCATTTGCCATTCTCTTATCAAGCCAGTCGGACTTTTTATGTTCATTTCAGAATTGTGAAAGCCATGAAATGGCAAGGCTGCCTTTAATCTCGTGCTCATAGTAATTAAACGTACATTTCATAAAATCCTTTTTATAATGTATACCTTCCCTGGTTTTTCTCCATCTTTGTACTTTCAATTATGCTGTGGTCGTTTATCTGAAAATACAATACAGATTATTCAGTACATCAATTTTATAGTAATCATTGTTCTGAATATTTTAATTTGAATATTATTTTTTATTCAATATTTTAAAAATGCATACTTAAAAGAAAAGGGCTTCGCCCTCAGTTTCAGTTCCAAGATAATTTATTACATTTGCAGAGCTCAAGAATCCTTAGAAAAGTAAGCGAAGTTGGATTTGAAAAATAAGCTGCTGCAGAAAATGAAACAAGATTATATAGCACCATTTTACTATTTAGAAATATTCTGACTACAATATTTTTAATAACAAAGTATGATTATCACGAAGTGCACTGACTTAATTAAAACAGTATTAAGTAAAGCCTAATTAAAATATATTATCATCTATTATCCCGAGACAGATATATGTAGAAAAAGAATATGTGAACATGAGAAAAAAGGGGTCAAATGCTCCCATGTAGCTTCTTTCTCGAAATAGATATAGGTAAACATTTCCGAAAAAGTTTTTAAAAATAATATTAATTTACAGACGTATTTTAATGAAGAAAATTAAGTATCAGATTCATATAAACAGATTAGAATAACTGACAGAAGTTCAGATTACGTTTAATACACATAGTAAGTAGTTAAAGTGCGAAATAGTCAGACATGGTCGAAATTCTCTTTCTTTTTCAGGGTTTAAGTATTTATAAAATGTTTTTAAATGAATTTATCTTTTGTTTGATTAGGACGAAGGCTGGAAGCTGAATCGGACTAATTACTATCAAGAAGGATGGCTGGCTACGGGTAATGCCCGAGGATTGGTTGGCGTTACGTTTACTACCTCGCACTGTCGCACCAGATCAACGGAACTTCCCCTTAGAGCGAATTACAACCTCAGAGGTCACAGAAGCGAGGTAAGCGCATTTTTCTCCGGCTATGAAAAATTGCTTGTCAAGTTCACTAGCACGTGGAGCTCTTGAAATATATATGCGTCCATATTTTTTCGTAGCATTCAGATTTCGCACTAGGGGACACAAAAAAAAAGGTAGAAATGAAAATTAATTATCTCTCGCTAGACATAACTTTTATGAAATTCAGATTTATGCACGTCATTATTAAAAACACGTTTAAAAAAATCTATTTTCATTTTATTCCTATTTGTCATTTCTGACAAATAGGAGTAATTTCCAAGGAATTAAAATTTGTTTATCTGGTACGAAATAGGATTTGAAAAATATTTTAACGACAAATAAAACTTTATCGTGTAAAAATAACTAACGAGTTTTTCTATCGTGCATTTTCCAATGGGATTTTCACGACGTTGAGCACGAACTTAATCAAGCTGTTCGCTACCCACGAAACTTGGCTTCAGTTATACCTATACTCTCAAGATAAATGCAAAGAGCCGTGAAACCCCTTCGCGTATAACTTGTATCGCAAGTTTTCAGGCGCCAGACTAATTTCACGCTACCTTCTTGACCCTAAAAGCGAATTCAAGCTCAGAATTTTTCTCCTGAAATATAAAATGTACAATGAAGAGTTCTCGACTTGAATTCAGTAAGAGCGAGATAACGAGCAGGAAATTAAATAATGATGTTAATTAAGAAAGATGAAAATTTAATTAGAAGGTTTCCCAATTTAAAAACTTTGAGAAGATAATATTTATAAGTGATGCACTCATCTTAGTACATCATCTAAACGCATTTATTTATTTATTTATTTTGATAATCTTTATCTTTATCTTGTCATGGGAGTGGTCCAGATTAGAGAGAGATTTTCGAAGCGAACTAGACTCAAATCTGATTTGAAACACCTACAGCAACCATCAATTTCCCCTAAGGGCAATTTTCAAGGGGCGGAGTGTAATTCTCGTCGGTTTATCGCACTTTTAGATAGTTGTATATAGATATAGAAAAAGTACATTTCCTGGATAATTCCCCTTCACTATCAGACAGGATGCAGGCGAGGGTCCTCTCACGATATGTTTTCGAGAAATAAATGAACTTGAAATTGACAGTCTATTAAGAATGAAAGCCTTCGGCTAGAAATAAATTATTGCCTTCAATTCTTATCTGGATGAATACCAAACAAGTTAAAAATAAAACTTTGTACCAAGAATCGAAATATTTCAAATTCTTCGAAGTCTGAAGAACGAAGATGAAGCAATATAATCTTGATTTATTTGTGAAAAATTTTGATGCAGAGTTTGATATTAATAGTGGTTCCAATATCCCTCATACTTGTCATCTACCTCTCTTACTTTCTATTCTTTTTCACCCTCTTTACTGGATCTCTTTCATCGGAGTTTCACTCCTCGAGGGTTTGCAACATCGACACCCTTACACAGATCAAGGAGGGAGTTGGCTGTAAATAAGAGGCTGGCAAACTCACCTCCGCTGAGTAGAATCCGTCTTTCGCAATCAAAGACTTGGGGGCGCAGATCCTTCCCGAGGACCCTCAGGTCCCTCAGTCTGGTTCAGATTCAACTACATAGACGTATTTGAGAATTTCAAATTATTCACCTCGAGAAGTCCGCATTTTGCATATTTAATCTCGAATGAATTTCTGAGTGGTATTTTTTTATGGTAGGATATCGAATAGTCTTCTCTTTAATTCCAAAGTTAGATAAAAATCATCCTTATTCTTCTGCATCAAAGATTTCGTTGTCCTAATCCTAATATTCGATATTTTTCTTCAAATCATGTTGAAATGTTATTATAAATATATTAAAAGTGCAGCAAGTGTAGAAAAAATTAATTTGGGCCTGTATTTGCTCTGTATTTTCTATATATGACGCTCAAAATCCCTTCTCACTTGCCGTTTCATATTGCTAGACGGGAAAGCTCGATTCATAAATCGTGAGATTTATCAGGCTAACTTTACCGATGGGGTGTCTTCGATTCATGCTGGGTTTGCAAGTTGTATGTGAATACCCGACAGATTCTTCCAGTGCACATTTCTCTGTGTATGTGTAGACCAACAAGGCACTGAACAAATCGTAACTGTGGCTTGCTGGATATATAGCAGCCCCTAAGAAAACCAGTAAAATAGAATCTGACCTGTTATCAGAAAGCCCTAAAATTATTGCCAATATTAAATTTTAATTTAATTCCTGTGAAAAGGAAAAAAACATATGTTTCAAGTAGTTCCAAATGTTTAAATAATGCACTTCATTTTAATTAATCAATCACACAGTCAAACGTTATTGACCCAAAAAAGAAAACTCAATCTTTTCTTCAAAGGTAGACTGAATGGAGAGGATTTCTGTTTTATATAAACGAAGAGTCTTTGATCCTAGAACCATTAAAATTCATCTGCGAAGTTATCAAAGATCGCACACTATTATAAAAGACAAAGCGGAAGATTTTGTCTGAGCAGGAATAAAATCCGGGACGTTTAGCTTTGCCTTTCACATCGGTCCACGTTTCCGAGTTTAAGGGTAGCGTGAGTTATCGATCTGGAACGCAGTGCTGTTTTAAGACAGGGGTTCTCAATCTGCCCTTTTGTCTCGTGTTGACACTGTTCTCTTTTTACTATAACTAATTCCTTTATCAGAATATTCATCCAAATAACCGAAAAAGAACGATAATTTATCATGTCTCTCACTGAGAGATATCATATATTCTTCTATCACTTTTCCTCGTTTCATGGTCATTTTTCCTGGGAGGATTCTCTCTTGATTCAGTATCTATTAATTAAATCTCTATTCTTACTTTCCACTCACAGCTTTTAGGTAAATAAATCTGAATTTCCAAAAAATAGGTTTTGTTGAACAAAATGATACCTACAATTTTTGTAAAAGTGAATCCAGGGTCTGGCATTTTGAGTTGAGTAATGCGATTGTCAAAGGGACATTTACAAGGATCCATTCCATTTGAATAATAGGCACTTCCACTGCCTGTAACAGTTGCATTACACTAGACATGTAAATAATGCAAGTTGAATTATGTGGCACAGGCGTTGTTGAATTTCCATTTTCTGTCAAGAAGCTGAACTACTATCATGAATCATCAGTGTTAAATTTTCTAAACTAGGTATGGAAATGACATTTAACTTTCTTGCAGCTTTAAAAATATAAACCAGGAAAAGTTACTGATATTAATAATATTACCAGTTTAATTAAAGAAACCGACATTAAAATTCAATTACGTTCAGAAGAAGATTAAAGAAGAGATAAATAAATTAAAGGTGGACGAGTTAATTTCTTTTCTTAAGAGGACTACTTACTTTCTCAGAGATCCTACTAACAATTCTGGAATCGAAGAGTGATCGACGGGAATAGGAGCAGAATAAAAATAGGGTATTGGCGTAATAGAGTGGTTATTCTAGTCACGATATACACTATATTCGCTCGAATTGCAAAACATATAATGCCACCGATGCATCTTATTCAATTGTAATTTATATACTTCATAGCTAAGTTATTGACAGAAATATAAAATCCCTCTAAGGACTGCTTTTCAATAAAAAAATAATAGAGTATCGAATTATTATTTTCTCTTACTATTGCCTCGATAAAAGAAAATAGATTTGCGTCTTGAGCTTCTTTATATATGTCTTTGAATAATACAGAAAGTTATTAATACCAACTCGACCCGTACGTTGGTAGTATAGACTTAGAATCGCCTATAAAAATTTAATGCGCAAGTGTGTTCACCCTTTGGCATAAAGGGATATCACAATTTTTTTCTGTGGATTGAATTCTATATACAATATACTAAAATTTATAAAAGTCTCGTTATTTAATTATTTTTGACTTAAAGAATAAATACTTCAGGTACTTATTTTTCTAGTATTCCTGAATCCGAAATCAGGAATCAAGAAGGCTTTAAAAATGATAAGATGCTAATGAAATGTAAATTATTCTTGTGCCAAAAATGGTCCCACCTTGACATTGTCAAATGGCTAAGGTCATGTAGTGGCTTGTCGGAAGTTTCATTGATTTGCCAACCTTGCCAGAAGAAACGTGCAATTGCTGCATCTTCTGCCGCATAGTAATATCCAACATTATTTAAAATCAATGAAATGAGTTTTTTATTAATAACAATTAGCATTAAAGTTGCCTAGAATAATAATGATACACAATTAAAAAAAAATTTTTCTATGAACTTTAGAAATTATCTAATTTGATTAATTATCGGGATTTTCTTTCTGTTAAAATGTGCTCTTTATAGGAGTAATGCTAAGTTGAAAGCCTCTAAAAAGATATTCTATATCTGGTGGAGTATCATTGAAAATATATGAGGAGGTTTACATCCTGTTAAAAGGGTATGTTTTCTTTCAGACAGAAAAAAATTCAATAACCATTTCGAAGCTCATGCCAGTAGAATCCAATATAACCCGAAATAATAATCGTGTCTCGAATTCAGGCAATAACATCACGATAGGAATGTTCAAATCATTTCGCATATTTTATTAAATGCTTTTAAATATAAGGTTCTTTTCTCAGTGATAATTACCATAAGAGGAAATTTGGTTTCGCCAATTTTACAATAATAAATATTTTTCTCGAAAACTATTATAGGCGATTTACTTCCGTTTCAAGAAAACGGAGGTAGAAAAAGCTTTTTTTAGGTAGTTTTTTTAGCGAAAAATATTTATTATTGCAAATGTCAAGTTGGCAAAACTAAATTTGTTTATTATGGTAATCACTACATGCCCATATAAGGACTAAAATCGGTAAGCTATTTTTTTGTCCCTTTAATGCAACGCAGTTTGGGAAAGCTAATTAAATACGCCGCTCACGAAATCTCACCCCTCAAGACACTATAAGATGCGGAATAGGATATTTGCGACACGTGCACCAGTTTCATCTACAATATAGCAGGTTCATCGTCTTTCAAGGTGGCTTTAGATTCGATCGATACTACTTTTATTTCATTTCCAAGAGAACAAGAGAAGATTAAGTTTTAGATGCCTTTTAGAAATGCAAAACTCAAATTTTATGAACGTAAAAAAAGCCATTAGAAACAGATAATTAGAAATTTATAGACTCTCTATAATAAAAGCAGAAATAAACCGCAGTTCACAATTTTAATTCGACCTTTCACTACTAAAGGATCCTAAATTTCATGGAATTCAATTATAGCAGAGAGGCTGAACGCTTCTGTCGGTTGGTGCTCAGAAAGAATTTATTAAATCTAACATCCAGCTCTACTTTCACTCTAGGCAAATGTATTGCATTCATTCAGATATTAATAAAGGCTCCCGAATTGTAAAGCACATAAATGGTATTTGAAAAATTACAGAGTGGAATAGCTTGCATGATAAAATGGCTTTTAATTCAGGAAATTGAAAATTCTGATATCTACTTGAGATACGTAATCCACTATATTGAACATTTTTTGGAATTCGCGATGAGAGATCGATGTTTTAGTATAATAATCTAAAACTCACATTTTCATGCAATACAATTTTTTTTTCATGCAATTTTCTAGGTAAAACTGTCTAGGATATGAAAAAGAGTTTTATTTCTGGAATCTAAAAAAAGCTTGACGAGATGTATAAGTGGTAATTTCACCCTTTCCATTTTTCACGTAAACGAGCATTTGCTCAATTATTCTTTTATTTGTGAAGTCTGAAGGCTAACTGCAGAACACACTACTTTTCTCAATTCAAATGGGAGTCAATTTAGATTCAACGTTATTTATGCTTCTAGCAATGGATGGCAATTTTAAAAATAAAGTGATAAATTTATTCGATATTTAATTAAAAGTATTTCAATCTATATTAAAACTATAAAAGACCGAGTTCAACTAGTTTTACACATGCTGCCTTGAAGAATGCATATTTATCTTTTACCAAGGTGACAATTGAGAATTGACTTATCCTTGATAAAATTAATAGCAAGCAAAAATTGCCTTTATATCGTGTTTAATGAACGTCTAGGTCGCAGGAAGTTATGTACCTGAGATCAATTAACAATGTATTAAGATACGAGTACAGGAATACAACGATAAGTCGATAACAGCTCGCGTGAGGTCGAATAATAATCTGCCTTTATAATATAAACACTGAAATTTAATATTAAAAGCAAGAAAGGAGATTATCTAATCAGCTCTTCCTTTTTTTCTGGACAATATTCACTCACTATATAGTTACGTATAAGAATAAACGTGGAACGTTTACGATGTAAATTTGTTCAATTTTAAGGTTTCTATTTTGAAGTAATTATTTTTTTAAAGCTGGGTGGGTACTACATTAATTCCACTTCACTTTAAATAAAAAAATTAGTTGTATGAACAGAAAGTTTATCGTACATTGGAATTAACTGCATGAAGTTATCTCGTTAAAAATATGACAGTTAAAGTAAAATTAATACCTCTAAAAATGCACCTCGTAAATAAAAAGAACGCTGCAGTGTTATTATCTCTAAAGATAAATTGGACTTTGTAAACAAAAATTTGTTTAATATGAATGTGAGAGTAAAAGTTTGATAGAGAACATATATTGACTTTTGAAGTTCAATATTTACTTACTATACTATTTGAAAAATCAACAAAAAGTTCATTTCGCAATTCTGAAATATATCACTAATGGACTGTTTTCCAGTCACTTTAATAATAGATCTTGAAACTTTGTTCCATCCTTTTATTTTATTTTGTGAAGAGAAGCATGCGACAGTAAGACTTTTCGGTAGCTATAAATCTACATTTAGTAGAACTTTGATATTGTAAATGCAAAGGAACTTCTAAAACAGAAAATGGGACGTGGAAAATTCGCTGAAGTAGTATTAAAGAGTATCTCGACGTTCTACTTCTTTTGACATGAACTCTCGCGGAAGAAGAATTGTTCTGATAAAGAAGATTATTAAAAGTATGCATACTTGATGAAATTCCAAAGGGAGTTGATTCGATGAAAATCCAAAGGGAGTTCAATCGATTTAATTTAAATAAAATCGCATTTATTTTATATTAAAATTATATTAAAATTGCAACAAGACCTACTTCAACTGAATTAATTTGTAAGAGCGAACCATAAACTCCAAAGCAATTCAATGATTGGATAAAAGCGAGCGAAGCCAAACTTAATATTTTATTTTCATTGTTTTGAAAATTCTCTCTTTAAAAGGAATCCTTCGGAATGAAAAGCTACTTCAGTGCTTTTCTGAAAATATAGCTATAATATCGTCAAGGAAATAAGAATTTACTTTCACTAATAGGAGGACTGTACTATACGTTTATGGGTTTAAGTGCGTCGCTTATTCTGTTTTTAATCTCGAAAACGATCTCCGTCGTCTGCATCGGAAGTTAGGGATAAAGAACCAAGAGAATTTTCCATCCTTCTACTTAAAAACCGGGATTGAATGTCTTGAAAGCTCTTTTGCATCTTGTTTACGGGAGCTTAATTAATACCTGCAGCTCGAGAACACGCTGAACTCCCAAATTAGCTATGAACAAAACAATGCGATATTGCAGCGAGGAAAAAAAAAGCTAAAGCGCTGAAAATTGCCTCTCCAACCCAGAGAGACTGGAAATCTATAGAGGAAGAAGTTTGAATCGATTCAACTTGAATTTCAAGGGAATTTTTTCTGCAGTATTACTCCTTGAATAATATTACTCTTGTATAAATAATAATCCTCACTGAAAATTCTTATTTCAGTCGCTAAACATTTTAATGACATATCCGCCTAAAAACATTATAAATACTCGTTTTTCTGATAATAATAATTTGTTTAATTTTCGTGTTATACATTTTTATTTCAGGTAATACTCGTGAAATGGAACGAGCCTTATCAAAAATTGGCTTCCTGCGACAGTTCCGGAGTAATTTTCGTTTGGATCAAATATGAAGGAAGATGGAGCATAGAATTAATAAATGACAGAAGCACACCAGTCACGCATTTCTCTTGGTCACATGATGGAAGAATGGCACTCATATGTTATCGAGTAAGTTAGCTATACACATTTTAAAAGAAAACTCGAAAATAAGTTAAATGATGGTTATTTATAATCATATTCCGCGCGAAATAACATGCTTAATATAAGAAACTGAGCTGTGAATGAGCCCTGAGACGGCATAACTTTTATCCGAAGGGAAGTGGAATTTCGAAGCCAATAAAAGTTTTAAATTGCTAGAACTTGGAAAAAGTAGCAGAATTGATGATCGTCGTCCTTTTGTGGAATCTGGACCGCGTCCAGGTTTGCTAAAAATTGACTCCACTTACGTATGCAGGTACCGCTTGGTCTTGCGATATTCGTCTTTTACTACTTCGAAAGTGATTGAACTGATCGAATTCGATTTGCCATTTATTGTTTACTAACACCTGAAATATTTGGTATCAAATATAGTTAGTTATCCGATTAAATTTGATGATATTTCTTGCGAATTAAATTAATTAATTTGCCTTTAGTTAAAAATCTTATTCTTTGTAATCGAGGAAGATAATAATAATCGGCTATTGTAAAACTGATGTGTAGAGTAAATCGATAAATTTACAAAGAGCCCTCGAAACTGTCACTCTCGACTACGTGAAAGTTAATATCGAATTACAGATAGCCAGGATGTAATCGAGAACTCAAGTAGATTTGACACACTTTCCGAAGTAAAGTGCTACCCTTTTTTACCATTAGGGTTTCAAATGATCATTCTGTAAATATTGACTGAGTACTGACAAATTTTATTAATAGTTTTCAAGATAATTTATGAAAATATTAATTCTATCTTTAAACAATTTAATCAATTATCACTGCTTTTATTCTACAGGATGGTTTTGTATTGGTGGGAAGTGTTGCTGGACAAAGGTACTGGTCATCAATGCTCAATGACAAGGCGATAATAACATGTGGTATATGGACACCTGATGACCAGCAGGTAGCTAATATAACATTTTTTATGTGTAATTTTGAAACTTGTAATAATAATTCATTAAGATATTTTCATGAAGATATATTTGTCTTCAAAAAAGTGATGTAGTCCACACCAGACCATAAAATACTTGCTGTTAGTTGCTGAATAACATCAATAAAAAATAGTAAAATTTGCATGTAATATTTTTAATTTATATTCGAGCAAAATACTTAAACTGAATACTGAGAGAGAAAATTCTTACTGGCGACACGATCGCGATGCATCATTCGTGGCATTAGATAGGTCACTTGATAGGTCGTCCATAATTTGACTGATATTACGGTTTAGTGTTACAATCGATCGTTCCTATCATTAAAATCGTAAATGTTACTCGTAAAATATTTCAAGTCATGCCCCTACTATTTCTCACAGAGTAATTTTACGATTTTCGATATACATATATCCTGTCTCTAATCTGAACAATGGATGAGGTCAGCTGTGAACGATTCTGGAATGATGATGCTTGGATTTCTATTGGAAACTAGCATTTGAAAATATTCCTTCAAATCCCCACAACATTTATTTTATCACATATTATAATATATCTTTGAACTAATTCAATTTATCAATTGAAATAATAAATCATTTTCTTTTGTTCATAAGGTATATTTTGGAACGACCGCTGGCCAATTAATCGTAATGGATGTTCACGGGGCGATGGTTTCTGAAGTTCAGTTAGGGGCTGGGGTAACTTCAATGGCTTGGAGTGCCGAAAAATTTAAAATGGAAGAAGGTGAAGATGATGTGACGGGTAAGTAATTGAATTATCAATATTTTATAATAGATTCCTGTCCGTAAATTATTTGAAAACGAAAAAAGAACATAATTCAAAGTTTGACAATCTATGTCAATTCATCCTCCGAAGGTATACATGGAATTATCCAAAGTTGTGTATTATTCTATATCGAGTTACGCGTTAAATTAAAAACGTACTTTCTACAAACATCCTTTGCATTTATATTAAAATTAAGGAGTTTTTAACTGCAGAACAGTGGATGCTTCTCGTTAAATTAGGGATTTAAAATTTCATTTAAGCACTAAGTGGAAAGAGATTAAAAGACCTTAAAACTTTGAAGCCGTCAACAAGCCATTACTCGCACCCAACTCATCATTCAACCTCTGCTAAGTTTTTTCTGAATAAACTTTAAGTGATAAATTACGTCAAATGTCTATATTCTATAGTCAGCATGATCCGCCCAGGTCTCAATTTTTTAGGCTCATAAAAACGTCATTTGAAAAAAGCGGTATTAAATCTATCTGACTGACGTGGTCATAATTCTTCTTGCATGGATGGATAGGAAAATATATGTTGGAGTTTGTGAATTTAAAAATTGAAGTTGAAGTTTTAAAAATATTGACAGAGGTTGATTAAAGTTTAGAAATTGTAAGACGTTATGAATAAGTTAACTATAATTGAACGAATTAATTAAAATTGAAATTATAAGTTTAAAGTGAAGAATAACAAATAATTTGTATTTGTTATTTCAGATGAAAGAAGTTACGTGTTAGCAGTTTGCCTTGCCGATGGAAACATTGTAATGTTGAAGTCTTTTGACGACGTGTCGCCCATTACGATAAGAACAAGCCTAAAGGCACCTTTACACGCTGAATGGAGCAATTCCAGAAAGCTTTTGGCAATTGCTGGGATTAAAGAGTCCGATGTCTTTCAATCTACTCCCCAGGTGTACACAAATCTCTTAAAATTTTATTCGGATACAGGAATGCTCGTTTATTCGACTGCGATTCCATACACGCAGGTCAGTTTAAAAATTAAAGTAAATAATACATTCTCTGATGAGAATGTAAAAATTCTATTTATAAAATTTATATTATTGAATCATACGTATTTATATAAAGTTAATTCGTAAATTAACTTAATTCACAATGAAAACTGAAATCATTCTGGAATTGGAAACTTTTTAAATAAAAGTTCACATCTTTTTATAATATTATCTCGATATTATTTTCTAACTTTTTCCAATATCGGTTCCAGTGTCAGGTGTCGGCTTTGACGTGGGGTCATAATGATAGGAGACTTTTTGTAGCAACGGGTGCACGAGTCCATGCTGCATGGGTTTCTAGGTAAAATATCACATTTCATTCAATCAGAACAATATAATATATAAATGTGCTGTAAAGTATCAACCAGAATGATATAAAACTCCAACTTTTTTATTGAACTAATATAACGAAATTTTCCTTAATATCGTTAAACTCTGTGATAAAGATGGGAGATTAAACTCAACAAAATATAATCATATTTACAAATATATAAACTAAATAAAATTAAAAAAAAATATTCATTATATTATTAAGACAATAAAACGAGTGTTTATAACAGTTTTGAAACAACTTCTTTAATTTGTTTTCCCTTTCAAAAATTCTTTTCATTAAAACCACTCACGAGTGGAAAAATTCGCGCAAGGTCGAGAACATCTGAATATGTTTTTCCAGCACTCATCAAAAAAAGTGTTTTTCCCTACGTTCACAGAAGCTCTTGTAGCAGAAACTCTTTGTTTTTCAAGTGCCTAATGCAACGAGAAATTTTTTGTCCTTGAATGTTGTGCAGTAGAGCTTTTGAAAAACAAAAAAAGGCTGAAACTGCTAAGAATGTGTGAATATGTATACATTATTTTCAGGAGGGTGGGTTCACTCCAGCTACTGTCTCGACTTGCTGTAAGGGCAGCCCTTACTAAAGAATCTAGTGTACAACAACTACCACTACCACCAAGACTGAGGGCACTAGTCGCTGCACTCTTTGCGAGCACGATAAGGTAAGAAAATCATAGGGCATCCCTTACGTTACATAATAACACAGTTTACTCTCTGATCGATATTGAGACCGAGAGCCAGTCACGTTTCGGCCATATTCTGAAAAATGGTCTTCTTCTACTTGAGAAATGCTCTCACGAATACTATCGTACTGTTTTACGATCCTTTCCCCTCGAGTTATCTAAATCGAAAAGGAAATAAGATGGAAAAATCTACTTTTCCGTCGGGGTTAAAGGCACTTCTTTCTACATCTAAAATCTGTTTCATTTATTTATGTAGTTTCAAAAAATATGAGACTAAATATAATTAAAATTCGAAAATATATTGATTATTTAAATTCTTCAGCTTCATTTAATATGAAAAGCCTTTAAAATTGAATATTTAAAATATTCCATCCTTTCAATTTGCAACCTTTTTAATATTTAAAGCTTTCAGACCTTTGAGCCTTACATTTTAAATTCTTGAAATCTGAATTTCAAATATAAATCATAAATAGGCGACTAAGCGAATTAAACTTAGTAAATCCAATCTAATAAAAAGGAAAAATCTAATAAAAATGAATTCTTCAATCTAAGTGAATTTTTTTCGCTTATTCCTCAATTGCACCAATAGAATAATTAAAAATTTATTTTCCTCAATTTAAATTAGATGTTGCGTCCCAGAGCCGAGAGACTTGAGAAGATTCGTTTCAAGGCCGCCACCGGGAGGCGGAAGGCTTCATTGTACGATGCTGAGACACGCTGGGGAACCAGCACCTTGTTACACCCTCTATTTGGAATATTTGGGCGGCCTAGTACCTCTTTTGAAAGGAAGAAGAACCAGTAAAATTCGTCCAGAGTTTGTGATATTTGATCCTCAAAGCCAAGGCTCTTGCCACTTTCTGGATTACGCCACTTCCTCTCAATATCCCATGTTTAGCGACGGATCCGACACCGAGAGGGATACTGCCGACTTATGTGGATCACCAAGAAACAGGCGGAAAAACAGAAGAAGACGAGAGGAAAAATACTGTGAAGAAACAGACGACCTTGCTTATGTTGATACTTTACCCGAAGTAAGTTTTTCAAACAAATAAATTTGAATGTACAAGAGAATTTTAAATCTAAATTGAAATAGCTAAATAACTGCTATTATTCAAACTATTTCCAGCATGTTAGATTGGTAGAAGTTACATCGAACATCTGGGGCACAAAATTCAAAATTCACGGTTTGGCTGATTCGATACCAGCAAACTTGGGGCAAGTGACTTACAGAACATCCTTATTGCATTTACAACCACGACAAATGACTTTAGTCATAACTGAACTTCGGGACGATCTACCAGCAGGTAAATTAATTGTTACTTGTACAACTAATTGTAAGTATCTTTTCAAAAAGATCTCTAACACATTATCTAAGATTCCAACACATTTCTAATTGAGTTTATAACTTGGCTGAAATTATTTACTTTCAGGTCCAGACCCAAGTTTTAATCCGAACCTATTCTCAGAAGATGAGGAGGAAACATTCCAAGAACCTCAAAGTACATCTCGAAATTCTACAGAAGTTCAACCACCACCCATAGCTCCCATGACTCCTCGAGCAACCAGACTAAGTTCGAGTCGTCCCAAATCACAAATCTCTAACCAATTTTTAGCCAACGATTTGCTTTCTCCAGCTTTAGCACGAGCAGAGAGCTACGAAGACGAGTTTCCTTATGGGGATCTACAGGAGATGGTATTCTGTGAAAATATGAGATCATCTTCCAACAACACCTATCGAATTCCTCCTAGGCACAATGCTCCTAGATGCTGTGACGTCCCAGCTCTTCAGTCTCCTAAAAACGCAGTAGCTCCAACCCAAACTCTAATAGCTACATCCAATCCAAATACTGATTACACCAGCAGCATCCAGAGAGTGAAGACCGCATTAGCCGATCAAACCAGCATGAATATGAAGAAGGAATTGGAAAACAACAAGATAAATCAAATCAGCGAGGAGAAGCTTGGAAACTGTCATTCTATTATTTCCACGTCTATTCAGAATGGTCAGATGTCCAATGGAAGCAGCCTTCGGTCTCAAAATGCAATCCTACATGGCCTCAACACCAGCAGTGGTTGCACCCAAACCCAACCCATTTATTTGAATGGTGTTGGTGGATCCAGTTGTTCCAACAGTGGATCGAGCAACCAGAGTTCCATTCAAGTTTCCCAGAATTTTGTACAGTCGAAAAATAGTTTCAATAGTGGGACGAATACCCTAAATAGTAACCTGTCTTCTCCAAATGGTTCTCAAGTAAGGGAGAAGATTGGTACAAGTAATGGAACGGTTTCTCCTACTTGTTCTCAAGTTTCTGGGATCTCTAGTCAAAATAGCATTGGTCAGAGTTTCTGTCAGTGTACGCTCAAGAGGAAAGATGGCAAGAGTGTCAATTGTTGTGGTAAGTGATCACTGTTGAGTTTTTCTATTTAAATATTTACGATCTTCTTGGTATCTTATTAAATTCTGCATTGGCTTTAAATTTCTAGGAAAAGTAAACTCCCCTCAACCATCCACAAAACCAGACGACTACAAATACATCGATGAAGAATCCCGCCTAGATTTTGAGGGACTTAGTCAACCGCGAGCAGTTCATAGGACTCCCACAGTGATGAGCATTGGTCCTCTTTGCTCTGCTGATTCCATAGTTAGAAGTTGCAGCGTTGGATATTTGGATTTGGTAGACGCTCAGCTAGTTCCTTGCGATGTGGCCTTGAAGATGCTCAGGAAGGATGCACCTAACAAAAGGTTAATTCTAGTTTCAAGGAAGCCAAAAAAGAGAAGAAAAAACAAAGCACAGAATGAGATTGGTCAGCAGATTACAAAACCACCGAGACTCAGGAATTGTGGAAAATCTAGAAGTCTCGACTCGAGTGATATATTTCCTAGCACAGAACAGATATCTTTGCCACCGAAATTACCAGAACATGCAGAAGAGCCACAAGGAAATGGAAATTCTGAAGAAAATGAAAATATTAGTAACGACACTGAGGACAAGCCAGTTGTGGAAGAAAGTTTTAGCAAACTGGAAGAAAGCCAACCGAAAAAGGTGGAGACTCTGGAAGTGAAAGAAACAGCGGGTCAGTCGGAAGCATGTGCCTCTCCTGCTAGGTGAACTTTTTTATCTCATGTGATCTTTTTCCATTCAGATTTTCTATTCTACATATTATTCTGTAACGTGACGTTGATGTTTCAGAGGATCGAGTCCAAGTGGTTCGGTAGCTTCTTCTCTGGATGGTTTGGCTGCAAGACTCAGAGATTTTGATGAAAGTCATTCTCTGCCACCACCATCACCTCGGCCTTCTTCAAGGTATGATCAATAATTATTTGCAATCTACCATACTGTAACTTAATCTATGGTTTCTTTTTCATTTTATTTCTAATATCAATTTTAGGCTGCCAAGAAGTTCACCTAGCAGTCCAGCTCCATCCAAAAAAGGAAAAAGACCAGCTTCAGCTTCTCCTATCAGAAGAAGACTTCTTTCGAGTCCTTTGCTAAATAGAAGAGGCAGAAGAAATCGAAACGAAAGTTCTGACGACGAAGGTCCGGCGCAAGATGAGACTTCGAGAAGCTATCGTGATTTGGAAACTTTCCAGAAGGCACAACTTCGTCAGAAGGTTCGTCCATCGAAAACTTTTGAACCATTTGAATAAATGTGTCTGTCGATCATTCAATCGGCGTTGGACCCAAGCTCAAAATTCCATTCTCCATATTATTCAACGAAAATTATAGATACATTTTTTTTCGCTCTGTAGCGCTAATATTTTTTCAAATATAAGACTGCATACAGAGCGAAAAAATATTTAGTTTCAATACTTCTTGCATAAAACGAGGAATTCAAAATCTAACTTCAAAATTTAATATTTTCATTTTATACTTAAAAAATATTTGAATTAGATATTTTCTCGCTCTGTACGCATAATTCTAGTTAAAAATTGATTAATTTTACAGAGGGAAAAAATTCCAAATTTAATATTTGTTGAGTAAAATGAAGAAATCGAATTTTTAGATTAGAACTTGGCTCCAACACCCTTAGAGAAATATTTACTATCAATTTATTCAGAAGAGAAGGTGCTATCTCGCTGAGAAAAATTTAGAGAACACAACGATATTATATTGCTCTTTTAATATTATATTTATGTTTGATTTAGTTGAAGCAAAGGGGAGCGGGTGCCGGACATAAACCGGAAGTAATTCGGCGAGAGCTGGTGATGCATAACAAAGCACCGATGTGGAACGAATCTAGTCAAGTTTATCAACTCGATTTCGGTGGACGAGTCACGCAAGAAAGTGCGAAAAATTTCCAAATCGAATTCAGAGGAAAGCAGGTGCATAAATAAATTGACAAAATAACTTTTTTAGATTAGTATGCGCCTAATAATTTTCTTTGTGTTAAAAAAACAAATACAAAAAACAAATAAAAAAACAGTACAAACTGTTGAATTTAACTTTTAGGTGATGCAGTTTGGAAGAATAGACGGAAATGCCTACACCTTGGATTTCCAGTATCCCTTCAGCGCCTTGCAAGCTTTTGCAGTTGCCTTGGCGAACGTTACTCAACGGCTCAAGTAACCATCACTCTCCAGTTGTGAATTTGATATACGTACGGATTTATTTATGAATTCGGTAATCTTAAATTAAAAAAGGTCCAAAATTTTTCGAATTTGATTGTCTCTTTTCAAATTTCGAAAATTTTCAAAACATGCAACATAATTTTTATAATTTCTGAATTATAAATTTAAAGAATAACTAAAGAATAGTTAATTATTGAGGAACAAATTTCAATGAAAGCTGTTTTCAGATCCGTACGAAATTTGGAATACGAGTACTAGTCAAGTAAAAACAATTAGCCAACTCAGCACGAGAATAACTGAAGAATTCTGTTACTGAAGAGGAAACCTAATCAATTGGTGGCCGTTGAATTCGAAACCTTAGCTCTATAGGTATTCAAGTGTTATGCTGCACGACAAGCATTATTTTCTCTTTTTTCCTTCTTCGGGAAAGTAATTTAATTATTTCTCGAATTTAAAAAATCCGGAGAATAAATAGGATATCAGGACTGCGAATTTTAAATAGATTTTTTCGATTTTCGAAAAAAATCAGCTTTGTTTAGCATGCGTTGATCCAACTACCGTCCAAAAAACGTTCCGTTTCTCTCGATTTGAGCGCTGATTTGTATAGTTTATACGTCGAGTTCAAATATAGTAATGCTGTTGAAGAGTGTCGTGTTTAGTTTTTGGTCTGCCGATGTACTCGAATTTTATACGATATCTTTAGGATTTACATTGGACGTCCTAATAAAAAATAATGGAAACATTTTGTTAAATATCTGTCCATTGAGAGACTTTAGATACTTCTTGCTTGAAAAATTCTCACAATTAAAATGACTTGACTTTCAAAATTTCGATCTATGTAATCATTTTAATGTTTTTCTTTATAAATTAGAACGTCCATGTATATCTTATATATCTGCAACAGTAACATTAACGTCCGGCCTGGATCGCCTTTACATGCTCTTCGTTCGGGCCTGATCATGGAAACAGCTCTGAAAGTTTACTTAATATTCTTAACAATTGATTTTCACAAGCCTAAAGTGAAAGTATTATCTGACCTAAAAACAATTCAGCAACACTGAATACGTCTGATCAATCTGCGAATGGGGCTCGCATCGTTTATACGGCTAAAAATTGTATCTCAATCTCAACTTCTCAATCTATAAGTTTAATTCACTATTTCTAATTATTTTACGTTTACATTAAAAGACTTAATTCTCAGTTCCTTAGGTAATATACATCTGTGATCATTTTTTATGTTTTAATTGTAATTCTGAGAAATTTGTATTTATTCCTTAAACTCTTATTTTATATTTTGAAAAAGTTTAATTTAAGAACCTTATTTTAAGATTATTTAGAAAATTATTTGAGAAAATTTAAATGAAAAAGCGTTGAGCGACGACTGAAGTTTGATATGGCCCACGACTTTTCTTAGGATCGTAAATATAAAAGAGAGCTTATGTAGTGCATAAGGAAGTACATTTTGGCCTTGACGTTAGAGCAGGAAGTATGAATTTGTTAACGTACAATTGTACATTGTACGTTGCACCTTAAAGTAAATGTCGTATTTTCTGTGCGACCCACGCTCATAAATTGATGGTACTGTATAAAATAATAAAATTAAGCTAGATATCCAAGTAATTATTAAATAACCAAATTAATCCAATGCGTGCGTTACTTGAATTTCTAAAGGCACTCGTGAATTCGCGATTGTTTCGAGAATATTGTTCTTTACTCATTTACATTAATATAAAGTTTTTTCTCGAAAGATAATTTGTTTCCTTGAAGTTGTACTGAGAAATTGTTTTGAAAATGATTCAGGAAGAACTGCACTGTTTGTCGTGTCGTTGTTTATTCAATCTGTAAAAGCAATTATTTTAAGCTCGATGTGCCGTAATTAGAGCCGCGGACAAATTATTATTCATTATTTTCAATTATTTGTATTAAAATTTGTTCTAAATTTTAGTTATAAATATACTCGGCTCTGATAAAATTACATGTATGCTTCGCACTTGTTCTACTTTCAAGGTGTAAATACGAAAAATAGTTATACATAATTTAGAATCATCTCAGAATATTCTAAACTTATAGGCAGCATGGAAAGCTATTGTAACAAGTATTATTAACCTCGTTGTTATAAATTAATTTTGTAATATCAGCCGAGCGAGGACTTAAGTCACACCGCGTAAAAGAGTAAATCTTTTAAATTCCAAAAATACATTAAAAATTACTTGCATTGTATATACACTTTGTGTGCTACAATAGTGAGAAATGAAGCTCTGATGAATCAATTTCGTAACTAGAATCAGGGTTCCTATGAATTTTT
Source organism: Synergus itoensis (assembly GCA_904066005.1). Taxonomy (NCBI): domain Eukaryota; kingdom Metazoa; phylum Arthropoda; class Insecta; order Hymenoptera; family Cynipidae; genus Synergus; species Synergus itoensis. The sequence continues at coordinate 5,416,232 of CAJFCP010000036.1, read as the reverse complement.
CAATAAAGAATCAGTTCTCTAAAAAGTCGTAAATAGCTTTGCAAACTACAGAAAATATCATTCGCGAATTTCGATAAAGTATTTCCAGAAGAGATTCCCACACTTTGGCTTCTAATTTAGATGAATAATCTTAAAGCGAAATAGAATTCTTAGCCCAAAGACATAATAATTATATTAATTTTCTAAACCACAGTTATTTTTCTAATTAATATTTTTTTCTGACATAATCTATCAGAAAAAAATTTATACGAGATTAATGTCCTCCGTAAATCCGTGCCGGTCTAGAGAGAAAAAGAAAAAAAAAAAGTACTTTAAAATTCCAGACACCAGAGGATGTAGATTAGATAACAAATGGCGTTGTGGGGAATCAAATTAAAATGATGGGAAAATTTCATTAAGAAGTGACTCAGTTCCAGTAAGTTCGGCCTAAAATTCTATTATGTAATGTTATATAAATTATAATACGCTCGATTCCGATTTTTTCGTTGACGAATCACTTCTCTTCGTTTGTTCGAAATATAATAATTATTAAGACTATGATTAATAATGGCGGATATATTATATGTGAATTTTATGACTGATATAAATATATATGTATAAAAAATATATATGATACGATGCGACTTTACATTAAATCCAATTGTATCGATATTGTTTTTATTATACGGAAGCATTGTTAGTTATTGATTTTCGCCGGTGGTCTAAGGATTATTCTGTATATGTGCAATAAAATTTTGTTACCAAGTACATTAATGAATATCGAACATTTGTAAATAAATGCGCAAAATAAGCAAACCAGGTGCTGTGAATTTCTCTTCCATCTTTTGTTTTGAAATTTAGAATTATAAGAACAATAGAATAAAAAAAAAATAAGTTTTGAATGTTTAAGAGTGTTGGAGTCAAGATCAAATCTAAAAATTCGATTTCCTCATTTTACTTAACAAATATTAACATTGGAATTTTTTCCCTCTGTACAATTAATCAATTTTTAACTAGAATTATGCGCACAAAGCGAGAAAATATCTAAAGTAAATATTTTTTAAGAAAAATGAAAATATTAAATTTTGAAATGAGATTTTGAATTATTCGTTTTATGCAAAAAGTATCGAAATTAAATACTTTTTCGCTCTGTATGCAGTTTTATATTTGAAGAAAGATTAGTGCTGCAGAGCGAAAAAATATTTATCTATAATTTTCGTTGAGTAAAATGTAGAATGGAATTTTGAGATTAAGGGCGTTGGACCCAAGTGTTGAACTCAATACTATTCTCCATTTTACGCAACGAAAATTATAGATAAATATTTTTTCGCTCTGTAGCGCTAATCTTTTTTCAAATATAAGACTGCTTACAGAGCGTAAAAATATTTAATTCCAATATTTTTTGCATAAAATGAAGAATTTAAAATCCAATTTCAAAATTGAATATTTTCATTTTATACTTAAAAAATATTTGAATTAGATATTTTCTCGCTCTGTACGCATAATTCTAGTTAAAAATTGATTAATTCTACAGAGGGAAAAAATTCCAAATTTAATATTTGTTGAGTAAAATGAAGAAATCGAATTTTTAGATTAGAACTTGGCTTCAACACCCTTAACACTTGGGTCCAACGCCCTTAAGTGAGTGAAATATGTTTTCTCAATTTTATTTTATTCAAAAATATTGTTCCAACTAAAAATAACAATAGACATTACAAGTTTCTTTCATACAGAATTATCACAGAATTATTTTCCTGACATTGTACAATTTTTGTGATCATATTTTGCCGCTCATTGCGCGCGCATGTAGATTTAAAATCCAAGTGCATCTGTGTCGCGAATGTGATAGTGTCAGTGTCCAGTGACGTATAAGTGAATCACAGGCAAAGGAAGGAGCATTGTTATTTTATTGTGGTTTGAATCAGTTTGAACACTTAGATTCTGAACAAAGATCATTCACTTCACTTTAGATTAGATAATGGCAGAGTGATTTTGAACATTCATTATCTTTTAAACACGTCAATTAAAATTCCGCTGATGAATTTCGAACAGTTTAAGTGCGACATTCTTTAATATATTCTTCTACTTTCTGAATAATATTACAAGTAAGTATAGTGAATATTTATAAAGAAGACAGGTTTCACACAATTCCATACATGTTATTGTTTTATTATTAAGTTTAAGTTTTATTATTATTCTCTTCCTAAAAAAATTTATAATATTTTACTATTTTGAGGTTAGGCATACATCTTGATAGTCTTTAAACTCTTGAGAAATTTGGCATTATTAAATACTTTGAACATTAAATTAAAGTAAAATTAGATTTAAATTTAAGTATATTAGGAATAGATAAGTTAGAAAAAAAATATTGAATATTTTCATGTACTTTTGGGACTTTAATGTTTCAAAAGAATTCTATTATGCTTTTCTTATTTTAAAAATATTTTCTTTAAATTATTTAAATAAAATTAATTGGCACAAAACTGTATTGTATCAATCCAACTTTCGATTTTTTAAATGAATCCTTTTTCTAAAATATATTTTTTACGTTGCTTATTATAAAAGAATATCAACAATTGTTTTGCTTTCGGTTTTATTTTTTATTTTTTAATCTGCAAGGAATCTTTAAACAATGTTACACTGAAAATAGTTCTGAATATTTTAAAACGAATTAAAACGGCATACGTTACTTATCATGAGAGCAAATTTAGTTTCGCTAACATTACGTTTGCAATAATAAATATTTATCTTCGTCTGCATGAAACGGAGATAAATGACTTAGTTTTATCAAAAAATATTCATTATTGCAAACATAAAGTTTGTGAAACTAAATTGTTTTTGTGGTAAAGTATCACTCGCTCTTAGAATGTTCCTTTCAGCACAACTTTTTACATTATACTTTTTATTCAAATACGGATTTTTAATTCTTGATTTCAGATATGATAACAATTCCGCTGTTCGGTACCGTAAAAATATTCGTAAACGATGTATTTAAAGATAAAGAACCCTGGCAAATTGTAACTATTACGACGACGACTCTCCTTACATCAATTTGGCTATGGGGTTTTATTTTTCAAGACGAAAGTATGCAGCCTCTTTTCCTTATGGACTTTTATTTTAATTTGCGATAATAGAAAAAATAATTATTTATTTTTAATTCTAAGGTCTCGTAGATCGAGTAAAGAAAAAGGGACTTAAATTAGCTCGTCGTATACCAGCTATTCGTGATAAAATCGACAGAGAATTGACTAAAGTAAACGCAGATTTTGAAAATGAATCAGTGCAAAGAGTCAAAAGTGTACCATATATTGTCACACTTCCTAAACAGGGTTTCACTTCCGAAGAAGTTTTAAATCTTGTTCAGCAATGTGTTCAATTAGGTAAGATTTTTTTAATAAATATTAAGATACTTATATTCATTTATAAGTTACTATATTTTTGCCCCCTAGAAATATCTACACTTAAATATGAAAATATATTGAATTTTTTCAGGCGATTTCGATTGGGAAAACGGAAAAGTATCTGGAGCAATCTACAAAAACGATAAAGATCTCACTCGCCTAATGGGAAATGTCTACAGGGTCGCTTCTTACACGAATCCTCTCCACCCAGATGTTTTTCCTGGAATCTGCAAAATGGAAGCTGAAGTAGTGAGAATTACTTGCACTTTATTCAATGGAGATGAAAACACGTGCGGAACTGTAAGTGCACTTTCACCCTCCATTTTCTAGATTTAACGAGCGCCAGAGAAATATTGCTCCATGCAGCAACATTTCCAAGTAAGCGACTTCAGCTTGTTTCATGAATTCCATTTTGAAGTGATTGAACTAATTTCATAAGAAATTCATACATTCGAAACTATCATTTAATTATTTATCCCTATTTTTAGATGTCAACAGGTGGAACTGAGTCAATTTTGCTTGCCTGTAAAGCATATAGAGATTATGCGAAAGAAGTGAAGGGAATCCAGAAGCCTGAAATGGTTATTCCCGTAACGGCTCATTCAGCATTCGATAAGGCAGCTCAGTTTTTAAAAATTCGAGTTCGTACCGTACCCGTGAATTCTAAAAGTTATACAGTTAGTGTTGATGATATGAGGAGGGCGATTACGAAAAATACTATCATGGTAAGAACTCAATCATAAAAAAAATATATTGGAAAAACTTGTTTGAGTATTAAGTAGTTGCTTTCCATTATATTCAAGTTATTTATGAAAGCAGAAACAAATTGCATTTGACTATCGCATTTTCAATCTGTGCAAAAACTACTTTAAATTGATCTTTTCAGCTCGTTGGATCCACTCCAAACTTTCCTTACGGCACTATGGACAATATCGAGGCCATTTCCGAACTTGGAATTCGCTACAATATTCCAGTACATGTCGATGCTTGCTTGGGAGGTTTTTTGATTTGTTTTATGGAACAAGTTGGATATAAATTGCCGCCATTCGATTTCAGACTTCCAGGAGTGACAAGTATTTCTGCTGACACTCACAAGGTTTTTAACTTTTTATTTTACAATTTAAATCAAATGATTAGAAATTAGAAAATTGTAACAAATTCGAATTAATAACTAATTTTTATTTTCAGTATGGGTATGCTCCAAAAGGTTCGTCTATAATTCTCTATCGAGATAAAAAATACAGGCACCACCAATATACAGTATCGACGGATTGGCCCGGGGGAATTTATGGTTCGCCAACAGTAAATGGCTCACGAGCAGGTGGAATTATAGCAGCTTGCTGGTCTACAATGATGTATTTTGGCTCTAGTGGTTATTTAGAAGCCACTAAAAAAATTATTGAGACCACGAAGTATATTGAAAATGAGTGAGTATCTTGTTAAATCAGATTTAGCTTTGTTTTAAGTAAAATCAAGAGGTTATTTCTTAAAAATTGGAATTTGGAAATATTTTCTGATCAAAATTCAATTTCTAGATTGAGACAGATGAATGGTATTTACATTTTCGGCACTCCCGTTTCATCAGTAATTGCCCTCGGTTCCGAAGATTTTCATATTTTTCGATTGGCTGAAGCGCTTGGGGCTAAAGGATGGAATTTAAATTCTCTCCAATTTCCAAGTGGAATTCACTTATGTGTTACCCACGTTCATACAGAACCTGGAGTAGCTGATCAGTTCCTGTACGATGTGAAGACTGAACTCGAAATAATTATGAAGGATCCGGGACTTCCAGTAGAAGGAAAGGTAAGTAAAGAATTTATATTCAATTATTTAAATTTGCGACTTGATACTAGGAAGGTTTCAGTTTATATTTTAAAGTTCTCTACTTATGTTTTCAGCTCGCCATGTATGGAATGAGTCAGGGAATTGCAGATAGAAGTGTGGTTGGAGAAATCACAAAATCTTTCCTCGATGCAATGTACTACACGCCAAAATCAAAATAAGAATCGATCAAAAAAGAAATATTTTTTGTTTTCCAAGGCATTGAAATGTAAAAGAAACCATGAAGAAATTTCTAGGTATGAGATATTCTATTCTTACATATTTTTAAACTCGTGCTACAAATTTTTTCGTACAAGCTAGGGTAATGGGTAATTGTTGAGAACAACCTTGTACTGTTTGTTAATAGTTTTATTTTTGAATATTTCTTAATTATACATATTTGAAGCAAATGATCAATTATTGGGGAGTGGCCAATCATTATACCCATTACCCTATATGTATTTTAAAATCACAAAGATTTTTGATTTTCCTACACACGTTGTGAATTGTTATTACTTAAAAGTTAAAATACTGATTTCGAGGAATATTGAAAAGCCTCTATAAAAAATACTTAATGCAGTATTTTTGTTACGAATTTATTGAACTTGTATTTTTATATATTCAAATAAAGACTGTTTCTACGTGTAATGTTAAAAATAACTACTCTTTGAATTTTTGGTAGGAAAGAAAAGAGATGGTTAGAATTTTGAAATTAAAATTTCTTAATGGGGTTATCTATTTTGAGATTATTAATATGCTTTCTGTTGGTATGAGTGATATTTTATTGATTATGCAAGTTATGGGGACGAATGCCTATATCAGTCGAAGAAAATTGAACTCGTCTTCTGAATTCTCTTAGAAGTGGAACAAACGTCTAACAACTAATTTCGAGATTCTTGAAAAGTTTTAGGGTCTGTTTTTAGTGTTTTAATGATTTGTCTAGCGTTTAATATATTCTTTCCGGTAAGTATGTTTTTATTTGTTATAAATACTTATTAATAATGGAATTATAATATAATCCTGTTTTATTTTAGAAATGAAGGTAATTATATTTTATGTATTCAAAATGAAGATAATATACTTTTTAAATTATTTTTCTTTATAAGTAATTAATCTTTTTTATGCTAACAGGTAAATTGATGATATATTGTGTATTGTGATGTAAGCAAGATTCAAAATACCATACAAAGGGCGTTTCTGACTTTTCTGGAAGACTATTACTGTCGAAGCACCACTTTGTCTCTTTTTTCTGAGTCAAAGAGGAGCAGCCTAAATAATGATTCTCGCTTTGTAATATCTTTTCCTGCTAACTAGAAGGGCTTCAACCCTCCTCCTGACGCTCACCAAGTGAATTTTCCCTTCCCCTATTACCGCGACATGTGAGAGCAAAAAAATGAGGAATAAAATGGGTTTACTTTTTGCATTCTATTAAGGAATTTCACTTTTCTCCGGGAGAAAAAGAGATCAATTCTGCTTTGATGGAAGCTAAAGTACCAGTGGGTACTTTAGCTTCTTTGATACAAACTGTACAATTGTCAAATGTAAAATAATACAATTTTGCAAATGATAATCATAAAATTGTAAATGATAAGTTAATGTTAATTTAATAACAAATTATACAATTATCAATTGTAAAATAATACAATTTTTCAAATGATAAACATTCAATAAATTGTAAAACAACTTTTTTTTTGTTTCTTTCACATTATAATTTTTTTTATTATTCATTATTGCATTTATTGCTATGTGGTATGTTTTAAGAATGAATTCTAATGCTTTTTTTTATATATATGACTGATGACAGATGACTGATGGCTAATGACTGATGACTGATGATTGATGATTGATGACTGAAGAACCGAGGATACAAAATTGTCTATTCAGGAAAAGATAGCAAGGTAAGCTTTCATCTTTTCAACCATGAAAACTAAAGAAGCAAATTATAAATTATTATATATATATTGAAAAATGATTAATTTTGCTGATCCAAAAAATTAAATGTCAAGCACATAGATGAAGACTAAATGAAATCAAACATTTTTAATTATACCGCGAGAGAAAGGAATAGCTCACGTTTACATTGCATTCAAGGTTTTCTAAATCGTATACACGTTTATATATCAAGCTGGGTTCTTGAACAATTGGCATTGGAGAGTAATTGGGGAAAGAGCACGAATTCTCAATAGTGGTTGATATTGTGTGCACAGGTAATTGAAAATATTCCATCCTACCGCAGCTAATCACCGATAATTCTCTGATTCCTGATTGAAATCTCACTGAATACTAATTCAGTTATCATTATTAATTTACGTGAATCTGATATTACATTGTTTGAGGAAATTGTCGTATTTCCTGTCCATAATAGAATTGCGAGATGATTGAAAAATTGATCTCGAAATGAAGATAAAAAAAAATCTCTAACTCTTGAAACTTGAAAATTTTTAGAAAAATCTGCTTAGTTGTGTAGCCAATAATTATTTCTTTGAATCGACTGGCTTCCATTACAATTGGAATTATCGGTTGTGTTTCAAATTTCAAAACTGACAAAAATTCTCACCTCACAGACAACGAAATGCAGTAAGATATGCATTTTCCCGTTGGCATGTCTGTCCTACAATTCTGAAACTGACATTGCTTTGATGCCAAAGTTCTCCTGTTATCCATTATTACGTTCTGAGAAGATTTCAAAGTGTCTTCTTTGAGTTCCTTCAATCCTAACGTAATAATCTTAGGTTTCCCATTGTCGAGTAGTTTAATCTACTTAATCCTTTTAGTGGCCACAATGTAGTATTGGTATTATTTTGAATTATTATTTCTGAATTATGAATGATTATTATCATCTTTATCTATGATTATTATCTTTACTTCATTATATTATATTCAAATCTTCTTTATTGTATCATACTTACAAGTTAACAATTACTTATATATTGTTTACTACATTAGATCCAATTTTTAATCATCTAATTGTGATTATCGTCTTTTTTTAATATTCCGCAGAGATATAATTTATTTCTTTGAAAAAGATCCAATATAAAGTCGAGGAGGAAACGAAATTATATTATACAGCACATTGCACTACAGTTTTATTAGATAATAGATCAATGAAAGCAGTTTTGTTACTTGTAGTCGAGTAATACACGCACTATCTAGAAAATTAATACTTAACATCAAAGAAAACATCTGACATAATTTTTATAGTAATATTTTTAACTCAAATTCTTTCAAAAGGAAAATAGAAATAAAATTACAAAGGAATAAGCGATTATAATTAAGGTTTAACAATATTTTTGATTTAAAAATAGAAATAGATTCAGGTTTATGATAAAACTGTAGAGGAATCAAGGAATAACTTAAAAAAGGGGACTTTGAATGGCTCATATTCTGATTACTGAATGTTAAGGGTATACAATCGATTATCCTTTAGGGTGTTATAGTTTACAAAGACCACGTTCCATACTTGAATAGAACAACTGGTCTTTAAGGGGCAGTGAAGAGAATGGTTTTGTTGAACCAAGTTCTCCTTCAAGATGTCTGTTTAGAAACTCACCCCCTACGAGAAAAGGTTCTCGTGTTTATTTTACCCAAGCAAATAAACATTCACCATAAAAGTATGTTGCTGATTTTACATTTTTGCATTTTTGCTGTTACTCTACAGCTACTTTTTCTTCAAAATTTACTTTTTTAAAACTGATTATAATTACAACTGAAATAGGAATTTTCAGGAATTTTAAAAATATTTTTCGCATTTCTTAAACTTTTAGTTTCAGTTCATTGAATTCCAGAATTGATTCTTTTTCATATCTTTAAATTGTAATTGTGTGATAGTTTTATGCCATTAAAAGTGAAACAAAAATCACAGAAAGGAATAATTTACTTTTCGGAAAAGTGTTAATTTGAAAAATTAAATAAATTAGTTATGGGAGAAATATTAATTTGTGAATGGGAAGTGGGAAATTATACCATTATTTGCATTGTGAAGAATGGAATGGGAGAGAGAAAATGTGATGTCTGATGCAGTTGAAAATTAGTTGAAGTGATGAGAATAATCGGGATTGTTTGCTAGGCAACTTCTGTCATACGAATCGACTCGATTTATTGCAGCTTTCAATATAAAAGTAGACATTACCGACAGAAAATGACGACGTATTAATTAATTAATTACAGGATATAAAAGAATGCGTGAATCACTAGAAAATTATAAATATAAAACGTGACATCTTAGGCAAATTTGATTGAGATAACAAAAAAAATTTGTTGCACAAATACCAACTAAATTATTTTATTGTCCAAATCAAACCTTTTTGGTAGGGTAACATTAAATTACTTAGGGTAACCTCTGCAAAAGTAGGTCACTTTTAAGAGTAGGTCATTTGATTTTACATATTAGAATATATAAAAAAAATTCTTTGAACTCTAACAATAATTTGATTTTTTCAAGGAAATGCGATTTTATTACAATTTTTAAAGAAAACATCACATTGTTATACTTCATTGAGTCGATATATTGTTAAGGCACTTTGGAAGGCAAAGATGTTTTTCTTTCTTTATTTATACCAGTAAAGAAACGTGGAAAATTCAATTTTCTTCAAAAATGAAAGGAAAGGTGAATTTTGTATATCTCCTTTAGAATTGAATTTTGAGCTAGACGTTTCTTGATATTTTAAAAATAATATAAAGAATATAAAATTGAAAAGAAATCTTGAGGCATTAAAAAATCTCGGATATTAAACTATTAAGTATTCATGAAAAGAATTGTTCTCTTTGAATTATTCTCATTTCAGTTTTAATAAACTTGCTTTTTTCAATTCTGTACTCTGAAAAATTTTTCATTAAAATTGTTGCCTCATAAAATTTTATTGACAGCAAATTAATTATTATTACATACAGTAGCGCTCAAAAGTGTTTTGTAGACACGTAATTAATTTATTTTTTAGAAATTCAGTACAAAATTGAAAAATATATACAAGTGAAGAAAAGTAACATATATTAGCATGAAAATGAAAATGTTTATTACTTGCAAGGCATATTTTATAGTCTTACAAAAATTATATACTCGATAATACTATTTTCAAAAGGCTCCAACATTAAACAATCTACAAAATACTTTTGAGTGCTACTGTAAGTGTGAATTAAGTGAGTTAAAATTAAGTTACAAAGATATCTTACGAGTGAATGGTTTCTCTAATTTGAATAACTAATTCTGTCCGTGAATATTAAAGGTCACTATTGCCTTCGATATTTTGCAAGAGATACTTAATTTTTAGCTCGATCAGTTTAGACTCGAATTATTTTTATTGCCATAATCCAGAGTAAGTTAAAAATAAATAATAAAAAATAAATTTACCACAAAAAATTCCTTATAACAATAAACCTGTTTTTTTATTCGAAGGAAATATTCGTTGGAATTTTATTGATAATCTTTAATTAAAAATAATACATTCTCTGATGAGAATGTAAAAATCCACTGAAATGATATTTTTATCTAATCTTAATTTGATTGACGTAAAGAAATATTATTCGTTCCCTGATGATATTTTCTTTATCAGAGTGCCGGTATGCAAGTTTTTGCATATGACGAAAGTAAATTTGAGTAAAAAAGTTCATCTTTTTTGTGTAAACCTTTTTGTATTCTTATATTAAGAAACAAATGAATTTTTTTCAAGATATGTTACTCTTGATCTGTGACAATTTGCTTAAGCAGGGTCACTTTTTGTGATTTTTCGTGAGCCTCGTAGTGTTGGTGGATTAATACATCAAAAAATGTAAAAAGGCAGTATTTAAAAATTCTTTCATTTCAATTTAATCAGAAAAAAAACGTTCCAATGTTTATACAATTGCACAAATGTTTTAATCTGTTTATTTCACTCATGATATAATCGGCAGTTCTTGAATATCTTTTTCACAGGCACGTACCTAGGGGGGGCCCTGCCCCCTCCCCGAAATTTCAGAAAGTTCAGTTTTTTGTACATTTTTACGTATGATATTCTGAAGAATAAAAAGATAGGCACAAAGAACCAACCGATACAAAAATTTTTCTATTTTCCATTTAGCAAAACATTTTGTGCTATATGTATAAACAATTATCGATATTCGATGATATTACTTTTGAATCTATGCCCCCCCCCCCCCCCACCCCGAAACAAAATCCTGAGTACGGGCCTGCTTTTTCATAAAGAAAAGATTTGTTTCGCTTCTTGAAGATTTTTTTTCAATTTTGCTATTTTTTGGCGCCAATTTTTTACAAAATTTATATTTAGCTGTTTTAATTCTAACTGGCTGACAGTTCCGTAGAAAATAGATGGTCGGTGACCGTCTGATATTTCTTTTTATGTAATACATATGGGCCATAATAATTTTTTAATAGTAGCTTGTTTATTTTGAATTCATTTATATAAGAAATATAGAAAACACTTTCGACGGCTGAATGTATCAAATGTCTATTTGAGCGGCTGTGCAGAATTGTGTTTTTGATAGCCTATGGGACGTCGGCGTCTCGAGTACGCGCTCTACGTTCGAGCGTCTCGACGCGGCTGCTTTCGAAACAGCCAGTGTCTTCGAAGCGCGCGTCCTGGTTCGGATCGTTCTGGTGCGTGTTAATCCCCAATTTCCGAACAATCTCGTGAATCCCAATTGAACTTTTACACCCCTGTAAAAAGTTGTAAATTCATCCCATGTGACTTAATCCACGTGTTCCATAACATCTGGATTTCACCGAAATATAATTCACAAATTTCATCGGTGAGTTTCGAAAATTATTGTACACTTTTAAAACTTTTAAAAGTTGGTTAAAGATTAGAATAAGGAAACCACTGTTCCACGAAATAACCGAGAATTTGATAGGATCCAAAAAAATGATCAGGAATTTTATTTTAAAAGTTTTAACAATAGCTATTTTTTACAGAAACGCGTATGTAGAATTTGGAATAAAAGCTTTTGTATTTTTGGAAGTAAGTTCAAGTTTTAAAAGGGCAATTGCAGCATTTTTACAGGTGCATCGACACTTTCAAACCACCTCTTTCAGCATTTGCTTTATATTACTTTCTTTGAGTAGAAAACTGCAAGTCGAAAGCTTTTATGCTCGCATTGGGAACAATAATCTTTTATATGACGAGAATGTGTGAAAATCCATATGAGCGGATCAGTTCCAAACCATTATTTCGAAAAGTACAAAATATCGAATTTTTGAAGCAGGATTTCGTTAAATTAATTTCTTTTAATTAAATTACCCTTCATACATTCCCTATTTACGTGCCTTATTTTATTTAAATGAAAACTGAAGAAATTGAACCATTATTTTGCAATTAATATCTTTTGCTTGGAAAAGATATGAAATGTTTGTGCTGTTTATTTATATTTCATTGTGGTTAGTTAATTTTAGATAAAAAATTTTTCGTATCATGTTTGGAGTTGCATTGTGAGTACACTTTTTTGACAGGGAAAATATAACAAAAAGCTTTATGTAAATGACAATAAGGGTGTTTCTGACGTGAGATTAGTCGAATTCAGGGTGCAACCTCGTTGGCCTGAATTTTCTATCAAATGTTTCCGTTGCTCGACATAAAACGTTCTTCAGAAAGCTCCACTCGGATGAAGTTCCCCACGGCGATGGTATAATATACCACTTCGAAAATGGCACAAGCACTTTATACACATGTCTTTCTATTGCCAAAAACATCGCGCCGTTTTTCTCATTCAAAGTCCCAAGTTACTGAAAAAGATTTCACCGAGTGTGCCAACTAATATACCAAGAAAGTTTTTTTTTCCACAAATCCACAAAATAAAATACGCCAGCACTTAAGTAGATTAAAAAGAGTCAAAGATTAAAAGTTAGTATGGGATACTCTCTTGACAAAGAATTATTTTATGAATTAATGTTATTTTTCCTTAAGGTCAACTTTACACACGCAATAATAAATATTTTTTTCTAAAACTGGGCCATTTAATTTTTAAAATGAAATTTTTTTAAATTTTGGAAAAAATAAGTTTGAAGAGTTGAAATTTAAAAATACCGTACAGAGATATCTCAATTTATTTTCTATTATTTACCAAAATATAATTGCAACATTGTAATTACTTTACTGGAAACTTTAAAATATTTCCATTATCAATATTTGCAAGGGTTTTAGAGGAAAGAGCTATCGTAACTATCGGAAAAATAAGAGTGAGAATGTCGGATGTAATATAAATCTGGGAAACGAAATAGGAGTCTGAAAAATTATAGTCGAGTTTGGCAAGCGAAATAGAGAGCAGACATATTTAAAACACAGTAATGAAATGCGAGGAGAATGGCCTGCAACAGATGTTCTCGAATTCTATATGTTTATTTGCAATTTTAATTTTGGATGCTTCGCTGAAATCTGAAAAAAACCATTACGTCTTAATTTTATTCATGCAACTCGTCGCCTGACTAAATTATTTTTTTATTAGCTATTCATATTCACACTTTACAATATAAAGCATAAACTATAAATCTATCGATTTTCCTCTTCAATATAATTTCCATTTTTTAGATAATGATCAATTATATTAAGACAGTACTAAAAAATAATTTGTTTGTTGATTGAAATATGATTACGCGAGATAAAAAGTGAGAGAATTATTTGTTGCTTGTTCGATAGTGTTATTTAAATTTTTCTTTCGCGATGCTGTTCCATATTCAAGAGCGAAATGCATGACTCATATCTGAATATCAAGCAGAATCAGCGAAACTCATTTGTAAAGCAAGTAACAATGAAAATTTCGTTTATCTGTAAAAATTTCGAAATAATAATATCATGAAAATATCATAGAATTATCTATGGCTCTCAATTCATGTATTATAATTGATTAATTGAAAAATGCATTATCCTCTAATTGGTCAATTTGATTACTCCATTTCAACGATTTCTATGCACATTTAATTACTTTGAATTCATGTAAAATGAATTTTGATTCTGGAGTAATGGAAATCTGAAATCGAGGGACAAATAATCCGTTTCTTTAAAATGTGGAATATCAGACGGATTAAAACTCCAGCTGAATGCAAACTCGGTTTGAATCGGAAATCTCGAACCGGGAATCGCATCTCATCTTCACAACTTGATCCGTAATCTTCGATTTATAAGTTTCTAGAATTGAAAGTTCTTTCATAATATTTGTAATATCTTAAAGGAACTGATCTGCCTGAGAGTTTCAAAAAGTCGATTTTTTTTATTTTACTTTCTGAAAGTATATTTCAAATATTACTCTTTTTTAAAGTCCTTTAACCAATGATCTTTTAATATTGGCTTTTCTCGTAAACAAATCGTTCTTTGTTTGTACTAATTGGGAATTCTTATAGAGAAAATAGATTCTTCCTTCACAAAATTCGGAACTATTAATAAATTTTATATTAAAATTCTTAATATACAATTAAAAATATATAAATATATAAATAAAATATTTAATGAAAATGAATTTCCTATCTTACCGGCGATCGACGCTTAAAGTGAGGTAACTACATGTGTCGCCTTGCATTGAAAGTTCAAGAAATATGCATTATGCAAGTTTAGAAATATAACTGATGAATGTACATTCACCTAATGCAAAACTTGATTGCCCTTTAATACCCCCCCCCCATCGTAAATCCATATTTGGGAAAAATGGGCTGCTTCGACCCTGCATTGTTTTACTACTAAGGGCTCACTGGCGCCTTTAGTGAAAAACTGTTAAGTTGCATAAGTAGAAAAGGCACAGTGTGCTCAGACATGTTTTTTAATTTGCAAAATTATATTCTAATTATCCGGATTTTTATTTTATATATTAATTCGATGTCTAACTCTAACAGACCTTTTCTACTGTGTCTGAGGAAAGTCTATTTAAATTAGATGTCTGACAACAACATGGTTTTACTACTAAGGGCTCACTGGCGCTATTAGTGAAAAACTGTTAAGTTGCATAAGTAGAAAAGACACGATGTGTTCAGACACGTTTTTTTAATTTGCAAAATTATATTCTAATTATCCGGATTTTTATTTTATATATTAATTCGATGTCTAACTCTAACAGACCTTTTCTACTGTGTCTGAGGAAAGTCTATATAAATTAGATGTCC